>OX101752.1:96117569-96551779 GCA_944452675.1 Tachina lurida
AATCTGCTTATCAACCTGATTTGATTCAAAACATTTAACATCTGAAATTCACTTGTACATATAAAACCTATGCCAACACAATATTTTCTATCTGCATAAGAATAGCAACGTCAATAGCCTAGAAAACATATACACATTCATTTGTAAATACCCTGAAGGAAATGTCGATGGTGAAAATGTACTGAGTCGCTTTTGACTTTGTCACCAGTACTACTCTCTAATTAATCCCCATACAATACTTTGTGCTATAGACATTTAGCATGTGCTTGTCATGGAAAATCTACTAGTAACACTAAAACAATTGACTAAATAGTGACTACATAGTTTTTATGGGAACATGGAGACATACTAACCAGACATTTAGTGGTACATTTCCATACCTTACGTACATACAATTATATGAATATTGACAAGTTGTTGAAAAGCCACCAGAAATACACCACATTTGTTTTCTCTCTTTCTTTTATACTGACGAATAGAAAAGAAATTGTAGACAATGTACCTACTACTAGAGTTTTAGTGTTGACATAGAGACATTTGGCCCCAGTCTGACTGCAGGGTATGTATGAAAAACTCTCGCAGGCCAAACAATACACATAAGCAATGATATTCTTCAAAGTAAAAAAAGATACAATCACATACATTAATACAACATACATTATCAAATACATTCCCTACCCACTTCCATTCACAACATGGTTGCCACTCTCTGTAGGTATTAGATTATTTCCCCAGAGATCGCAAACATAAATGCAATACAGTAACCCTACATAAGCATACCAACGATAACTCAAAACAGCTACCCAAAGACTATCAAATAACAAAATTTATTTATATTTATTTATATTTATTAAATACTAGTGTTTTGTTTTTTAAATAATGTGGTTAACATTTTATACTGATAACAAATACGAGTAGTATTAGGGATATTAATATATACCGCAGTAAATGAATTTTATTTATTAAATACTAGCAAAAAAAATCACAGACTTTCGTAAACCGCCCTAATGTAGTTTAATTCATATTGTATTAACCCTCTAACTTCAACAAAAATAACATCCACCACGACTTCACTTTAAGCAAAACCGAACACGCTGCCGCCTCATAACACAAAATATCATAGATTCGAATTTAACCCCAACGACCGTTAAAGGGTTAAGGTATGCACATTTTTTTTTTTTTTTTTTTTTCCTTTGCACGGTGGTAACACTGACCAACACCCGACCCACATCCACTAAATTTCATGGGTGGTAACACTGGTCGGCATGAGCCAACAGTTTGTATGGAAAAAGTGGTCCAGAGGGAACGTAAACATACTACTAAAAAGATATTTAAAAGAATTAAAAATATTAAAATAAATACATATGTCCATAATTATAATTATTAATTAAATATAAATATATATGTACTCATTCACATATGTAGTATATATACATGCATAAATATATATACACACACCACTACATGATCATATACACATACATGTCCACATCCATCTACATATGCAAAACATACACAATCTTAAATATACATACATACATATGTTCATGTGAATACACGCGTACACTTACAAATATCCATGCAAATATTTTAACATATATGTATATGTACATGCATGCATATACATCCATACATAGACACAAAGGCACATGCATGTATAAACAAATTCATATTCGTAAAGATACATTTATACATGCATATACACCCATACATATGCACGAGCAAACATATGTATATAGACGTAAATACATATATACATTAACAGGTACATCAAAAAACAACTTTTAAATCTTTTTTTAAAAAATATTATAAACTTTAACATTTTTTTTATCGTTTTATGTTTTTATATAACAAATATCTGTAGGAATGAGCAAGATTAGCTGTATCTACTCTAAAATTAATTCTTTTATCTGTTTTAACATTATTAATCTGTAACATCTCTAACATATAACGTCTTCTGTAATTACTTTCTGTATTTAGTACTGATACGTTATCAAAATCAGGATTATTATTTAAATTGGCACAATGAGATGATAATGCTGTTCTTTGTGAATTGATGTTCCTATATTTTTGATCAGATTTATGACCAGCTATTCTTGTTTTCAATTTATTCTTGGTTGTACCTATATAAACCTTATCACAGTTTTCGTTATTATTACCATTACTCTGTATCTTATAAACTAAATTCGACTTATCTAGTTTATGTATTTTATCCTTAGGTTTGCTAAATAATTGACCGACTGTGTTATAAATTTTGTGTGCCATTCTATATTTATTTTTATCATATATATTTGAATTTTGTAATCTTTCTGACATTTCTGGTACATAAGTTAATGATTTATATATTTTTGGTTCAGACAAAATATTTCTGATTCTGTTAATATGTTTGTTCTTATACTGTCTTATTAATTTACTAATTATATTAACGGGGAAATCGTTATTAATTAAAATATTTCTGATTAAATTTCTATTTTTCTCATGAAATACATTATCACTAATTGTTAATACTCTTTCTATTAAATTTTTTGCAGTATTAATAATAATTCTTTTTGGATGTTTAGAGTAAAAATTAATTATTCTACCTGAAGATGTTGGTTTTTGATACCAATCAATTAATAAATTGTTATTCCTTCTTACTACTAATGTATCTAGATAAGAAATCTTTGAATTACATTCCTTTTCTATTGTAAATTTTATATCCTGGTGAAAAGAGTTGAAAGTTGATAACAAATTTTCAATTTCATTATCTGAAATAATACAAAATAAGTCATCAACATATTTAGTTAAAATTGTTGGTTTTATTGTTAGCTTTGTAATGCAATCGTCAATTAACTTTTCCATTACAATATCAGCTATTATTGGTGAGGCTGGAGATCCCATTGGTAGACCTTTAAGTTGTGAATATACTTTATCATTATATTGAAAATATATATTATCCATTATGCAATATTTTATTATTCATAAAAATAATTCTTTTCTAATATTTGTATATCTTTTTATTAATTCCCATTTTTCATCTATAGTATCTATAGCCAGATCTACTGGGATACTGGGAAATAAGGAAACAACATCAAGTGAAATTAATTTTTAATTTTCATTAACTTTTAAATGTTTTACTTTATCTCTAAACTGAAGTGAGTTAACTACATTATATTTAGAATCTAATGTAATTTTTCTTAATATATTTATAATATATTTACATAGTTTATATGATGGAGAGTTTATAAAAGAACATATTGGTCTTAATGGGAAATTTTCTTTATGGATTTTAGGTAATCCATACAGTCTAGGAGCTATAGCTACATTTGTTTTCAGTTTATTTTTATCTGTAGACGTTATTATATTTTCTTTGAAAAGTTCTTCAACTAAATCATTATTCAATTTCTGCAATTTAGTTGTAGGATCTTTATTGAGAATCTTGTATGTGATAGTGTTATCTACAATATTATTAATCCTGATTTCATAATCATTCTTATTCAAAGCAACAGTAGTATTTCCCTTATCTTCATTTAAAATAATTATGTTATTATTATTTCTAAAAAATCTTTTGCTAATTTCTACTTTATCTAATAAATACTTATCTCTATTAGATATCATAATCTTACTCATATGATTATCAATAATTGAAGATAATCTTGATCTAGCTACTTCCTGTTCTTCTTTATTTTGTAGAGTCTGAACAAAATCTTCTCCATCTGCTATTATTTTCATTATGGGAATATTATCTCTTCTATTTGGCAATGCAAACTTTTTACCTAATGAAAGAATATACTGAACATCTTTTGATATATCAGCATCTGATTTATTTACAAACCATTTTTTATTAAATTTAATTCCTAATTCTTTTCTTTGTAAATTAAGAAGGCAGTTAAATTTCTTAATGTGTATACGTTTAGTCTTTATCATCAATGTATTTGTTAACCTATCATTATATTTTAAAAAATTATTCATCTCTTCTTCATTAAAATGTCTTCTTAAAATATTTTTAATAAATAATAACTCCCTTTCATACTGTTTTAGGATCTCATGTTTTTCTTTTATGGTAAAATTAAGAATTTTTACTTGAAATTTTTGGATATGTTTATAAAAACTGTGTTGAATTGTGCTCTGACTATTATTAGGAAATATTTTTGAAAATTTTTAGATGCATTTTTAATAAAATTAGGAATGATACCTGCATTTCTGCAGCGAACTAAAAAAGTTATTGATATCTTGCACTTAATTATCTTGTCACTTATATTTTTATACCTATTTACAGCTCTTCTTACTTGCTCATTCCTTTTTAATAACGAAAACTGTGATAAGGTGTATATAGGTACAACCAAGAATAAATTGAAAACAGGAATAGCTGGTCATAAATCTGCTCAAAAATATAGGAACATCAATTCACAAAGAACAGCATTATCATCTCATTGTGCCAATTTAAATAATAATCCTGATTTTGATAACGTATCAGTACTAAATACAGAAAGTAATTACAGAAGACGTTATATGTTAGAGATGTTACAGATTAATAATGTTAAAACAGATAAAAGAATTAATTTTAGAGTAGATACAGCTAATCTTGCTCATTCCTACAGATATTTGTTATATAAAAACATAAAACGATAAAAAAAATGTTAAAGTTTATAATATTTTTTAAAAAAAGATTTAAAAGTTGTTTTTTGATGTACCTGTTAATGTATATATGTATTTACGTATATATACATATGTTTGCTCGTGCATATGTATGGGTGTATATGCATGTATAAATGCATCTTTACGAATATGAATTTGTTTATACATGCATGTGCCTTTGTGTCTATGTATGGATGTATATGCATGCATGTACATATACATATATGTTAAAATATTTGCATGGATATTTGTAAGTGTACGCGTGTATTCACATGAACATATGTATGTATGTATATTTAAGATTGTGTATGTTTTGCATATGTAGATGGATGTGGACATGTATGTGTATATGATCATGTAGTGGTGTGTGTATATATATTTATGCATGTATATATACTACATATGTGAATGAGTACATATATATTTATATTTAATTAATAATTATAATTATGGACATATGTATTTATTTTAATATTTTTAATTCTTTTAAATATCTTTTTGTATGGAAAAAGCTTTTTGAACTTTTGAATTTTTTCAATTTATGACAAATATTTTTCATTTTATATATCTATGTATTAGTAAATTTAGAATAATTTTATTTCCTGAAGAAGCTACACAAAGTTGGAGCGAAATATCGAGAAAAATAAATAAAATTGTAAATCTATTACAAAAAGACCTATAGCTAAAATAAAATTTAAATATAATTTCGTATAAAAATACATGTTTTTCTCATTTAATTATTTAATTTATCATACGTTTTACCTATGTACATACATATATTTATATATAAGAGCCCAGCAAAAATTTTTCGAAATTTTGTAATGGGTAGTACTCTTTTAATGGCTTACAAAGTAACGAGTGATACTTATTTATCTAATTATTTTATTTTTTTATTTGCATAATAATGACTGTCATGTAATGAATAAAATAAGAACTTATTTATATCACTACGCGAAAGTACTTATTGCAGTACTTTCCAGTTAATAAGGAAATATATCTAGAGAAATTTGTTACAAAACTTTATTTATTTTAATTAGAAAAACTAGGAAATTGATTTTGAATAAGTTTAAGCAAAAATTAATCTATATTATTTTGCATATTTGTAAGCAAAAAATAACCCATTAAATTTTGAGTACTTTTAGGCAATCAGTAATATATTAACTTTTGCATGTTTGTAGGCAAAAATTATAGGGTACCGCATACTTTTTGAACTTCTGAAACAAAAATAATGGGTTATTCAGTCAAATTGTAAGTACTTACGACTGAGGAGTACATAGACTTTTTTGCATTCTAGTAGGCAAAGTTTTTTGCTGGGAGTGTACCCTCAATGTATGGGAAAATTTTAAACTTATCTGTTTCAAAATCGTAGCCCATTTTTGTGTTAGGCTAGGGTTAAATAAAATTTGGTAAAAATTTGAGCTTGATGGGTTGAAAATTGTCGTGCCGCACGCGCATTGAAGTCTGTGAGACTGAAATTCGGGCAAAATGGAGAGAAAAACGTACGTAACTACTGAGGACTCACCTCTTGAGATGTAAAATGTGAGAGCAACTCCCATTATTTTTGTATCCCCAATATTTCGCTAGAGCAAACTTATCGCCCATCTCCAACCCTTCATATTGTCCCCATACAAAAAATTTAATTTTCCCAAAAATTTACCAAAATGGAGAAAAATAGACAATTATTACAATTAATTAAAATTGCTTTATTAATTGCCAATTATCAATGATTTAAATCAAATTAATTTTTTCAAAATTCGGATATTTTTTTCGATAATCAGCTACAACTTGAATCAAATATTGCTTCTCCTCTTCGTTTCTGCATAATATTTTATTATACTCCTCCATCATTTTCATCATTGTCGTTAACAATTTAAATTTTCTCGACAACTTTCAATGCTCGCTGATAATCTTCTCGCTGTGACCACGTTTCCCGTGGGTATCGAATAAATTCATGTGGCAAGTTGAAGCGTTTGAAAATATGTTTTGTTTTAGAAGTTACGAAAGCACTCAAGCCATTCAAAAAAAAAAAATTGCTCATTTACTTCTGCAAAATTAACGTAAATTTGTTTCTTGCTACGGATAGCATTTTCAACATCGTCAGAGCCATCGTTGCTATAGTCGTCATTATTTTCTTCTTCAGTTCCTTCTAGAGATTTTTCTTCACTTTCTAGTTCGATTTTCTTTTCGTTTTCTGCAAGGACTTCTTCCCCATCATCTGCGTTAATAATAGTCACCCTTTTTCGTTTTATGTCATACGAAACATGTTTTATGTCATACGAAACATGTCATACGAAACATAATATATATGAGACTCTTAGTGCAATAACTCTGTAAGCCACATGGAGTCAAAAATTGATTTTATGTGATCAATCTATTGCTAGGTACCATAGCTTTATATGCTTAAAAGATTTTAACGAAATTCGATTAATTTAGCGGTATTATTATAATATCTACTTCTTCCAAACTGATATATTTTTATTTTGTTTTCCTCAATAACTCTGTAAGCCACACCATCTTTACTTGTTATTTTTCTCATCGATGGATTTTGGTGAAACTGGAAGCTTTTTTTAAAGTTCTTCTGATATTTCTGTTAGATCAATAGGTATTAAAAAACTTTTCTTAAGAGACAAGTAATTTATATCAGAAACTAGCGCAGTATGATTTTTTTAAGTTTTTGTGGCGTACGTAGTTATTGAGCAAAAAATATAATAATTTTTGTTTATGTGGCTTACAGAGTTATTGCTGTTTATAAGAAAAGAAGAATTTTTTATTATGTTATAAGAAAATATTTGATTAGCTTTTTGTTATGTGTTTCTACTGAACAAACCGGTCAATTTGAAAAATTATTTAAGAGCGGCAACTTAACTACAAAAACAACAAAAAATTTGACAGGATGAAGAGCGATTTGGAAGAAATTGTGGAAAGTTGTGATGACTCATTAAGAGACAAAGATTTGCAACGGATGAGTAATATATATCTGAAACAAGCGAGGTATATTTTAAATTTATCTTTATGGAAAAACTTTTATTTTGCATAATTTGGACTTTTGCGTCTAGCAATTATTTAGATATTGTTATCATTATTAGTATTTGCTTTTTTGTATAATTTTTAAAATCTTTGCATTAATAAATTTGATAAATATTTGAAAATAAAATAATGAGGAATTTTTTATTGCAATAAGCCACAGAAAAATATTAGAAATGTTGTTTTTGAAATTAAGAAACTGTTGAAATAAATTTAGGCAGTAACAATGTAAGCCACAATTTTTTATTAAAAATGGTACTTCCAATGGGTTTTAAGCATTCATAGATGGACACGTCATAGTTATCCTCCTAAAATGCTTCATAAGGATATTTAAAGTAGACAATATTATAACCCCGATTTTT
Source organism: Tachina lurida (assembly GCA_944452675.1). Lineage (NCBI taxonomy): Eukaryota > Metazoa > Arthropoda > Insecta > Diptera > Tachinidae > Tachina > Tachina lurida. Next base: position 96,125,573 of record OX101752.1, read on the forward strand.
TTTATTTATTTCAAACTTAAAAGTCGATTTATTAAATTTTTTGTTTTTGTGGCTTACAGAGTTATTGCACTAAGCGTCTCATATACATAGAAACATACTAGTGATATTCGCGAATTCGATTACGAATATTTAAAACGATATTCACGAATATGAACTTCGAATACCTATTGTATGTCAAATTTAGCGACATTTAATTTGGGTTCTATTTTATTCTGCAAAATTAAATATAAGAAATTGTTGATGGAAATGAAATTATACTCCTGTCCGTGTACATACATTAAAGTTTACGAAAACTACCCAAAATTTTAATGGTTGCCATTAAATACCATTTGAAAATGATATACAATTTTTATAATGTACTGGCTTAGCCCGGTGTGCATCGGTACCCCTCCCCTCCACGCAAAAAAATAAATATAATATATGGCATGTGTGGTGCAATATAAAAATTGGATTTTGTCACGCCCCTCCACTCGCAGACTGAAAATCAAAAATCTGATTTCACAGTGTCACCCGCCTAAATATTCTGAAGATTCCCTGAAAATTTCATCAAAATCGGCCTGGCCCTTTTGGAGTCCATACGTTACATACATACACAAATCCTGTTTTATATATATAGAAGAAGAAGATAGAACATAGATTAAATAGATTTATTACCAGGGAAACCAGAAATATGCTCTAAAAAAGTGCGTTCAATATGCACTAAAACTTAAAACTATGCATAAAAAAGTAAACAAATATGCTCTTAAAAATAAAATAAATTAGTTTATTTGTAAATGACAATATATTTTCAATTGAAAAATTCAACAACATTTGCATATAAAATAGGAAAAAATAAACAAAAGAGGGAACCAAAATGAACAAAGAATAACTGGATTTGAAGTGCAGGTTAAAACAAAATTACCATACAAATTTTTACTAACATAAATCAGGGACCGTAACGGTTATAATTTTTATTTTAAAAATCACTTTTTAATCATTATTTCTTGATTTTTATTTATCCCTCACAAAATAAGAGTTATTTTGTGACTTTTATTTATTCCTCACAAAATAACAGTTACTGTTTGATTTTTATTTTTTTTGCTTAACTTTTAAAATGTAGAAAGCGTAATTTTTGCGTTAAAATGAATATTAACCGATTTAAAATTTAATTTATCGCCAGAGTCTTTAAAAAAAACTCTTATATGTTAAATTAAATTTACTTTTTTATTATTTACTAGATGGCCCGGTCCGCGTTGCTGGTCCTAAGCAAACATTAGTGTTGTATATGGCATTGGTGGTACAATATGAAAATTGGATTTTGCCCACGAAAACTACACAGAAACACTCCTCACGCCCCATAGAGCATGTATATAAAGTTTTGTCAACATCGGTGCAGTAGTTCTTGAGTTACGGTGCAAAAACACAAAAAAACTTTATATGGCGCCATCTGCCGGACGAACTTTAAACTACACAGAAACACTTCTCACGCCCCATGTATATAAAGTTTGGTCGAAATCGGTGCAAGAACACAAAAAAACTATATATGGCGCCATCTGCCGGACGAACTTTAAACTACATAAAAACACTCCTCACACCCCATAGAGCATGTATATAAAGTTTGGTCTAAATCGGTGCAGTAGTTCTTGAGTTACGGTGCAAGAACACAAAACAACTATATATGGCGCCATCTGCCGGACGAACTTTAAACTACACAGAAACACTCCTCACGCCCCATAGAGCTAGATGCGCCACGGCTTAAACTGACGAAAAATAACTATACAAAGTGACACTGACACGTATACATACCACACACGCTCATAGGCACCTACGTATTTGTTGGTGTTTTTTTTTTTATATGGACAAAATCACATGTTTTTTTTTTATTTTTTTTTTAAAGAGAAGTAACACTCAGGCAATTAATGCCTACTACTATTACTAGGTGTTACCTTCTTTAGGAAAGGGATAGTGATAGAGAAGACAGGTGGTGAAGGAAGAGATAGAGGAAAGCTTCATTCTTTTACAACTGTGTTTTTTTTTGCACGCTTTTTGATAATGCAGTTTTTGCTGCGCCATCTGGTGTCAAATGAGGCGTATTAAATTTTTGAAGCTGTGTTTTGTAGCCATTTTATTGATTATTTTACTTCGCCGATGATTCTGCTACACAACGAAGGAGGGCGCTCTGATGTTACATTAGGATTAGTATCTGCTGAAGTCGGTATAGTTCAGTGACCAGTGACTATGCCTTCATCACTTGAACTTTCCTGCAACAACTGATACGAAGGGACACTAATGCACATCAGAAAAATGCGTGGTGTTGTTATTCAATGACTGTTGGATACAGGGATTGAACCCAGGACCTTCGGTTTTGTAGTCAACGTGCTAACTACTTCAGCCAACGCCACCCTCAAAAATCACATGTTGACATGAAAAATCATAAATCACGAACGCGTCGTCCGATTTCGTGAAAACTTTATAACAAACCATAAAAATTTGATCGAATTCGGTTTGACCGTTCGTGAGTTATAAAGTCACAACACACTTGCAACAATTTTTTATATAGTATATAGATTAATTTTAAAAGTTAAAATTTTTTTGAGCAAAAAAATAAAAATCAAAAATTAACTGTTATTTTGTGAGGAATAAATAAAAGTAACAAAATAACTCTTATTTTGTGAGGGATAAATAAAAATCAAGAAATAACTGTTATTTTCTGAGGTATAAATAAAAGTCACAAAATAAGAGTTATTTTGTGAGGAATAAATAAAAATCAAAAAAATAAAAATCATTGCATCTATCGGTAGTCCATGTAACATGGAGTATCTTGGTATATTCCTTGTGCACGTAGCACTTCTCTATTATTGTGATTTTTTTACTTTAAATTTGGAAAATAATCGTTATTTGCGATCCCTGAAATAAATTATACAAATTAATTTTTATTGGACGCCCTCATAAGAATTTAACTTCAATTTCAAAAGATCACGATATCAAGATACATACATATATATGTATGTATTTTGGATAAATAAGACAAGAATTTTCTTTATATTTTTTATTGCAATAAATAACATTAGATATACCAAACCGACGACATAATCGTCCGTATTCTAGATGTAAATAATTATATTAAGATTCAAAGAACGTCATAAAAAATTCATTAAAACACAGGCACACAATATGCATACATATTTACATAAACAATAATTCGTACATAAAATTAAAAAAAACCAGAAACGAAATCTCTTTATTAAAGCCTCGTCAATTTATTGAACTCTTTCCTATAAGTTTTATGGCTTTCATACAATAACAAATAAGAGAAAAAAATTGGAATAGCAAGAGAAATACTGCAAATACACCAGTGACCATATGCAATTCATGTTACTAGTTATAAAATATGTGGTGGTAGCACTGCTGACGTAGAAATCTACAAAAAACAGATTTTTCTGTAGCGAATGTCAAAAAGCCGCATTCAAAGCTAGACAAAAAAAAATGTGCTATGCAAATTGTTACATTTTCTATAACTTGTACACAAAGCTGAACGATACGGCAAGCTGTAAAGTAGAAAGATACGATTTTACTAATTCTACCTTAAGAGTCTGAACACAATGCAACGATAATTTATTGCGGTGCGGTTTTTCATACGATTTTGAAGTAAAAAACCGCAGTGCGGAACGGCATAAAATTAAAATCTATTTTATTTTCTCTGCGGACTTTCTTATTCTCTCAATTTTTGACACTCTTTCTCTTTCTGATGTTGCCACAGTTTTTAAATAATTGGCGGTGTTCACAACATTGTTTTAACAAAAAAACATTATTTTTTTTGTCATAATATATAAAAGTTTAAAAAATATATCAAATATACCTGCGAATGTATAAATTTTAATCATTTTTTGTTTTTAGTTACTGCCATTACAAAATATTTAACACAAAGAGTATTTTTTTGTATAAAAATTTATAAAAAAAAAAAAATAATAAAAATTTAAACAAACAATGACAAGTATTGCCGTAGCCGTCTTCCGTTGCATTATGTTTATTTTTCTCTCCCGCAACGAGAAATCGCACCGCACCGCAAACATTGTGTTTAGACTCTAATATGAATGAAGACCACTGAAATACACACACTCACACACAAACATGTTTTGTTTCATTTTTAAGTGTAAGCTAATAAATGCGTGTGTACTATGTTTGCATGTAGTAGTAGCAACTTTAAACCAAAGACTATAAATATATAAAGATGTTCCACGTAGAACATTAAATGAAAACTAAAATTTTTTGTGTTTATAGATGCTTTGGGGGAAGTAACAAGGGAAAAATAAATTGTTTGTTATTTGAACGAAACCACAAAGAGAGCAAAAAATTTTTGAGCATTCACACTTATATAAATATGTATGTATGTAGTAATGTTGTATGGCATACAACACGGATGGAAATCATGGTACAATTGTACTTTTTATGGTACATTTTTGACCTCGTTGGTACCGTGGTTCTACCGTGAGTTACTTGGTACAATTTAAAAACGTTAATGTTTCACTATATGGTAACATTAATTTTGCCTATGTTGTCTTTAATTTTTTTGCGTGTGTTTTACTTTAGACTGTCAGCTTTTCTGTTGTTGCTGCAATGCTGTTGTCAAGGCAAATTCATGTACCAGGTGGTGTGAAATCCGCAACAAAAAATCTGTCTAGTTACTAGACTCTAGTACCTTAACTATGCCTGTTAACTTGACAGCACCTCGTACATGAGCTCGCCTTGGCTGTGGTTATATTTATTTTAGTGTGTGTGTATCTGTATGTCTGTCCGTGTCCACGTGCAGCCCAAACGGCTGGACCGATTTTGATTTTTCTGTTTGAAAGGTGACTTGATCGAGAAGGTTCTTAACTATGTTTTAAGAAAATCGGTGCAGCCGTTTAGAAGATATCACATCTTTTCTAGATATATCGGGGTTTTTAAAATTTTTAGTTTTTGTTATTTATTGTTTACTTCTGAATTTTTACACATTTTTTTGCGTTTCCGTTCTTATTAATAAATATTAAAAAAGAAATGGTACCGTCATGGTCCAAAAAGTACATTTCGTTTTGACAGTTGGTACAAAATTCAGGAAGTCAGTTTCCTTCCCTGGCATACAATGTATGCACACACATAATTGAAGCTTATAGAGAAATTTAGTTGTGTGTGTGTTATATTTCTTGTTTAAAGCGCAGTCAAGTAGGAGCAAAAATATGAAATAACTAAAAGAAGTTTCTTGTTTTGATACATTCATGTGCAAATAAATCATGAAAATCAAATGCGACCGATTGTGTTATTGTAGGGTAAAAATACGTGTTTTATTGTTGTAAAATTAAAAATAAGTTAATTCGCACCGAACTATAATTATTTTATTTAGAAATTTCAATTATATGTATATCAATTACATATATATTTCAATTACAGTGGAATCTCTATTGAGCGGACACTGAAGGGACCATTGAAATGTGTCCGTACAAGGGAACTGTCCGGTCAAAAGAAAACTAAACATTTAAATGGAGCGCTGCTGGGACCTGTCAAAAGTGTCCGTCTACAGGGGGTGTCCGCCTATAGGAAGTGTCCGTTAAGGGAGATTCCACTGTATTATCTGTTTCTTTATCATAATTTTTAGCGTGAACAAACATTTCTGAAGGATATGACAAAAATTTTGCTGGTTTAATTATATCCACACGACATTTAGCGCAAGTAATTCGTTGAGCTACATATATAACCAACAAATTATCGGCTTGATGTTAACTCTATTGGAACATTATTAGAGTTAAAACAATCTGCATCTTCATTAAAATAATCTTCATTTTCATCGAATATGTTTGTTACATTAACGTCAGGTGTGCGACTACTTTCTGCTGTACTTCGACTTCTTTGAGTATCTTCTAAAATTGTTTGGAACTCAATAGGTAAAAATATCGCATCGTCGTTTGCACAATTTGAAGAGGTACTAAATTGCGTTACTTTAAGAGATAGCAGTTTAGCTACTGCGACATTTAATTCATAGACCGAAGGATTTTTGCAGTGTCCGCCCTTGGGACGTAGGTATATATGAAAACAAGTTTTCCAATGGATCTTGATTAAAATGGCTCGTTAAAATGTATATCAAATTTGAGTTTTCCGCAAACAATTCACGATAACGATAAAATAGCTCTCGTAGTTTGAATTAGGCCATCAATTGAAAATATTTTATTTCCTGCGTATTCAACCTGTTTCATATAGGTAATTAGCTCTTCGAGTAATTACCAAGTTGTGCTTTTCGGCTTCAGGCCACGCTTCAGGGGCTTTGCATCGTTAAAATACATGCTGTTTAAGCAATCAAAATAGCTATCGAGTTTTTTTATAAAAGAGCACGTTGAAGTGGCTATTGTTGCGGAACTTCGTGTAAACTGGCGATTTTCATTTACAGATTGGATTGCAGCAGCAACTGAATTGCTTAAAGTTTGGACAGCTAGGCCAACACGCATCTTCTGAAAATTATTTGGGTTTATGTGCACCGTTGTTAATTTTGTCATTTTGGTTACTTTTCCATACTCCAACTCGAATATTTCTATAACAACGTCGAATCGCGCTACGCCATGAAGTGTTTTAAAATCGGCTTTGATGAAAGCATTTGTTATGGATTTGAAAATATGGGGTACGTCGCACAGTGGCGTGAATTAAAAAAAAAGTGGTAAAAAGTCCGCAACTTTTGAACTAGTTAACCGATTTCGATGAAACCAACTGTTTTGGAAAGTAGAAGTGTTGAAATTTTTAGAAAGCATATTTTGAGGCACCCTGTTGTAAGACAGGGTAGCTCCAAACAGCCTCAAAGTGGGAAAGTGCGGGTATCGAAATTCTTTCGGAGCTTGTAACTTTTGTAAATAGGGACCGATTTCAATAATTTTTTCAGCGGGACAATCTACGTTAAGAAATAAAAATAAAACATGCTGAGAGTACCATTTCATCTCTTTCAGTTTCCAAGTTATTTGACTTGAAAAATTTATTTTTTAATTTTTGGCCCTGACTTTTTTTATTCGTTAGTACATAACTTCTTTATTACTTGGCAAAAATCAGTATGTTTTAATGTTTTTGAAAGAAAACTTCATTACAATTCATATAAAAAAAAAATTTTTTTGATATCTCAAAAATTGTAGCAAGGAATAATTTTGCAATTTGGATTTTTAAAAATTATGAAAAAATTTGGTATATTTTGTGAAAAAAGTATTCTTAATTTTTTTGGAATATTTTAAAAAATTATTAAGTATTTGATAAAAACTTTGATTGTTTCTGTTTTTTTTTTTCAAAAAATCCGATTTTCGGATGTGGCAAAAAAATTGCACGGTCGTTTTTGTAAATTTTTTGGTTTTTTATTATAAATAAATTTGTTGTTAGTAGCCTGTAAGAAACTTTCGACATCCTACACATAAATGTAGGCAGGAGAGGAGATTTTCTAAAAATTCTAAAATTTTTCTAACACAATTTTTCCCAATAAGAAAAAAGTATTATAAAATTATAAATTGGGAATCATTTTAATTTTTATCAATAGCATACATTTAGTTTTGCAAACTGAAAAAAAAATATTCTCCTACCTTCAATACTTTTTGAAATATTCGAAATCCAATTTTGATTAAAAATTTTAATTTTCTACATTTTTTATTTTTGTCTAAATTATTGATCTTATTTTCTTTACTGCAAATGTTTCTTAATTTTTTCTATGTTATTACAATAGTAGATATAATTATATATTCAACGGTATATAATATGTATTCCTTTGCCATTATATCAGTTTTAAAATGTATACACAAATATAACACCTCAGGTAACAATTTACGTGTATATCTGATACTCAAACAAACCCACATTTTTTATGAACTCTTGAAGCTGTTATTAAATACTTTTTTTTACTTAAATACAATAAAATATAAGAATTTATATACATAAATATAAGTATATTTATATACCTACAAGGACAAATAGATTGAGTTATTTATTTATTTAAAAAAAATTAGTAGTTAATTTAACATTAGAACATTAAATTACGAAAAATTTTTTATGTAGCTCCTTTTTAAACGCATATAAATTGCCTAAGTTTTGAATATAATTTGACAGAGAATTCCAGAGACTTTTTGCCATGATATCAGATATTTGTTTGTATGAATATAAATACTTATGTATCAAGAGATATATGTACAATGTACATATGTATCTGAGACATCATGGCCTAGCAAGCTATTAATTTCCTCTGCTTCGGGATCGTCCTTCTCGATTTCAATACTTATTTTTGGCAACCATTTCATTCTTATGCCTTGTATGCAAATGATGCATTAGAGCATTTACGTGTATTGAAAAGTCGATATTGCTTAACATCTCTATTTCTAACTTCCTGTGCTTCTTCGGTTAGTTCCCCCAGAGGAATAATGTTTTTTCTATTTGTTCTTTTGTATACGCTAGCACTTTATGTACGGTTGGAGTTATTGATTTTCATGGATATAATTCATTTATTAGAATCAGAGTGTCTTTTGAATATTTTTCAAACTTGTCCTTATTAATTAACTTTTTGCTATATATGACGGCCAGTATTATTTTGAAACGTGTTATGAGATTAAAACTAAAACCAGTTATAGAAGATGTGGTTTCAGGGTCATCAAAAAATCGCCTAGCAGTGTTGCCATTATTGGAGTTTCCATAGCCATATAAAGGTTTGTCAATGATTAATCCACGTTTCATAAACTCATCTTGAATTCTTTTCTTTTCTTCCAACTATATCTGCTTTAAAGCAGAATTATTCGCAACTGGAGCGTTCTGATGTTCTGGTACACTGCGATACTTGTTGTCGTAAAATGTACTCCATGAATCGAATCTGAGCATGAAGTGGTGATATTCCAAGCTTAAGGGCATCTTCATTAGTTGGAGTATAATACTCAATGTCCTTAAAATCAGAATCTTTCTTTCCGCATATATTACAAATCAAATAAGATTTTGTATCGGTTATTGCATTTGCAACTTTTCCATCTATCATTGTTAAATAAGGTCTAAAAGATATTGTTATTACTCGTCCTAATATATGAACGTCAATAGGTTCCATATTAGAAATTTCATGTTTTATACCATCAACCAGATTTTGAGTTGTTTCTTTGTTTTCCTTGATGTATTCAAAATGTATTGGTCGGCATAAAGACTTTGAGCCTGGAGTAGTATTTACCCACATATCTTTAAATGCATTTTTACTTGTTGAAGGCATTTCATTATGTAGTCGAAGCCTTAATGGTACTAACGATGCCATTAAAACTTTGGAAAAGTCATTATCGTATGCACTGAAAATCCAGATGATCCATCACATCACCATCTATATTCTGAAAATCCAGATGATCCATCACATCACCATTTGTATATTAGTGTTAGTTCGGAATTATTACATGTATCTAAGTCTCTTTCGTCAAAAGTAGCGATCAGTCTTGATCCTGTATTATGAAGAAGGTCTGACAAACTAATATCAAGTCTTCTTGTTTAATCCTTTTGCTCCTGCGTCGAACGTTATCGTAGTCTTTATTTGGCCGACCAAACTTCTTTGGGTATATTTTCGTAGATAGTCCCATATCTAACCAATCCTGATTTTTATTCTGAAATTTAGAAATTGATTTATTGCATTCACGTATCTTCTTTTCATATAATTAAAAAAAAAATCAAGTTTTTTCCATAAACCGGTGTTTACAGATAAACCATATGTAGTAGATATTGTGTACATCATTTGGTCTACCTTGTCCAACCGAGTACTCCCATCAGTGAGGTTTTCCCACATTAATTTGCAGAGCGATTTATTTTTAATTGTTATCTCCATGATAGCTATAACTGAAATAATGACATTAAATGCATCGCAGCTTAAATATATAGCTATTTTACAAGCTACGAATACAAAACCGATACAAATATCAGGTAAAACCATATCCATATTAGAGATGTGCGCGCAGGAACCTTTGTCCTTGTAGGTATATAAATATACTTATATTTATGTATATAAATTCTTATATTTTATTGTATTTAAGTAAAAAAAAGTATTTAATAACAGCTTCAAGAGTTCATAAAAAATGTGGGTTTGTTTGAGTATCAGATATACACGTAAATTGTTACCTGAGGTGTTATATTTGTGTATACATTTTAAAACTGATATAATGGCAAAGGAATACATATTATATACCGTTGAATATATAATTATATCTACTATTGTAATAACATAGAAAAAATTAAGAAACATTTGCAGTAAAGAAAATAAGATCAATAATTTAGACAAAAATAAAAAATGTAGAAAATTAAAATTTTTAATCAAAATTGGATTTCGAATATTTCAAAAAGTATTGAAGGTAGGAGAATAATTTTTTTTCAGTTTGCAAAACTAAATGTATGCTATTGATAAAAATTAAAATGATTCCCAATTTATAATTTTATAATACTTTTTTCTTATTGGGAAAAATTGTGTTAGAAAAATTTTAGAATTTTTAGAAAATCTCCTCTCCTGCCTACATTTATGTGTAGGATGTCGAAAGTTTCTTACAGGCTACTAACAACAAATTTATTTATAATAAAAAACCAAAAAATTTACAAAAACGACCGTGCAATTTTTTTGCCACATCCGAAAATCGGATTTTTTGAAAAAAAATTGCTAGTTTTCGACCAATGCTGAATGTAGGGTACACCAACAACAATCTCCAAAATTTATTTCACAGCCTTTCTCAATGTCTCCTTTCTCAGAAACAATCAAAGTTTTTATCAAATACTTAATAATTTTTTAAAATATTCCAAAAAAATTAAGAATACTTTTTTCACAAAATATACCAAATTTTTTCATAATTTTTAAAAATCCAAATTGCAAAATTATTCCTTGCTACAATTTTTGAGATATCAAAAAAATTTTTTTTTTATATGAATTGTAATGAAGTTTTCTTTCAAAAACATTAAAACATACTGATTTTTGCCAAGTAATAAAGAAGTTATGTACTAACGAATAAAAAAAGTCAGGGCCAAAAATTAAAAAATAAATTTTTCAAGTCAAATAACTTGGAAACTGAAAGAGATGAAATGGTACTCTCAGCATGTTTTATTTTTATTTCTTAACGTAGATTGTCCCGCTGAAAAAATTATTGAAATCGGTCCCTATTTACAAAAGTTACAAGCTCCGAAAGAATTTCGATACCCGCACTTTCCCACTTTGAGGCTGTTTGGAGCTACCCTGTCTTACAACAGGGTGCCTCAAAATATGCTTTCTAAAAATTTCAACACTTCTACTTTCCAAAACAGTTAGTTTCATCGAAATCGGTTAACTAGTTCAAAAGTTGCGGACTTTTTACCACTTTTTTTTTAATTCACGCCACTGTGCGTCGTACATCAGGTAAATTTTTGCATTTTTATAAATAAAATAAGGTTTTTCACAAGATCCGCCTAGCATATCATAGCATTTTCTATTATTGGGTCCTTGATCACACGTAAGCCCACGCACATTTAGTCCCATTTCTCTTAAAATGTCAAAGTTTGACTCCACAAGTTTTTTTAGTACATCACCTTTTATTGAACTGGAAGTAACAAAATAGTTTAAAACGAACTTCCAACTTTTTACAACTCCTCTTATCATAAAAACGCAAACTTGGGACCCCATTTGATTCACTCGTTCATATCCTAAATCGACAACTCCATCTATAACATCTGCACATTTATTATAAGTAAATTTTTTTCTTATAGATACTTCATCAAAAATTAAAATGCATTCTTTTTCAAAAGGTTGCATCTTTTTCACAGTTTCTGTGAGCGCATTGTATATACATGAATTGTTACCTGGCTGCAAATTTTTAATGCTACTCCATCCACTAAAAGATGAAGGACTCTGAAGGTTCAATTTCAATATATTTCTTAAAAACAAGTATGTGGAGGTTGATCTTTAAAATATACTTTGAGAAAAGCTTATCTCATGCTCTTCCCAACGCGCATTTGTCCCTCTATTTATCTTTAGGAGCATTTTGCAAAATGTTTTTCGTTTGGACTTATATTTAAATTAAATAAGTAAATTTATATTCGGTGCGAATCCATGTATTTGCAAAAGTACAACAATAAAATACATATTTTTGCCCTATAAATAGACAATCGATAACATTAAATTTTATGTAGCTTATGTCCATACACTTATGCATATGTGCGAAAACACAAGTTCTTTTTGTTTGTGTAAATTTTTTCTTTGCTTTAAATTAAATACACACATCCATTCATACTTACGCATGCAAAGGCACACACACATGCATGTGTATGCAGATGAATAGCGAAGACTTGAGAATAATAAGTGCTCTGAGAAAATAAATTACTCTCTTTGAAACAAATGGATTTAGTAGTAAATCCACCAGCAAATTAAGCACTGACAGTACAATGTATGGACGTAGAACATCTTTATATATTTATAGTCTTTGTTTAAACGCTTATAGCTCCCAAGATACTGCACCGATGTCAATAAAATATAGATTGTGCACATCTGTGCAGAAAATCCTTTAAAATCATGTAAGTCTCTCCAAAATCAGTGCAGTAGTTCCGGTGCAAAAGGGATTACAAAAAACTTGTTCGCCTATTAATTATATAGATAATATTGACCTAGAAATTCAAATAAAAATCGTTGCCTGTCAAATGTATAATATCCCAGCAAAAATTTTCAAAAAATATAATCGAGTTTGGAATTAAGCATTTTTGGTGGAAGCTGTTCCTTATTGGATTACCATCTTAATGATTTTAAATTTTAGGTATTGTGTTTTGTAAGCGAGTAATGAAATTTGGTAATCAGAAAAGTAAGTCATTATATGGCAAATAGTTCTGATGGGAATGTGTAATTTTTTGCTGGGATTCCTTCAACGTCTACTCGGGCAGAGTGCGTCACAAATAGCAAAACTGAATTTGTATTGAAACTAACGTCCGTAAATTTTAGTAATATATAAGAAAAATGTATACACTACATGGAACATTGGAACAGAGATTTAGATGGCGAAAAATAAAAATAAAAATGTTGACATACCCCCTAACTTGTAAGCATGTTAACTGAGATAGCATATTAACCGAAATAGGAAATTTTTTTTTTAAACTTAAAGTTTTATTTCGAAAATGAAATTTTAATAAGTTTCTAGAAAAAAAATTTTATTTCGGATGGGGTTTTTTTAGAGGACGGTTGCGCCAAGTGGGTTAAAATAAAAAAAATTTTATAAAGTATCAAAATATGCCCTAAAAGCCTACATCTCTACATGCTCTAAAAATTCGAAAATATGCATGACTAATATATGCAAAACCATGCTTAAAAGGGGAAAATATGCGAAAATATGCATTAAAAAACGGATATATATCTTGTCCCCGCATTAATATGATGCTACACAAGAAACAAGTAAGAGTGCTATATTCGGCTGTGCCGAATCTTGTGTACCCTTCACCGGCGTACGTTTGGAGTATGCACATACATTTGTTTTATCAAAAAAAAAATCAATAATTTGTTGCTCTATTATTATATGGATACACGCATTTTTAAAGTTGTTTTGTAAGACCCAGGACATATAATTAACTTGAACTTTTATTGAATACATTAACTTTTATTTAAATAAAACTTTATTTCGCATTGTTTTGTTTTTTAATAAAAATTGTAGGTTTTTAAAAAACTTATTTTTATTAATTTTTTTTTATCAAAAAGTTGGTTTAATATTCCACCTATTTTGTCAACCAATACAAATTTTTTTTTCTCATTTTATGTCATAAATACACAGAAAACCTTTTCCCTCAGCATTTTGCATCAATATTTTTTTATTAAAATAATTATAAAAGCTGTGGGATTTTTTTCAAAACTCGTGTATCCATATGGATAAAAATTTTAGTTGTGGGTATGCTTTAATGTAAACTTTGTATAGAAAAGTAGAACAGTGTTTTTAATGTTTTTATGATAGATTTGTACAGAATTAGTAACATAATTGACAATTTTACAAAAAAGTATATAAAAGATATATTAAGGCCATATACGGCAGGAAACCCATAAAATGGACATTTTATGTAGCACCAGAGGAATGACTTACAACTTTCGGCTGAAGCAGAGGAAAAGTTCTTACTGCTTTCTGAGTTTTTGCCATATAGTTACACAACTTTCAAGAAATATTCCTGAGCAAAACAACCACACAAGTTATTTTAAAAATTAATGTATAACTTTAAGTTTGTGAACTTACATCAAAAAGGGATCTGGATCCCAGGAAGAGTTAAAGAAAATAGATTTGTTAAAATTTACCTAAAGTTGGAAAAGGATTCAAAACAGAAGGTCGTGGAAACTTCGACTACCGCATAAAAATATCAGACAATATGTATCTGCTAAGATAGCTTAATGAAGGAATTGCGCAACTAGTTTCTACTATACAGGGCCATAAACCTCTGGATGTATTGGATAGATTTTGTGGTGAACAGAAGAAAAATGTAGATATTTCGAAACCAAACATAGTTGCACTATCGAAAAAATAGACAAACTGGATTTTATTCTATCATTGTATAGAATTTCCATCATATATGGAAAGTGGGGTTTAAAAATGTTTGATAATTTTATTGCTTTTTGGTGAACTAACAATAACAAATGCATGGACTTGCTGGGTTTTCGTAATAACGTTGTAAATGGGCGGATTTACGTAATCCATTACGATTTCACCGAAATCAACATTGGCCGGAAAATATTGCAGATACAAACGTGAAGGATGCGAGTGATAAACGCGACTCAAAAGTGATATGCTTTAAGGCGTATTATTATAAAGAAATTATTGGTTTTTCATTTAGGTAATTGCATGATTCAATATCAATTGAAGTTTAATCGATTTTGAATTTCTTAATTTGGCAGCTACATATATTATGAAGTTGTTTGCTTTCAACTTTTTTAGATTATTACTGCCTTATTCCTAAAAAGTAATTTTGTCTAATAAAATGTTTATAAAACAAATTTTGTATGAAAAACTGCTTTGTAAAAAAATCAAAAATATCTTTAAGAATAAGGGCCTTACTAATTAATTACATTCTGCAGAAATGTTCACTTACGTAAGTAAAAAAGTTGAAAAACTAATATATATTTAAATATAAACGAACATAAAATCAAAGAATTTTTCTATACCATTAAGTAAATTTGTATCCATATGGATACATTCCAAAAAGCAGCTTTGGAGTTGCAAATTTGTAAAAAAAATTATTGATTATTGTTTCTAAGACCAATAGTAGCAAAAATCCAAAAAATTAGATTTTTTGGACCATTCAGTTAAAACTTGTAGCGAAAGGGTTAACAAAGATCAGCTCTTTCTGATGGAAATTTATTTTCCCACATCTTAAGCAACTTGGAATACGTATGTACATATGTATGTATAAGCAAATTATTATTTCGAATCCGAATTAATTTTTGCTCCAACTAATAAACTTGAATTTTTTTCAGGACGGTGCTTGAAATATTAAATTTTGAACCAAGTTCAAATTGACTAAATTAACTTATGTTGGCGGCGGGGGCGGTGGAGGCTAAGATGGAAGATGCAAACATATATATTTGTATATCTAAACAATAAAAAAAATAAATAAAATCACAATCTTTATTATTCTATGATTTTCGCTTACTTTCACATTTTTTATATAGAGATACCACATAATATGTAATAGGTATGTGTTCCTAGCAATTTTTTTTTATTTTGCGATTTTTTCTTCATCGTTCGTTATATCCAGTACTAAAATAAGAAAGTATTCACTATATAAGTTTGTTAATGCAAAAATATGGACGTTTGTTATATTGAATTTTCGTTAAAGCGAGATTCGTTGTACCGAGTTTTGCCTGTACGTACATATGTACGCAGCAAAAAAGAAATGAACGCATTCAAAATTAAATAGTGTTTCATGATTTTTTGAGCATTTGTTTCTTCGAACGCATTCTGAATGTCATCGCAAATTGTAAATAGTGCTATAGTTTTTGAACTCATTAAAAACGCACGCGACAAACTGGGTAATATATTGAAATAAATATCTAGGAAAAAAGGTATGCAAAAATGGAATTAAGTCAACACATGTTAATAAAATAAGTTTTATCTCCAACACATATCAGGAAAACAATAGTGCAGCGGTAGAGGGTGTGCCTTGACACTTTGAACGGCAGGGTTCGTATCCTGACTGCAGCAATATTTTTTATGTTTTATATTTTGCGTGAAAAAACTTCATCGAATCAGGAAACTTGCATGGTTCTAAGCACTCATTTTAATGATGAGCAGTTTTGTTAAATGAGAACCCATGCTCGTCAATGAAACCCTGTGTTAAAATAATGCTTTCTGACCTAAATTGAATTTTCAGTAGAACCCATGCATTAACTATTTCTTTTGCATGTCTTTTGTGCTAAGAATGTATGTATGTATGTGCAATGTCAACTCTTACGAAACTTAAAAAAACGATGATGTCTTTCACGTTAATACAAAAAAAAAAATACCGACACAGGCAGGATACGAACCGTGCTTTTCTGACTGTCAATGCATACTCTCCACCACTGACGTATTAATTCTTATTAATATTTAGAGATAAAATTTGTTTTATGAAAACGTATCAATATAACAATTTAATTCTGTTTTTCGCTGGATATTTATTTCAATATATTACCAACCCAGCAAAAAAAATGATAAATCACATGTTGAATCATGGGTTCAAGTGATGACGTATTGATTCGATTTAGGTGAAACATGCATGATTTTTATATTAGCTTGTCATTGGAGATACTTGATATCCATTCAAATGAGGGAATTTAACCCATGCAAGTTCTCTGATTCGATCATGTCTCGCAAATAAAAAACAAAACAAGTAAGAGTGCTATATTCGGCTGTGCCGAATCTTATATACCCTTTACCAACGTGCGTACATATATATAGTATACAGACACATACATACATATTTGTTTTGTGAAAAAATTTATATTTTTTTCTCTAAAGCAATTAATAATAAGTGACCTGCCAGTATTTTTCGATTAAAGAATTTGATTCAATTATTTTTTTCGATATTAGCAATAGTTGAATATTTTACTCTACACTCTGTGGTTAAGATATACTTTACATTCACTCTTATTTCAGTCAACGCCACGTCAATACATTACCAAAATATTGGAACTTGTTTACTCGCTCTCGAGATGTTGAAAAACCGTGCTGCTATTTAATAACTCTAAAATATTCTTGGTATTGCACCTCCATACCAAGTAAACTAACTTGTTTCATATTTTCCCGTATTTAATAATCATTGATGTTGCAAAACTGCTTAGTGTCTTGATTTAAATTTCCGATTGCAAATGGTATACATCGTGGTATTTTGTAAACGTTTTACTCCTACAGGATTTGTTTGCTAAAAATTAATAGTTATTAATTGTTATTATGCTGAGAGCACAATAAGCACAAACCTTCGTTTATACTTCAATTAGTTTAGATATCCATATAAAATGAACCATGATTTTCCGAAAACGTGAAATCTGTTTAACTGAAAAAAATATATTTTTGGTTATTTTTTTTACCGAAACTTTTTTTAAGTTCCAACCATGGAACCATATTTCTGAGTTTCTTAATACTAATTTATTTCTTTATAAAATATACAATATATGTAATTACAAAAGAAATAATTAGTTTTATATACCAGAAAAAATTTAAGTTTTCCAGCTCTGGAGCTATGTTTTTTATTTTTCTAATTTCTATGCCAAACTATTTCATTCTAAGTCATAAAGTATATAAAACTTGTAAACAAAAAGAAAAAACTAACTTGACCTAGTTACTTTTGTAAAAAAACAATAAATTTAGCAACCCTGGAATCAACCTTTTAGATTTTTCTGATTTAAAAAATTAAAATGTGTTAAGTGAACAAAGAATTAAAAAAAAATTAATTTTATACTTTAATATTTAATATTTATACGCCAAACTTTTCTTTCAGAAGCACAAAATATATTCAACTTATATAGGAAAAGAAAAAAAATTTTAGAACTATTTAATTTTACATAACACAAAAAGTGTAAGTTTTCCAACCCTGGAATCATAATTTAGGATTTTTCTAATTCCTTATACCAATCTATTTCTTTAAAAAATACATAAAATATTTTAAGTGAACAAAGCAAAAAGGAAAAAAGAAAAAACTTTGTTTTATTTAGTTATCAAAAAAAGTTCAAAGTTTCCATCTCTGGAGCCTTGGTTTTCATTTTTATAATTTTATAGGCAAATTTTTTGTTTCAGAAGCATAAAATATATTTAATTTATGAAGGAAAAATGAATTATTTAGACCTATTTAACTTTACATAACGCAAAAAGTGTAAGTTTTCCAACCCTGGAGTCATAATTTTGGATTTTTCTGATTATTGATACCAACCTATTTTTTTAAAAAATGCATAAAATATGTTAAGTGAACAAAGCAAAAACGAAATAAGAAAAAACTTAGTTTAATTTAATTCCTTTAATATTAAAAAATTCAGTAAAGTGCGACTTTGACTCGCGCACGAAGGATTCCGTACATGTGGCTCTGAGCATTTTTTAATGTGTCTTTTTTGCTTTTTTGAAGTTTTTTTCAGTTCAAACGTTTTTTTAAATTTTGTCGCTTTTTTCTCATTTTGCCGAATTTTTTCCGTTTTTTCGGTTTTTTTCATTTTGGTGATTTTTTCTGTTTTTGGGGGCTTATTTTCATTTTAAAGATTTTTTTAATTTTGGCGATTCTTTTTCCATTTTGGCGATTTTTTCCTATTTTGGGGGGTTTTATTCATTTTGGCGATTTTTTTTCATTTTAGCGATTTTTTTCTGTTTTTTGGGGTTTTTTTCATTTTGGGGATTTTTTTCATTTTGGCGATTTTTTTTTAATTTTTGCGATTTTTTCCTATTTTGAGTGTTTTTTTTCATTTTGGCGATTTTTTTTGTTTTTGTGGCTTTTTTTCATTTTGGCGATTCTTTTTCCATTTTGGCAATTTTTTTCCTATTTTGGGGGTTTTTTTCATTATGGCGATTTTTTTCATTTTGGCGATTTTTTCTGTTTTTGGGGTTTTTTTCATTTTGGCGATTTTTTTTCATTCTTGCGATTTTTTTCCTATTTTGGGTGTTTTTTTCATTTTGGCAATTTTTTTTCCATTTTGGCGTTTTTTTTCCTTTTTTGCGATTTTTTCCTGTTACATATAAGGTCGGAAAAGTCGGGTGGGTCATGGGTTCACGAAAGAATAGTTGAAAATAATAAATCGTGACATGGTTGGGAGGGCAATGAGTGGGACAAAACGTCTTTCCATTCCATTCTAGATAATATTTGCAATATGGCGCGTTTATTGTATATATAGATTTGTTTATGTGTTGTAAAGTTTTGATTATTAGTTCATTTTGAGAGTTCATTATAATTTTTATGTGCAACGTACCCAATGGGAGGGTTGGAACCCGCTGAGGTAAAATGCACCGCCCAGAGCTAGCTGGAAACCTCATTGGTCACTGCGGTTGTAACATAAATGGATTTTTTTCATTTTGGAGACTTTTTTCATTTTGGCGATTTTTTTTTTATTTTGGCGATTTTTTCCTGTTTTTGGATTTTTTTCATTTTGGCGATGTTTTTCTGTTTTTTGGGGTTTTTCGTTTTGGCAATTTTTTTTTAATTTTCGCGATTTTTTTCAATTTTTGGGATATTTTTTCATTTTGGTGATTTTCTTTCATTTTGGCGATTTTGTTTTTCATTTTAGCAATTTTTCCGGTTATTCGCGATTTATTTTAGTCTTAGACATTTTTTTTTTGTAATTTGGTGCTTCTTTTCGTTTTTGGGATTTTTTTTATTTTTGCCTATTTTTTTCGGTTTTGCGATTTTATAATTTTTTGATTTTTTAGTTTTACCGTTTTTGAAAATTTCAAGAGTTTTGCTCTTACGGTTTCCAAGATACAGCAAGTTGTCAAAATTGCATAGTCAAAATTGCATTAACTGATGGAACACCCTTTAATAAAAATTTTTTGAAATTTTTGTGTTAATTTTTGTAGTCTGTATAAAAATACACTAACCTTACAAATTTCAAGTGCATATACATACAATTGTATGTATATTACATGGGATTTTAAAATTTTTCGTTGATCGTTTTGGAACACCCTTTAATTTCCAATTCTCATGTATTTGTTGTTGTAGCGGCCAAAGGTCTACATGTTGCTATGTACTGTAAAATACTTTGTATTCAACAAAACGAATTAATCTAGTTTTTATTATTTGTAATGTTTTTTGTATAAAATATTTCAAATATACTTTTCAACCGAATTGTACCTTTTTCGATATACGCAAGGCTGTTTTTATTACAATAGGTTATGGGCCCAGATCCCATAAGCATGTAGTACTGAAGATAACTTTTGAAGTCATTTAAAAAGCTGAGGAATACACTAACAAAGTGCCCTTGAGGAATACTCTATATGAGTACCTCAAAAACAAATAATTGTGAAGTGAGTGATAACGGCAGAAATGCCTATCTTACTGTGAGCTCTAATGATCTTAATGATAACAATAAAAATAAAAAATCTGATGATAGACTTACTGTGATGCATTAAACACATTCGACACAGCAGGCTACGGGCTACAATCTGTCAAAAATAGAATACACACATTCTTATGGTAACAATTATTTTAACGACAGCAGGCTACACGACTGCACGACCACCGTTGTAGCTGTTGCCAACCTTAAACTAATTTCTATTTCTCTGGCTACAATGAGCAAATGCAGTGTTACCAGTATAATACAAAATGGTGAATGAATGATATCGAACAATTATTTCATACTATTTACTAGAAACAATATCCAAAAATTGATGTAAAGAACAAATTGATTCATTATTGTACTTTTATGTGAAATAAGTACATTTTAAAAGAAAAATTAATTTTTATAAATGCAAAATATATGAAAGTGGCAATACTGAACTATGTATTTGTACTTGAATATCAGCTGCAGATGGTGCTGCTGCCGTCTCCAAAATAATTAAGTAGCTGGCTACGAGGCGACAAATGCTGCTAGCGGCATTTGAAGTCGTGTGTTCGTGTAGCCTGTTGTGGTGAATGTGTTTAATGCATGAGTTCTGATGCTCTTAATAGAAACAAAATAAATAAAAAACCTGATGACAGACTTTTTTAACGGCTAAGCCAATTTTTCGTCAGCGATCAACTTCGCTTTGTCCAATGCCACCTAGTGATTTGTTAACATTACAGTTGCCTACTACTTCGTCATTTAAATCAGCGATATCATCGCTCGTGTTCATCACTTACCCAAATGGTCAATATAAATAAGAGAAGCCCAAAACCCAAGGTCCAAGTCGGAATGGACCGATATATAATTGTGGAAAAGCGCGGGCGAAGTCCAAATTCTACTAAAATTGCATCTGCTTCAAAGGTATCTAGGGATAACAGCGCATCCTCCACTAATCGTTTTCAAATGTTGCAAGATGATAACGACACACCTGATATATCCGCGAACAAATCCTCCAAGCCGCCACTAATCTATTTGAAAGAAAAAAAATCAAACGCTCTTATTAAGAAATTAATTTCGGTCATTGGTGAGAATATATTTCACATTGTTCCAATAAAACGTGGCAATATCGATGAAACGAAAATTCAAATTTATGACGAAACAGATTTCCGCAAAATGGTTTCTGAATTTGAAAAAAATAAAACAAGTTTCTACACATAGCAGCTAAAGGCCTGCAGATCGTTTTGAAGGGCATTGATTCTTATGTTGTTCCCGAAGAAATAAAAGATGCACTCGTCCTCCAGGGATTCAAGGTAAAAAATGTTTCCAATATAATAAATAGGGAGAAGATCCCCCAGCCTCTATTTCGTGTTGAACTTGAGCCAAATGATATAAAATTGAGAAAAAATGAGACGCACCCAATTTATAATTGAAAGTATCTTTTATACCGAAAAATAACAGTTGAAGAACCATACAAGCGTTCTGGACCCGTACAGTGCCATAATTGTCAAGAATATGGCCACACAAAAACTTACTGCAAATTATCTACAGTTTGTGTTATTTGCGGTAAATTGCACGGTACTGCTAGTTGTACTAAACCAAAAGATCAAGCAGAAAAAAAATGCAGTAATTTTGGAGGTAATCACACCGCTAACTATAGAGGATGTCCTGTATATTCTTTCGTTAAAAAGACTATGGGGCAAAAACCTAAAGTAGCTTCAGCTCAAACAGCAAACACTTACTCCGCCACTCTTGCCCAAGTGAGCCAACCAGTTAATTCACGTGTATCGTATGCCGATGCTGCTAAGACAGGCTCTATTCCCACACAAAATGTTTCACGGCCAAATACTTCAACAAATACACACTCAGGCTTTAATTTTAATCGCCTTGAAGCTACTATTGAAAACTGGTGCAAACTATAAACAATTTTACAACAAGTATGACTAGCATGATGCAAGAAATGCTGCGAATGCAGAATACTCTGCTTCAAGCATTAGTCAACAAACCATGATCACGTTAAAAATATGGTTCTGGAACGCAAACGGCATTCGCCAACATAAAAATGAACTTGAGCACTTCCTCACGGAAAAAAATATTGATATAATGTTGGTCTCTGAGACTCATTTGACTTTGAGAAGCCTTTTTAAAATTTATGGCTACAAATTATATGATTCAAAGGATCCGAGAGGAAGAGCATGCGGTGGATCAGCAATTTTAATAAAGTCAGGACTCAAGCATTATATTATTGACAACATTTGTGAAGAACATTTACAAGCAACGAATATTTCTGTCGAAAATTTTTGGACTAATTTTGTCATATCATCAATTTACTCTCCTCCTAGATTCGCAATTACTGAGGATCAATACGGAGATTTTTACAAATCTCTGGGCCCTTGTTTCGTAGCAGCTGGCGACTATAATGCTAAACACACGTTCTGGGGTTCGCGTCTTATTACACCCAGACGTCGAGCGTTGTTCAATACAATTTCCAAAATGGGCTTGGATGTCATTTCGAGTGGGGAGCCCACTTACTGGCCTACTGACATACATAAAATTCCGGATGTAATAGATTTTGCCGTTATGAAAAATATCTCTAGGGATTTAATTCAAATTGAAGCTTCTCTAGATCTCTCGTCCGATCACTCTCCCACGATCGTTACAATTTGTAGCCCATTAAGAAGTGACTTACCTCACCCATATGCGAATTTGATAAATCGTGCTAATTGGCTGCGATTTAAAAAATATCTTAGTAGTCATTGCACGGAAAATATTACGCTAAGAACACATGATGATATTGAATCTAACATTGCCAACCTTAATGAAAATATTAAACAGGCTGCTGAACATGCCACTACCGCCCATCCGCAGACTAGGGTAAATAGAATTTATTCTACGGATATTGAACATCTCGTAAGTGAAAAAAGAAGAGCTAGAAGGGAATGGCAACAGCACAGATCACCACAACTTAAAATCAGATTTAAAGAGTGTACTAAACGACTCCGAGAGTTGCTTGCATTTGAAAAAACTGCATCTCTTAAAAATTATTTGGAAGGCCTTGATGTCACACCAGCGTCTAATTACTCTTTGTGGCGCGCTGCTAGAAAGCTTAAAACACCAGTTGAGTTTAAACCACCTCTGCGCACATCTACCGGAGGTTGGGCAAGAAGCAATACTGAAAAAGGTAAAATATTTGCTGAGCATTTAAAATCTGTATTGTGACGACCAAAGTCACTAGTTCGTTTTGGCCCACAACTTCTACAAGAATCGGTTGGTTTATTTTAATTATTTATTATTTACTTTCTAAAAATTATTAACCTTAATTTTATTGCATTACCAGGTTATTTACTTGTTTTATAGTATTATATTACTTGTACAATTATGAAAGGTATATTATTATACATAATTGTAGGAAACTAAATACGAACTTTATTTTAAATCTCTGTTTAAAATTAACGGAAATGTTAGAACAACATACGGGTGTACTACACAATTATACAACGCTGAATGAACAACCATGCATAATAAACGTGCGATCATATGGTATGGTAAAACATGTGGTGTATTTAATACAGTCGTTTGTGTGGTTGTTTGTGTACCTATGTGTGTTGTCTGGCACAAGTATAAAAGGGCGAGCCATCGTTGTATCGATGATTAGTGTGTTGGCAGCAAGCGCTGGCAAAGGAGTTAATAATAGAGATAGGACACTGCTTTATTATTAAATCTTTTTGTTAGTAAATTTGAGGCCACCACTAAGATATTAAGTTTCTCTCTTTTTTTTAGCATTTTTATTTATAAGTGGGAGAGGATGCCTTTGGGAATTAGGACACTTTTTTCCAAAGGTGAATCAATACTCTTATAAATAAAAATTGAGCTTTTTGAGTAATAATAGAGATAGGACACTGCTCTATTATTAATGCTCTATTATTAAAAATTTAGCTTTTTGAGTAATAATAGAGATAGGACACTGCTCTATTATTAATTCTCTATTAATGCTCTATTATTAATTAAAC
This sequence comes from Tachina lurida, assembly GCA_944452675.1. NCBI lineage: Eukaryota > Metazoa > Arthropoda > Insecta > Diptera > Tachinidae > Tachina > Tachina lurida. The sequence goes on from OX101752.1 coordinate 96,150,023, forward strand.
TACAGAGATATTAAGTTCTCTATTTTTTTGTTTTTTCTCTGAATATTTTTATTTATATGTGGGAGAGGATGCCTTTGGAAATTAGGACACTTTTTTTCAAAAGGTGAATCAATACACTTATAAATAAAAATTGAGCATTTTTCTCTTATCGAAAATTTTAGTTTCTTATTTTTTTTATATTTTTATTTTTGTGATATGGCTATGCGATTTAATAGCTATAATTTATTTTTCATATTTTTTTTGAGTATATAAAGGAATATTGTTAACATTAAATGAACCTGGTGTACTTGTTTAATTTTTGTCCAAGTAGCCAAGAAAGGTACGTTACAATTTCTAATTAATCTACACGACTCTGGACTCCGCTGAGCCTACCCTACCAACCAGCGAATCCGTGTCGTTACAGTATTTACCCCTAACACATGTACTGGTGTTATTGATTTGCCGAATGTAGTTGCGCTACCCCCAAGACCCATAAAATTTAGAACGCGTGATGTACAAAAACTAATTGCTGAACTTAACCCGAAGAAAGCTCCGGGTATTGATGAAATTAGTAACCAGATGCTAATAAAGTTGCTTCGTATTGCAATTAGAATCCTGTTATTTATTTTTAACGCCATTTTACGACTGGAGTATTATCCACATAGCTGGAAGCTTGCCAAGGTCAAAATGATTCCAAAGCCAGGCAAAGACCTTACCAAGGCTGAGTCATAAAGGCCAATAAGTTTGCTATCAACAATGTCAAAACTTTTCGAAAAACTGCTCATGACAAAATTGTCCCAATTCCAGTTAGTAGTGGGTGCATACCGGACCATCAATTTGGTTTTAGAAGTCAGCAGATAGCACCATAGAACAAACTCATAGATTGGTTCAATATATAAGAAGAACATTTGAAGAAAAGAAGTATTGTTCTGCGCTGTTTATCGACGTTTCTCAGGCATTTGATAAAGTGTGGCATGAAGGTCTTATTTCAAAATTGAAATCATATTTACCAATAAATTTTCTGAAGTTATTAGAAATTTATATTACTACCCGGAAGTTTACGGTTATGGAAGGAGACTTCATGAGTGTGCCCGAATCTATATCATCCGGTGTGCCACAGGGGAGCATACTAGGGCCAGTTTTGTATTTGATTTACACTTGTGATATGCCTTTGAGCACCAATATCCATATATCTACGTTTGCCGATGATACAGCCTGCCTTAGTATGCACGATATCTACAAGAACATATTACACAACTGGAACTATGGTTAAATTTATGGAGAATCAAAGTAAACGAGCAAAAGTGTGTCCAGGTAACATTTACCCTGCAAAGAGATACTTGTTTCCCAATTCGAATTAACAATCAAGTTGTTCTTCAACATTCACACGTAAAATACCTTGGTATACACCTTGATCGACGGCTTACATGGAAACCCAGTATTGACTCAAAGCTAACACAAATGAAACTGAAATTAACTCAGATGCATTGGCTGATTGGTAGAAATTCTACACTCAGTCTAGATTGTAAACTTTTAATATACAAGTCGATTTTGAAACCAATATGGCGCTAAGGAATACAGTTATGGGGCACTGCTTCAGCATCCAATATAGAGAGAATCTAACGAAGGCAAAATAAGATTTTAAGACTAAAAACATCGGCTCCATGGTATATTAAAAATTCAAAAATATATCGTGATTTAAATATGCCACTAAAGACTGAAGAAATCGCAAAATACGCAGGCAAATACATAACAAAACTCGAGACCCATCCTTATCCCCTTGCTCGTAATATTTTGAATTTTACTGGACACATCCGGTTAAGAAAGAGGGACACAAGTGCTCTAATACTCAACACTCTAGAATAAACTGCTTGAATATACTTTTGTTTTTGCTTATCACGACTTATGTATTATTAATAACTTTCACTAAGTTTATGTCCGACACTGGTCTGGCCTAATAATTATATTTAGATTTAAGATTTGAATACTTATTGTTAGTTCATATTTGAAGATTCAATAAATAAATATATGTATAGGGTGTTTTTTATTGAGGTATAGAACTTTAAGTTGGCATCACTTTTTTAACTGGCGGCCATTTTGTCAGCTGTCAAGTGATTAATATTTAGTTTGGTTTGCCATTTCATCATGAACAGGTTGACAAAAGAACAACGCATGGACATTAAAATGATTTTCTTGTGTTTTATTTCAATTCGAGGTTCTATACCTCTAAAAAAATCGTGCAAATTTGCTTTATTCGAGCCAGCCGAATTGGCTTTAATAAAGCCGAATTGGCTTTATTCGAGCCAACCGCGGCGGCCACATGCCCGAAATCATATTTAAACATTAATGGCATAAAATTATCCTTCCAATAAAGCCAAATTGATGGACATTAAAACGATTTTCTTGTGTTTTATTTCAATTCGAAGTTCTATACCTCTAAAAAAATACCCTTTATAAAAAAAAAATTAAAAAGCTATTAATTTTAAAATTGAAAACAAGAAAATCCAGAATGATGAATTCACTAGCTGGACGAATTCCCTTATTGAATGGAACGAATTATGGTACACGGAAGGCTCAAATGAAAGCTGTACTACACAAGAACATACTCCTGAACATTGTATTGAGTAAAGAAAAAACTCCAGTGTTAAAGGAACTTCCAGAAACACCAACGGAAGCATAAAGAATGTGCAACAATATTTATATAAAGATATGGATGCAAGAGCTGAAATTTTAATGGCAATAGATGTTAGTATTGTGACAATGGTGAAAAATATAAAAGGTTCTCAGGAAATCTGGTATTATCTTCAAGATACATTTGACCGTAAGTCGATAAGGAAGAAAATAGAGTGCTACCGTAAGTTATTAAATATGAAAATTTCCGAAAATGAGTCAATATCACAATTTTTAATCGATTTTGATATATGTGTTTCATGCATAATGGCAATGGGAATCTAAATTGATGAAGACCTTCTAGTTGTTGTTATGCTAGATGCTTTACCATAACGTTTTTCAGCTATCAAAGCTGTTGTCGATACTGGAAATGAATTTCCAAAATTGGCTGTTTTAAAATCAAGATTGCTTGAGATTGGTGACAAAGAAGAGAAAAATGCACGTACTTCTGCTTTCCAAGCTAAATTTTACAAAAAAAAATCCGCATAATCAAATAAAAAATCAAAAAATCAAGAAGAAGGTATGTCTAAAAATAAGTTTTCTTATAAATGTTTTCGATATGGCAAAAAAGGTCATAAGACCAAAGAATGTAAGACATATGTTGAAACTGCCAAACATTTAAAACAAAATGTCAAAGTTAAATTGTAAATGAAGTATCAATAACTATGACAGAAAAGGTATTTTGTAGTAATTCTCAAAAAACTTGGATGATTGACAGAGGTGCTTCATCGCATATGTGCACACAAAAATCATTATTTGTAAATATAGATTTGGAATTTAGAGGTAACGAATTAAACATCAGGGGCATTGGAAAGGACGAAATAATTGCAAACGTAAATTAAAGTAAGCAAAAAATAGGTCTATATAATACTCTATATGTGCCAGACTTGCGGTGCAATCTTATATCAACTAGCAATTTTTTTTTATGCATATATTTATTTATTGAATCTTCAAATATAAACTAACAATAAGTATTCAAATCTTAAATCTAAATATAATTAATTAGGCCCGACCAGTGTCGGACATAAACTTAGTGAAAGTTATTTATAATACATAAATCGTGATAAGCAAAAACAAAAGTATATTCAAGCAGTTTCTTCTGGAGTGTTGAGTATTAGAGCCCTTGTGTCCCTTTTTTTTAAACGGATGTGTGTAGTAAAATTCAAGATATTACGAGCAAGGGTCTTAGGATGTGACTCGAGTTTTGTTATGTACTTGCCTGCGTATTTTGCGATTTCTTCAGTCACTAGTGGCATATTTAAATCACGATGTATTCTTATTTTAAAATCTTATTTTGCCTTCGTTAGATTCTCTCTATATTGGATGCTGAAGCAGTGCCCCATAACTGTGTTTCATAGCACCATATTGGTTTCAAAATCGACTTGTATATTAAAAGTTTACAATCTAGACTAACCCCCTTATTCTGAACTTTGTGACTAATGACAAAATTATAACAAATGACAATTTTTATATTTTAAGCAATGTAAAAATTGTTATTTGTTATAATTTTTATTTTGTCACAGGGCTTAGAATACGGGTATAAGTGTTGAATTTCTACCAATCAGCCAATGTATCTGAGTTAATTTCAGTTTCATTTGTGTTAGCTTTGAGTCAATATGGGGCTTCCATGTAAGCCGTCGATCAAGGTGTATACCAAGGTATTTTACGTGTGAATGTTGAAGAACAACTTGATTGTTGATTCGAATTGGGGAACAAGTATCTCTTCACAGGGTAAATGTTACCTGGACACACTTTTGCTCGTTTACTTTGATTCTCCATAAATTTAACCACAGTTCCAGTTGTGTAATATGTTCTTGTAGATATCGGGAAGCCTCGTGAGGGTTTTCGTGCATACTAAGGCAGGCTGTATCATCGGCAAACGTAGATGTATGGATATTGCTGCTCAAAGGCATATCACAAGTGTAAATCAAATACAAAACTGGCCCCAGTATGCTCCCCTGTAACACACCGGATGATATAGATTCAGGCACACTCATCAAGTCTCCTTCCACAACCATAAGCTTCCGGGTAGTAATATAACTTTGTAATATCTTAAGAAAATTTATTGGTAAATATGATTTCAATTTAAAAATAAGACCTTCATGCCACACTTTATCAAATGCCTGAGAAACGTCGATAAACAGCACAGAACAATACTTCTTTTCTTCAAATGTATTTCTTATAAATTGAACCAATCTATAAGTTTGTTCGATGGTGCTATGCTGACTTCTAAAACCAAATTGATGGTCCGGTATGCACCCACTACTAACTAGAATTGGGGACAATTTTGTCATGAGCAGTTTTTCAAAAAGTTTTGACATTGTTAATAGCAGACTAATTGGCCTTTATGACTCAGCCTTGTTAAGGTCTTTGCCTGGCTTTGGAATCATTTTGACCTTGGCAAGCTTCCAGCTGTGTGGATAATACTCCAGTCATAAAATTGCGTGAAAAATAAATAACAGGACTCTAATTGCAATACGAGGCTACTTTATTAGCATCTGGTTACTAATTTCATCAATACCCGGAGCTTTCTTCGGGTTAAGTTCAGCAATTAGTTTTTGTACATCACGCATTCTAAATTTTATGGGTCGAGGGGGTAGCACAACTGCATTCGGCAAATCAATAACACCAGTACATGTGTAAGGGGTAAATACAGATTTTAAATGCTCAGCAAATATTTTACCTTTTTCAGTATCGCTTCTTGCCCAACCTCTGGTAAATGTGCGCAGAGGTGGTTTAAACTCAACAGGTGTTTTAAGCTTTATAGCAGCGCGTCACATAGATCAATTAGATGCTGGTGTGGCATCAAGACCTTCCAGATAGTTTTTAAGAGATGCAGTTTTTTCAAATGGAAGCAAGTCTTGGAGTCGTTTAGTGCACTCTTTAAATCTGATTTTAAGTTGGGACGATCTGTGCTATTGCCATTCCCTTCTAGCTCTTCTTTTTTAACTTACAAGACGTTCAAGAGTAAATGCTATTAAATCCAGTCTGCGTGTGAGAGGTAGTGACATGTTCAGCAGCCTGTTTTATATTTCTGATAAGATTGCCAATGTTAAATTCAATATCTTCGGATGTTCTTAGCGTAATGTTTTCCGTACAATGACTACTGAGATATTTTTTGAACCCCAGCCAATTAACACGGTTGATCGTCTTCACATATGGGTGAGGTAAGTCACTTCTTAGTGGGCTACAAATTGTAACGATCGTGGGAGAGTGATCGGAGGAGAGATCTTGAGAAGCTTTAACATGAACTAATTCCCTAGAGATACTTTTCATGACTCCAAAATCTATAACATCCGGAATTTTTTGTACGTCCGTAGGCCAGTAAGTGGGATCCCCACTCGAAATGACGTCCAAGCCCATTTTTGAAATTGTGATGAACAATGCCCGACCTGTAGGTGTAATAAGACGCGAACCCCAGAACGTATGTTTTGCATTGTAGTCGCCAGCTGCTACGAAGCAAGGGACAAGAAATTTGTAGAAATCCTCGTATTAATCCTTAGTAATTGTGAACCGAGGAGGGGAGTAAATTGATGATACAGTATTTTTCGGTTAATTGACCCTACGGTTAATTGGTTTCCACGGTTAATTGAACCATATGATCGGGCAAAAAAATATTGCATACGAAAGCACATGTAAATTTCCTCGGATAATTGAACCCGGTTAATTGATTTTCCCGCTTAATTGGTTCAAAATTCATGTCATCAAAAATAAATTGTCTCTTACTTTTACCCGGTTAATTGCATTATTATTGAATAATAATCTAGCATTTTTGCACATACATATTTGACATCATTTGTGAAAAACACTGGGTGGCATCTCTACTAATTGATATAATAACCCAGTAAAAAAAGACACTCCAAAAAAGTCATGAAAATGTAGAGTTTGCGATCTGGAAGTAGTGCAAATTTCGATCCGATCTAATGATTTTTACATAGGGTTGTCATTGCAAGAAGTTCTCTTTTTCGATGCCTAGTCACCGAATTGGAAGCGATTTTAAGAAAAATGTAATTTTTTGTGTTCTATGATAATATTTTCATCTAGGAAAAATGGTTAATAGTTACCTATTTTAACAAGTAGTTTCTTTTTATAGGAATTTAAACGCGAAACCGTATTTTCATGTAAATTTAAGCAAATAACTTCAAAATTTTAGACCAAAATTAATTCATAAGTTTCTTGAAAAAAATCGGTTTTTTTTAAATTCTGGTGAGTAATTTCTAAAACTATAGAGGACTTACAAGGTTCTGTATGACAAAAATAAACTTCTAATTGGTTTTCTACTAACTATCGGCAAATTAAAAATATCGATTTTTTGGAAGCAATGAAAATGTAGTTCCTTTAGAATGACTTCCAATTTTTTTACTGGGAATACATAAATACCTGCGTATACACATATATGTAAATTTTTTTCTGTTACTTGCATTTTTTTCGTTTAAGGTAAAAAAATTTATTTTGAAAAACTTAATTTCTTTTAATTCATTAGTAGTTCCAATTATGCGTGATCTCTGTAATTGAACAAACTGTTCAATTAAACGGGATTCTTCTAATTGAACGAATTGTTCAATTAAGCGGGTATCGGCTAATTGGTTCCCCGGTTAATTGAACAAAAAGTTGTGCAAATTTTGATGTGCAATTAACCGAAAAATACTGTATGACAAAATTTGAGCAAAAATTTTCGACACAAATATTTGTTGCTTGTAGATGTTCTTCACAAATGTTGTCCAAAATATAGTGCTTGAGTCTTGACTTTATCAGAATTGCTGATCCATCGCATGCTCTTCCTCTCGGGTCCTTTGAATCATATAAGGTGTAGCCATTAATTTTTAAGAGGCTTCTCGAAGTCAAATGAGTCTCAGAGACTAACATTATATCAATATTGTTTTCCCTGAGGAAGTACTCAAGTTCGTTTTTGTGTTGGCGAATGCCATTTACGTTCCAGAAACATATTTTTAACGTGTTAATGGCTTGTTAACTAATGCTTGAAGCAGAGTATTCTGCATTCTCAGCATTTCTTGCATCATGCTAGTCATTTTTGTTGTAAAATTGTTTATAGTTTGCACCAGATTTTCAATAGTAGCTTCAAGGCGATTAAAATTAAAGCCTGAGTTTGTATTTGTTGAAGTATTTGGCCGTGAAACATTTTGTGTGGGAAAAGGGCTTGTTTTGGCAGCATCGGCATACGATACACGTTAATTATATGGTTGGCTTACTTGGGTAAGAGTGGCGGAGTAAGCGTTTGTTGTTTGTGCTGGAGCTACTTTAGGTTTTTGCCCCTTAGTATTTTTACAGGACATCCTCTATAGTTAGCGGTGTGATTACCTCCACAATTACTGCATTTTTTTCTGCTTGTTCTTTTGGTTTAGTACAACTAGCAGTACCGAGCAATTCACCGCAAGTAGCACAAACTGTAGATAATTTGCAGTAAGTTTTTGTGTGGCCATATTCTTGACAATTATGGCACTGTACGGGTCCAGAACGCTTGTGTGGTTCTTCAACTGTTATTTTTCGGTATAAAAGATATTTTAAATTATAAATTGGGTGCGTCTCATTTTTCCTTAATTTTATATCATTCGGCTCAAGTTCAACGCCAAATAGAGGCTGGAGGATCTTCTCCCTATTTATTATATTGGAAACATTTTTTACCTTGAATCCCTGGGGGACGAGTGCATCTTTTATTTCTTCGGGAACAACATAAGAATCAATGCCCTTCAAAACGATCTGCAGGCCTTTAGCTGCTATGTGTAGAAACTTGTTTTATTTTTTTCAAATTCAGAAACCATTTTGCGGAAATCTGTTTCGTCATAAATTTGAATTTTCGTTTCATCGATATTGCCACGTTTTATTGGAACAATGTGAAATTTATTCTCACCAATGACCGAAATTAATTTCTTAATAAGAGCGTTTGATTTTTTTTCTTTCAAATAGATTAGTGGCGGCTTGGAGGATTTGTTCGCGGATATATCAGGTGTGTCGTTGCCATCTTGCAGTATTTGAAAACGATTTGTGGAGGATGCGCTGTTATCCCTAGATACCTTTGAAGCAGATGCAATTTTAATACAATTTGGGCTTCACCCGCGCTTTCCCACAATTATATATCGGTCCATTCCGACTTGGACCTTGGGTTTTGGGCTACTCTTATTTATAGTGACAAATTGGGTAAGTGATGAATCGGATGACATCGCTGATTTAAATGACGAAGTAGTAGGCAACTGTAATGTTAACGAATCACTAGTTGGCATTGGACAAAGCGAAGTTGATCGCTGACGAAAAATTGGCTTAGCCGTTAAAAAAAGTCTATTATCAGGTTTTTTATTTATTTTGTTTAAATTAAGATAATAAGAACTCACAGTAAGTATATCATCAGATTTTTTATTTTTATTGTTATTATTAAGATCATCAGAGCTCACAGTAAGATAGGCATTTCTACCGTTATAACTCACTTCACAATTATTTGTTTTTGAGGTACTCATATAGAATATTCCTCAAGGGCACTTTGTTATTGTATTCCTCACTTTGAGTTATTTTGTTTACGGTTGTTTTTAATTTTTTTTTTGTTTTAGTTATTACTTTCTATGTAAAAAATATTAGCAAAACAAAAAAAGCTTGTTCATCAAAGTTAATGTGCAACGAATACTATGTACTACAAATATTTTTTGTATTGTTTTTTGTAGCATTTATGTAAAAAAAATTCCGCTAATACGTCTATTCACTATGAAGGTACAACGACAAACTGACTAGCAAATTGACCGATAATGGTTGTATAGTTATTATGGATGGATCAAGAGTAGGTGTTTATAAAGAAAGAAATAAAATAATAGAAGGTCATAAATTAGACAACTTGTATTTTGTTAAACTGTTTAGAAATACTCAAAATATGATATATGCAACTGAAAAATCTAATAAGTTTAAAACAGAACTATGGCACAAAAGATACGGTCACTTAAATATGGATCCATTGAGAAAAATACAGAAGGGTGAAATGGTTAAGGGATTACCTGTTATTAAAGATATACAAATTAATTGTGTACCATGCATTCGAGGAAAACAAACGTGCTTACCATTTCCTCACAAAAACGAAAAATCAACTTCTGAAGTACTATCGCTTATTCATACTGATCTTTGCGGTCCAATGAGAATTCAATTCCTTATATGTCGATGATATTATAATTGCTGCTAACAATACACATTTCATAGAAGAATTTGTAAATATATTAAAATATAATTTTGACATTCGTGACATGGGAGTTCCAAAACATTGTATTGGGCTCGAAATAAATGTTAGAGATGGAGAAATATCAATTTCGCAACCAGGATATATATCAAATTTGATTAAGAAATACGATTAAGAGAATGGTAAGCCTGTAAAAATTACTATGCAACCAGATATTAAATTAGAAAAGGAATCAAAAATTTCCGGAGAAGCAGAAAAAGTAGATCAAAAGTTTTATCAAGAAATTATTGGATCCTTACTCTACTTGTCATTGTATAGCAGACCTGATATAACGTGTGCTGTTAATATGTTATCACAATTTTCTAAGACCCTCGTAAACAACATTTAAATTCAGCATATCATGTTATTAGATATTTGAGCTACACAAAAAATGCTGAATTGATATATAGGAAAAGATGTTTACCACTTGTTGGTTTTTGTAATGCGAATTGGGCTCAAGATGTAAATGATAGAAGATCTCAATCAGGCTTTTGTTTTTTACTCGCAGGTGGTCTAGTTTCCTGGGAGACAAAGAAGAAAAAGGTTGTAGCAACATCCAGTACAGATGCGGAATACGTAGCATTAACTGAAGCAACTAAAGAAGCTGCATATTTGGGTTACATTTTGGAAGAACTTGGGTATTCTAGTCATAATCCAGTAATGATAAATACAGACTCACAAAGTGCTCAGAGGATGGCAAAATTTGGTGCAAATCATGCCCGTACTAAACACATCCATTATAAATATCACTATGTAAAAGATGCAATAGAACAAAACATTGTCAAACTAAAGTATTTGTCTACTGATAAAATGTTAGCTGATGTTTTAACAAAACCTGTACCTAAACCTAAACATATATATTGTTGTAATAATTTTGGAATTGTAATGTAAATTAAATTTTAATTCATACTGTTGAGGAAGCATGTTGTTATGTGCTGTAAAATACTTTGTATTCAACAAAATGAATTAATCTAGTTTTTATTATTTGTAATGTTTTTTGTATAAAATATTTTGTCCTCACTTCAAATATACATTTCAACCGAATTGTACCTTTTTGGATATACGCAAGGCTGTTTTTATTACAATACTACACACTGTGTCCAAATTTCATGTCTGTAGCTCTTACGGTTCTCGAGAAAATACCCTGTGACAGACATAGTTTTAGACACATGTAGTGAATTTTACATAACACAAAAAGTTAAAGTTTTTCAACCCTGGAAACGTCTTTTTAATTTTTTTATATTTTTTAATTTAAAATTCCAATTTTAGTCGTACTGAAGTGTAAAATAAGTTTATTTATTAAAATTAAAATTAGTTTTCGGTAGTTACTTTTATATGGCAAAATAAAGCTTAAGTTTTTCAGCTCTGCAACCGTCTGCTCGTTTTTGCTGAATTTTTATACCAATCTATTTTGGAAAATTTCTGACACACCAGTTCTAGCTTTTCTGGGAGCTTCGAAAAACCGATTTCACGTACAGACAGACGGACAGACGGACATCGCTTATTCGTCTTTCCTATGCATAAGGATCCAGAATATATATATCTTATGGGTCGCTTATTGATATTATAGAAATTATAAACGGAATGACAAACCTATATATACCCTTTTACGAACCGTGCTGTTCCCACTCCCAAGGCACATTCTCTACCACTTAACTACTGTACTCATGTTAAGTATTGGGGATAAGACTTGTTATATGAAAATGTAGCAATGAGATGATAATTTAATTCCGTTTTTACATACCTTTTTTGCTGGGTATATATTTCAATATACCCAGTAATATGGTATGCGATTTTAATGAGTTCAAAAACTATAGCATTATTTACGATTTGCGATGACATTCCGAATGTGTTCGAAGAAACATATGCTCAAGAAATCATCAAACTCTAGGTAGGTATTACGTATTTATGAATGTATGTACTGGAAATAAAAAAGTTCCTATGTATGTACTAGTGATGTAACAAATGTCAATTTTTGATATTTGCGAATACGAATACGAATATTTGAAACGATATTCGCGAATACGAATGCGAATATAATATATGATATTTATAGACATTAAATTGGGGTTCTATTTACGTCTGCAATATGAAATATTAACAAATTGTTATGAAAAAGGACTTAATACTCCTGTTGGCGTACCTTAAAGTTAATAAAAACTACCCAAAATGTTAATGATCGTCATTAAATAATATTTGCAAATGATACAAAACACAATTTTTTATAAAAAATTTAATGGATTAGTACAAACTAATATTTTTAGCCATTTCCTTAAAATTCGTTTAGGATTTATGCATTTATTTATTTAATTTCTTTGGAAAAATATTCGTATTCGTATTCGCCTGAATTTGGCGAATACACGGATATTCGTGCAAAAAAAATTGATTTTGTTACCCTTCTGAAAATAAAGCTTGATATGTTTTATGATGATTCCCAAAATATTTTGGTTTTAGCATTGACTATCCGTAAGCTGGACCATTTTTAAAAAAGGTATTTTTTCAGTTTTTCGATTTTTTTCGTACTTTGCTCCAAGACGGCATAAATAAAAATTGGTACCATCAAAAAGAGTTTTTGAAGTAGCATCCAATGGTATATAAAACTTGACCACTTGAGACCTACTAATTGAGATATTTAACGAAATACATATTTTCGTTTCGGGATTTCATACAAATTCCACTTATTTGGAAATAATGTTTTGCTTTTCAAATTGAATCTGTTTTAAAATAACGTTAATTTATATTTATAGCTTAGTTAACTAATTTAATTTGTTCTGTTAGAAACTATTTTTCTCATTTCATAAATGTATTCGACTAAAAAATTAACATATGAAAAATAAAAAAATTTGATACCCATATTACCTATATTAAAACAAGATAAAATATGTATATCGCGATTTTCGCGTTTTATGTGAATAATTACAAAAAAAATTAATTAAGATTATCTTAAAACAAATTCAATTTCAAAACATTATTTCCAAATACGTAGAATTTATATGAATAATATTTTTATTAACAATTTTACATTTTCAAAAATATCACAGATTTGTATGTGTAAAGGGTACGAATCACAAACAAAAAATTTAATAAATTAAAAAATGTAAAATTACAAACTAAAAAAATATCACAGCCGGTTAAAGTGTTCTTTAAAATTGTTAATAAAAATATTATTCATCCTGTGTAAGTTAACTATTATAAAAAAATAAGATTGCAATATTACTTATATGTAATTTATTTTACTTTTATATGTTTGAGGTTGCCAGATTTTAATAAAAAATCCCTGAAGAAGTTAGAAAATACCAACGAAACGTAGGATTTAAAAATGAATAAATAATCTTTTATTTACATGGAAGAAGACCCAAATGACCTTCAAAGCCTGAAAATTAAATAGGAAAAAGGAAAATAGGAATTTTACATAAATAAAGAAGGTCGCTTTAGTAACAAAAATTTACAAAGATACTATCGGAGGGCCCGCCGACTGGAAACATTATACAATATCAGAAATATGGCGCATTTTTTCGCACATATGAAAGTAAAATACGGCACTGAATTGTGTTTGCTATTGAAAACATACTGCAGAAGTATCAAAAAAACTCGCGAAACAAAACGAGAGGCTAAAATATTTACTTGACTGTCGAAGAAAAGGACTTCTGCCAAAACATATTCAAAATTCAACGAAAGCCGCTAGACAATTATTCATATCGACAAAAATATCACAGGAACTAGAAAAGATTCAACCAAATTTTCAATTAAAAATTTTCAATTTAGAAATTAAAGAGACTAATTATAACTTAGAACACATGCGCAATGAAATACACACTTCGACGTTCTCTAAATGATGAAGACTATAACAACTTTGTGTTTAGACAAGAATATAGATATAGGCAAATAATAACTCAAGATAAGGATGTACATGCGTCCAAGATTAAAAATTTAAAGCAAAGGCAAACGAAAAAATTTTATTTTAAATTCAATCCAGAATGGTTTGTAAACATACAAATATACAATTTCCGGATGATATAAAATGGCTGCTCTCTCTAGGACCAAAATTCGCTTTACAAACAAATAATAAAAATGTTTCAACAATTAATTTAATAGCTGACCTAGAGCAATGGGTACAGAATTTGAGTGATGAAGGAGAAAAAGAAAGAACAAGATCAAAAATCGCTAACAGAATAATAACACACAAAAGAACGTTTAAAAATAATCGAAAAGAAAAAGTTATACTGAGTACTTATGAAGATACAAAACAACTTTTAAAAAGATATAAAGATGAAATTATTGTTACAAAATCAGATAAAGAAAATAAAACGGTGGTTATTAATAAAACGGATTATGAGAAAGAAATGAATAAACTATTAGATGAAAAAAACACATACACTCGAACAGACCCAACACAAAAACTTCAGCGAAAAAATACGAAAATAATAACAGACTTATACAAAAATGGCTATATAGAGAAACATGAAAAAACAAAATTAATCTCCACCTCTGCAACGGCTCCTAGACTATATGGCTTGCTTAAAATACATAAGCCAAATGTACCACTCAGACCAATCTCATCTTCAATATGTGCACCTTGTTATGGCCTATCTAAACATATCGGACACATATTAAAAAATATTATAAATAAAGAATACAATATTAAAAACTCAATAGAACTTATAGCCTGTTTGTAGAACACGACTCGTCAATAAAAAGTGCTAACATGTTAGCATTATGTATTTTTTGGGGTTTTAGAACACGAGTGTTGACGATTTTCATTAAAAAACGTAAGAGATGTCAGTTTATTTAGGTTTGTACAAAGCGATTTGACTCACAATAAACGTCAAAGAGGACGACTAAAAAATTGTAGTCGTTTCAAAGTTTCAAACAAAAAAATAAACAAAACACTAAAAAAAATTTCAATAAATAATAAAAATAAATTCAGTAAAGTGCGACTTTGACTCGCGCACGAAGGGTTCCGTACGTTGGGCTTTGAGCATTTTTAAATACAGTGTTTTTTACGTTTTTTTAACGATTTTTAAAATTTTGGCGATTTTTTTTAATTTTGGCGATTTTTTTTTAATTTTGACAATTTTTTTCATTTTGGCGACTTTTTTTTCATTTTGGCGATTTTTTTCATTTTGGCGATTTTTTTACATTTTGGCGATTTTTTCATTTAGGCGATTTTTTTTTCATTTTGACGATTTTTTCATTTTGGCGATTTTTTCGGTTTTTCGCGATTTATTTTCGATTTAGAATTTTTTTTTTAATTTGGTGCTTTTTTTCGTTTTGGCGATTTTTTTTTGGATTTTGGCGATTTTTTTTCGGTTTGGCGATTTTATAATTTTGAGATTTTTTTGTTTTGCTGTTTTTGAAAATTTCAGGAAGTTTGCTCTTACGGTTTCCAAGATACAGCAAGTTTTCAAAATTACATAGTCGAAATTACATTAACTGATGGTACACCCTTTAATTAAATTTTTTTAAATTTAAGTGTTAGTTGTTGTAGTCTGTATAAAAATACACGAACTTTACAAATTTCAAGTATATACATACAATTGTATGTATATTACATAAAATTTTAACATTTTTCGTTGCTCGTTTTGGCACACCCTTTAATTTCCAACTCTCATGTATTTGTTGTTGTAGCGGCCAAGGGTCCAATGTAATATACATACATACATACAATTGTATGTATGTATATTAGATGGGATTTTAAAATTTTTCGTTGCTCGTTTTGGCACACCCTTTAATTTCCAACTCTCATGTATTTGTTGTTGTAGCGGCCAAGGGTCCCATGTAATATACATACATACATACAATTGAATGTATATTACATGGGATTTTAAAATTTTTCGTTGCTCGTTTTGGCACACCCTTTAATTTCCAACTCTCATGTATTTGTTGTTGTAGCGGCCAAGGGTCCCATGTAATATACATACATACAATTGTATGTATATTACATGGGATTTTAAAATTTTTCACTGCTCGTTTTGGCACACCCTTTAATTTCCAACTCTCATGTATTTGTTGTTGTAGCGGCCAAGGGTCCCATGTAATATACATACATACATACAATTGTATGTATATTACATGGGATTTTAACATTTTTCGTTGCTCGTTTTGGCACACCCTTTAATTTCCAACTCTCATGTATTTGTTGTTGTAGCTGCCAAAGGTCTACACACTGTGTCCAAATTTCAGGTCCGTAGCTCTTACGGTTCCCGAGAAAATACACTGTGACGGACAGACGGACGGACGGACAGACGGACAGCGTAGCGAAAACAATAGGGTTCCATTTCACCTTTGGTGTACGGAACCCTAATAATTAGTATAAAAATAAAAACATGGAACTTCCAATAAGGAAAAGATAAGTAAACTTTCATGTTAAGATTGTTCTTTATTTCATTGCTTTAATTTTTAGCATCAAAAATATTAAAACGACAACCAATGCATGTATGGAACAATTTTCACACTTGGCCACGGGAACTCCACAGTTTGGTAGCAGTAAGTGGCAAGTGAAGTTGATGGAAGAGGATATGTATTCCTGTTGGAATTTCCAATAAGAAAATGGTAAGTAAACAACTTTCATATTAAGATTGTTCTTGTTTTGACTACTTATAATTTTAGTATCAAATTGACAAGGCTGCAGTTAAGCCAATTGGTGGCACGTATGGAGCAATTTTCCCACCTGGGCAAGGCAATCCCACAGTTTGGTAGCGGTAAGGGGTGTTATAAGTTTGTAGTGTGTGTCTGTATATCTGTACGAGTCCATGTGTAGACTTAACGGCTGAACCGATATTGATTTATTTTTTTCTGTTTGAAAGGTGACTTGATCGAAAGTGTTCTTAGTTATGTTTGCAGAAAATCGGTCTAGCCTTTTAAAAAATATCACACCTTTTCTAGATACATTCTATTGAATATGTGTGCCTTTGACGCCGTAGCTCCGAAACAGCTAGACCGATTTTAATTTTTGGTTTGTTTTCATGTAAAAGGTGACGATTTAGTATTTTTAATCTTTAATTGAAGGAAATCGGTCCAGCCCTTTGGATATTATCATAAATTTTAAAAACCCTCGACGCAGTTTTAGTTTTCGTAGTTCGCGATTACGAGCTCTGGTACTACAGATACAGACAGAAGAGAGCTCTTCCAATGGCTTAACCGATTTTTGTTCAGATGTATCGTCGGGAGGTTATTGGTTTGCTTTCAAACCAAATTAAAATCGGTCTAGCTGTTTCGGAGCTACGGCGTCAAAGGCACACATATTCAACAGAATATATTTAGAAAAGATGTGATATATTCTCAACGGATGGATCGATTTTCTGCAAACATACCTAAGAACACTTTTGATCAAGTCACCTTTCAAACAGAAAAAACTAAATTAAAATCGGTCTAGCCGTTTGGCCTGTACGCGGACTCGTACATACACTAGACACACTACAAACTTATAACACCTCTTTTTTGGTCGAGGGTTAAAGAGAATCATCTGAAAATAAGCCTTGGTCATGTCTTTAATCCTAGGTTTATTATTATTATTATTTTATTTTCATTAAATAAACGAATTCTTCCATTTAATTATTTTTAATATTCACTTGTTCAAATGTATTTTCATTTTGCACTTAATACACTTTATACACTATTTTTAAATAAAAAATCATTTGCCAAAAATTTTTTATCACTCGTACTAACAAGCTTGTTCACTTTACTTGACCACCAGCCACTCATTCTAAATAATCTTCGCCGATTCTAACATATGATGTGCGAGCTAAAAGTTGAAATAAACAAATGTTTTGTTTCAAATAATGCTGGACCATTTATGCTTAAATTTTACTTACCAATATTACTAATGTCATCTCCGAATAATACTGCTCTAGTCGTTGTTACGCCACGTACTTTCTCTTCGGCCTGGGACACTTGCGAATCTGAAAATCTAACAAATCGGATTCTTACCATTATTAATCCTGTTTCTTTGTTTATGAGTACATATGTATGTATTTACATACATACATTTATGCATGCACATCACTTACATGGAAATCATTTATTAAAAATATTAAACGACTTTAGATTACTTACCTTTATACAAATACTTTTATAAACAAAATAAAAAAAAAATTCTTAAACAATTTGTTTACTTTAATTGTTTATGTGCATGTCAGTTGTGTTTCAAGAATAGGGTTGCCGTTTTTATAGCTGAAAACACAACTTTGTATGAAAAAATATAAACTAAAGTTATTTTTGAACATCTTGGCAACAGTACGACTTAGTACATATTTGACATAAGGGCGACTTAACGTACGCTGCACGACAAAGTCGAGTCGCGTTATACAAACGCTTTTCATTACGTAGTCGTCTATGAATTGGCTCGTCGTGAGTCGGCTTTGTCGCGTTCTACAAACAGGCTATTAAAGAAAAGATAGAAGATATAACCTTGGACGAAGACGAAATTCTAATATCCCGGACGTGGTATCATTATTTAAGCTTTAATTTGACGTGAAAATTAAATTTACTGCAAACGTACACGAAAATACCCAAGAATAAATTTCTGGAAATATTGAAGTCTTGCCTTAACGAAAATAATTATTTCATGTATGGGGAAAAGATATTCAACCAAACATATGGAATGCCAATGGGCAACCCTTTGTCACCAACAATCGCAGATATAGTTAGATACTCTTCTGGACCAAAGCATTAATGAATTACATAAAGATAATGTTCATATTAAATTTGTAACAAAGTACGTTGACGATTTGTTCGCCAATGGGCAACCCTTTGTCACCAACAATCGCAGATATAGTTTAGATACTCTTCTGGACCAAAGCATTAATGAATTACATAAAGATAATATTCATATTAAATTTGTAACAAAGTACGTTGACGATTTGTTCGCTGTTATTAAACAAAAAGATAAAGAAATTATACAAAAATCATTTAACAGCTATCACAATAAACTAAAATCTACAATAGAAAAAGAAGAACATAACGCTATTCCATATCTAGATATGAAAATATATAGAGAAAAAGACAAACTAATCACCGACTGGTTTTCAAAATCAATAGCATCAGGGCGGTTCATGAATTATGATTCAACACAGCCACTGAAACAAAAAATAAATACAGCTAATAATTTAATAAATAGAGTACTCAAACTCAGCGACAATAAATTTAAGTATAAAAATATAAATATTATAAAAGATATTTTAATTAAAAACAACTTTCCAAAAAATATCACAAACAATTTAATCCACAAAGTAACAAACAACTTAAACACAGGGGATAATAAAACAAAAAATTTATCTGGTAACACCAAATACTACGGTATACCATTTATTCCAAAGCTCACAGACAACAACAAACTTTTTTTTTTAATACATATATGTATTTATTTATTGTATCTTCAAATATGAACTAACAATAAGTATTCAAATCTTAAATCTCAATATAATTAATTAGACCTGACCAGTGTCGGACATAAACTTAGTGATAGTTATTAATAATACATCAGTCGT
Source organism: Tachina lurida (assembly GCA_944452675.1). NCBI lineage: Eukaryota > Metazoa > Arthropoda > Insecta > Diptera > Tachinidae > Tachina > Tachina lurida. Next base: position 96,169,370 of record OX101752.1, read on the forward strand.
GATAAGCAAAAACAAAAGTATTTTCAAGCATTTTCTTCTGAAGTGATGTGAATAAGAGCCCTTGTGTCCCTCTTTTTAGGCAGATGTGTCCAGTAAAGTTCAAAATATTACGAGCAAGCGGATTAGGATGTGACTCGAGTTTTGTTAAATATTTGCCTGCTTATTTTGCAATTTCTTCAGTCACTAGTGGCATATTTAAATCACGATGTATATTTGATTTTTTTATATACCATGGAGCCGATGTTATTAACCGTAAAATTTTGTTTTACATTCTTTGGATTTTTTCGACATATAGGTTTCAAAAGCGACTTGTATATCAAAAGTTTGCAATCTAGACTGAGGGATGAATTACTACCAATCAGCCAATGTATCTAGTTTCATTTATGTTAGCTTAAAGTCAATGTGGTGTTTCCATGTAAGCCTTCTATCAAGGTGTATACCAAGGTATTTCACATGTGAATGTTGAGCAACAATTTGATTATTGATTCTAATGGGGGAACAAGTATCTTTTCGTAGGCTAAATGTTACCTGAGCACACTTCTGTTCGTTTACCTTTATTCGCCATAAGTTTAAATATAGTTCTAGCTGGGTAATATGTTGCTGAAAAAATCAAGAATCCTATTGAGGGTTTTCGTGCATACTAAGGCAGGCTGTATCATCAGCAAATGCAGATGTGTGAATATTGCTGCTCAATGGCATATCACAAGTATAAATCAAATACAAAACTGGCCCCAGTATACTCCCCTGTTGCACACCGGATGAGATTATTTCAGGCGTACTCATAAAGTCTCCTTCCACAACAGTGAACTTCCGGGCAATAATGTAACTTTCCAGCAGATTTAGAATGTTTATTGGTAGGTAAGTCTTTAATTTTAAAATTAGGCCTTCATGTCATTTATCAAATGCCTGAGAAACGTCAATGAACAGCGCAGAGCAATACTTTTTTCTTCAAAAGTTTTTCTTATAAATTGAACCAATCTATGAGTTTGTTCAATGGTGCTATGCTGACTTCTAAATCCAAATTGATGATCAGGTATGCACTCATTATCAGTTAGAATTGGGGACAATTTTATCATGAGCAACTTGTCAAAGAGCTTTGACATTGTTGACAGTAAACTTATTGGCCTATATGACTCAGCTTTGGTAAGATCTTTGCCCGACTTTGGAATCATTTTAACCTTGGCAAGCTTCCAGCTGTTTGGATAATACTCCAGTCGTAAAATGGCATTAAAAATGACCAACCTCCTGTGGATGTGCGCAGAGGTGGTTCAAACTCAACTGGTATTTTAAGCTTTAAGCAGCGTGCCAAAAATTGTTATTAGATGCTGGTGTGATATCAAGACCTTCCAAATAATTTTTAAGAGCTGCAGTCGTTTAGTACACTCTTTAAATCTGATTTTAAGTTGGCGTGATCTGTGCTGTTGCCATTCTCTTCTAGCTCTTCTTTTTTCACTTACGAGACTTTCAATATCCGTCTGTGGGTGGAAGGTAGTGACATATTCAGCAGCCTGTTTTATATTTTTGATAAGATTGCCAATGTTAAATTCAATATCTTCGGATGTTCTTAGCGCAATGTTTTCCGTACAATGACTAATGAAATATTTTCTGAACCCCAGCCAATTAACACGGTTGATCGTCTTGACATATGGGTGAGGTAAGTCACTTCTTAGTGGGCTACAAATTGTAACGATCGTGGTAGAGTGATCGGAGGAGAGATCTTGAGAACTTTCAACATGAACTAATTCCCTAGAGATATTTTTCATGACTCCAAAATCTATAACATCCGGAATTTTTTGTATGTCCGTAGGCCGGTAAGTGGGCTCCTTACTCGAAATGACATCCAAGCCCATTTTTGAAATTGTGTTGAACAATGCCCGACCTCTAGGTGTAATAAGACGCGAACCCCAGAACGTATGTTTTGCATTGTAGTCGCCAGCTGCTACGAAGCAAGGGCCAAGAGGTTTGTAGAAATCCTCGTATTGATCCTCAGTAATTGCGAACCTAGGAGGGGAGTCAATTGGTGATATGACAAAATTTAAGCAAAAAATTTCGACACAAATATTTGTTGCTTGTAGGTGTTCTTCACACATGTTGTCCAGAATGTAGTGTTTGAGTCTTGACTTAATTAAAATTGCTGATCCACCGCATGCTCATCCTCTGGGGTCTTTGGAATCATATAAGGTGTAGCCATAAATTTTGAAAAGGCTTCTCGAAGTCAAATGAGTCTCAGAGACCAACATTATATCAATATTGTTTTCCCTGAGGAAGTACTCAAGTTCGTTTTTGTGTTGGCGAATGCCGTTTGCGTTCCAGAACCATATTTTTAACGTGTTCATGGCTTGTTAACTAATGCTTGAAGCAGAGTATTCTGCATTCTCAGAATTTCTTGCATCATGCTAGTCACATTTTTTGTAAAATTGTTTATAGTTTGCACCAGATTTTCAATAGTAGCTTCAAGGCGATTAAAATTAAAGCCTCAGTTTGTATTTGTTGAAGTATTTGGCCGTGAAACATTTTGTGTGGGAATAGAGCTTGTCTTAGCAGCATCGGCATACGATACACGTGAAATAAGTAGTTTGCTAGTTTGAGGAAGAGCGGCGGAGTAATCGTTTGCTGTTTGTGCTGGAGCTACTTTAGGTTTTTGCCCCATAGTCTTTTTAACGAAAGAATGTATAGGGCATCCTCTGTAGTTAGCGGTGTGATTACCTCCACAATTACTGCATTTTTTTTCTGATTGATCTTTTGGTTTAATATAACTAGCAGTACCGTGCAATTCACCGCAAATAACACAAACTGTAGGTAATTTGCAGTAAGTTTTTGTGTGGCCATTTTCTTGACAATTATGGCTTTGTACGGGTCCAGAACGCTTGTGTGGTTTTTCAACTGTTATTTTTCGGTATAAAAGATATTTTAAATTATAAATTGGTTGCGTCTCATTTTTTCTCAATTTTATATCATTCGGCTCAAGTTCAACTCGAAATAGAGGTTGGGGGATCTTCTCCCTATTTATTATATTGGAAACATTTTTTACCTGAACTCCCTGGAGGACGATTGCATATTTTTTTCTTCGGGAACAACATAAGAATCTATGCCCATCAATACGATCTGCAGGCGTTTAGCACTTTTAAGCTGGTATGTGTAGAAACTTGTTTTATTTTTTTCAAATTCAGAAACCATTTTGCGGAAATCTGTTTCGTCATAAATTTGAATTTTCGTTTCTTCGATATTGCCACGTTTTATTGGAACAATGTGAAATTTATTCTCACCAATGACCGAAATTAATTTCTAAATAAGAGCGTTTGAATTTTTTTCTCTCAAATAGATTAGTGGCGGCTTAGGGGTTTTGTTCGTGGATATATCAGGTATGTCGTTGTCATCTTGCAATATTTACAAACGATTAGTGGAGGATGCGCTGTTATCCCTAGATACCTTTGAAGCAGATGCAATTTTAGTAGAATTTGGGCTTCGCCCGCGCTTTCCCACAATTATATATCGGTCCATTTCGACTTGGACCTTGGGCTTTTGGCTACTCTTATTGTGTGATAAATCGGATGATATCGCTGATTTAAATGACGAGGTAGTAGGCAACTGTAATGTTAACGAATCACCAGTTGACATTGGACAAAGCGAAGTTCATCGCTGACGAAAAATTGGTTTAGCCGTTAAAAAATGTCTATCATCAGGTTTTTTATTTATTTTGTTTAAATTAAGATCATCAGAACTCACAGTAAGTCTACCATCAGATTTTTTATTTTTATTGTTATCATTAAGATCATCAGAGCTCACAGTAAGATAGGCATTTCTACCGTTATAACTTACTTTACAATTATTTGTTTTTGAAGTTCTCATTTAGTGTATTCCTTAAGGGCACTTTGAGTTATTTTGTTTACTGTTGTTTTTGTTTTTTGGCTGTTTTAGTTATTACTTTGTATGTAAAAAATATTAGCAAAGCAAAAAAAAAGCTTTTTTATCAAAGTTAATGTACAACAAATATTATGTACTACAAATATTTTTTTTGTATGTTTTTTTTTGTTTAGCGTGTATGTAAAAAAAATTCCGCTAATACGTCTGTTCACTATGAAGGTACAACGAGAACTCGCCTGATTAAGTTGAAATTTTAAAAATACAAATTAATAGTATGTTTTCTAGCATCCGAATTTAGAACACTATTTGGAAATTGACGATTTCAAAATTTATTTAGATTTTTTCGTTTTCGATGTCGTTTTCGATTTTCTTTTCACTTGTTAACAGTCTTGTGAAAAAATACCAATTTCACTTGTTGACAGTGAAAAAATTCGATTTTTTACTCAAAATCTAAAACGAGAAAATCTAAAAGTTTGAAATCGTCAATTTCCAAATTGTGTTCTTCTGAATTCGGATGCTAGAACACATACTATTAATCTGTATTTTCTAAATTTCAACTTAAACATGCGTAGCATATGTTTTAACATCCGAACATGTGATAACGATGTGAAAGACAGAACACACACGAATACATACATACATATATAATATAATAAATAAACAAAATAAAATACAATAAATTATAGTCTGATACCGTTGATGCTATTTTATTATTTAAAGAAGGTATACAAAAAAACAATAATATTTTTTTTTTAATACATGATTTTTATTTATTGTATCTTCAAATATGAACTAACAATAAGTATTCAAATCTTAAATATAAAAATATAATTAGGCCCGACCAGTGTCGGACATAAGCTTAGTAATAGTTATATATAATACATAAGTAATGATAATCAAAAGGAAAAAAATATAAAAAAAATAAAAGTATTTTCAGGCAGTTCCATCTGGAGTGCTGTGAATAAGAGCTCTTGTATCCCTCTTTTTTAGGCGGATGTATCCAGTAAAGTTCAAAATATTACGGGCAAACGGATTAGGATGTGACTCGAGTTTTGTTAAATATTTGCCAGCGTTTTTTGCAATTTCTTCAGTCACTAGTGGCATATTTAAGTCACGATGTATATTTGAATTTGTTATGTACCATGGAGCCGATGTTATTGTTTTGCCTTCGTTGGATTCTCTCGACATTAGAAGCTGAAACAGTACCCCACAGCTGGATTCCGTAGCACCATATAGGTTTTAAGAGCGACTTGTATATTAAAAGTTTACAATCTAGGGTGAGGGTTGAATTTCTACCAACCAGCCAATATATCTGAGTTAGTTTAAGTTTCATTTGCGTTAGCTTAGAGTCAATGTGGTATTTCCATGTAAGCCTTCGATCAAGATGTATACCAAGGTATTTCACATGTAAGTTTTGAGGAACAATTTGGTTATTGATTGTAATGGGGGAACAAGTGTCCTTTCTTAAGGTAAATGTTACCTGAGCACATTTCTGTTAATTTACTTTTATTCTCCACATGTTTAACCATAGTTCTAGCTGAGTAATATGTTGCTGAAGATATCGGGAAGCCTCGTGAGGGTTTTCATGCATACTAAGGCAGGCTGTATCATCGGCAAATGTAGATGTGTGAATGTTACTGCTCAATGCATATCACAAGTATAAATCAAATACAAAACTGTCCCCAGTATACTCCCCTGTGGCGCACCGGATGAGATTATTTCAGGCGTACTCATAAAGTCTCCTTCCACAACAGTGAACTTTTGAGAAATAATGTAACTTTCCAGCAGATTTAGAATGTTTATTGGTGTAGGTAAGTCTTTAATTTTAAAACTAGGCCTTCATGCCACACTTTATCAAATGCCTGAGAAACGTCAATTAACAGCGCAGAGCAATAATTTTTTTCTTCAAATGTTTTTCTTATAAATTGAACCAATCTATGAGTTTGTTCAATGGTGCTATGCTGACTTCTAAATCCAAATTGATGATCAGGTATGCACTCATTATCAGTTAGAATTGGGGACAATTTTATCATGAGCAACTTGTCAAAGAGCTTTGACATTGTTGACAGTAAACTTATTGGCCTATATGACTCAGCTTTGGTAAGATCTTTGCCCGGCTTTGGAATCATTTTAACCTTGGCAAGCTTCCAGCTGTTTGGATAATAATCAAGTCGTAAAATGGCATTAAAAATGAATAACAGGATTCTAATAGCTATACGAGGCAACATTATTAGCATTTGGTTACTAATTTCATCAATACGCGAAGCTTTTTTCGGGTTGAGTTTAGCAATTAGTTTTTGTACATCACGCTTCTTAAATTTTATTGGTCGAGGGGGTACCGCAACTACATTTGGCAAATCAACAGCACCAGAACATGTGTTTGGGGTGAATACGGATTTTAAATGCTCACCAAATATTTTACCTTTTTCAGTATCGCTTCTTGCCCAACCTCCTGTAGATGTGCGCAGAGGTGGTTTAAACTCAACTGGTGTTTTAAGCTTTCTAGCAGCGCGCCACAAAGAGTAATTAGATGCTGATATGACATCAAGACCTTCCAAATAATTTTTAAGCGATGCAGTTTTTTCAAATACAAGCTACTCTTGGAGTCGTTTGGTACACTCTCTAAATCTGATTTTAAGTTGGGGTGATCTGTACTGTTGCCATTCACTTCTAGCTCTTCTTTTTTCACTTACGAGACGTTCAATATCCGTAGAATAAATTCTATTTAACCTAATCTGCGGATGGGCGGTAGTGGCATGTTCAGCAGCCTGTTTAATATTTTCATTAAGGTTGGCAATGTTACACTGAGAAAATTAAAAGCTTTAAAATCAAAGAAAAAACGTCTTTGTAAAATTGTAACGAAAATATCTTTGTTAGAAGGAAAAAATCCTTGCATCAATGATTTATTCTTTAAACAAGCAAATGGTACGTCTTCAACACAAACGACTAAAATTCTTTGAAGCTTAATCAAAGAAATTATCTTTTCCGTAAAGATAAAATATTTGCTAAAACGATTAATTTCTTTGCTAATAAGGGATTGAAAAACGTATTTAAAATTAAAGACTTTTCTTTGTTTTTTTAAAGCTAAGCATCCTTGCTACAAAGACAAACTCTGTAACTTTAAAGAATTTTGTCTTCAATGCATAAGTGAACATTTTTGCTTGTTCACACATGTTGGCTTGCAACGGTAAACAAGAGCGGTTAAAAAAAAATAAAGATAAAGTATGTCCCCCTTATGCAAAAACGATTGTTAAACTTAAAGTTTAACAAACAAATTTTGTATGGCAAAACCGGTTTTAAAGCATGCTTTAACTTTAACAATCGTTTTTGCATAAGGGCATGTATCTTTAAAGATTTAGTCTTCAAAGTTAAATTTTTTTACGTTTATGTAAAAAATAAAAAGAATTGTTTTCGTGGTTGTCATTAATTGTAAGTCAGTCGATAGGAACGCTCAATTGTGCATGTGCGCCTTGTCTTTTCTTCTTCTTTTTCGTCAAGTGATTTAATATGTAATTTTAATATAAATTGAAGTGTTGTGTTTTTTTGTTTAAATATATTATAATAACAATCTAAAATATATAATAATAATATAAAAAAAATAAAATAAAAAAACGCTCTATCGTCGTGGCAGCGCTTGACCTTTGTCAGTATACTTATAACTATTAGTAGGTGAAAAGTGAACTATGTATATGAACTATTTTTTATTTTTATTGTATTAAACTTAAATAAAAAAATGTATTATAACTCTTTTAACATTAAAAATCTCTAGAGTCAGTATTAAAGTCAAAGTCTAAAAATGTTGTTAGATTTTAATTAGTTGAGTAAAGTTATGCTGTATATGAACTATTTTTTTATTTTTATTACATTAAACTGAAATAAAAATTTTTTTATAAAAATGCTGTGTTTGGTTTCATTAAATATTTTATTTTGCAGAAAAATTTTAATTTTTTAAAACATTTCTATAGCAGAAGAAAATTGCCTTTATTCCTACATATCAGCCTTTAGTATTTCAAAGAATTATTTCGTTGAATTTAATTGCATTTCTTTGTAATAATGTTAAAATTACGTCTTTGTTACAATGAAAATTGTACTTCAAATCAAAAATTCAAGTCTTAAGACTAACGAATGAAAGTCTTTGTGCCAAAATACTATTTCCTTAGTTTAAGGACTTTTTTAAGTGTTTCCAAAGACGTAAATCCTTGCCACAAGATTTTAAGTCTTCGATTTTAAGTATATATTTCATGGTAAAGTTGTTTTGTCTTTGGGCACAATCTGACCAATAAAAGTCCTTGCAACAAAGTGTATTTTGTAGTGTAGCATCGTCTGAACGCCCCTTTTGTCCTCATTTGTTTTCTTTTGTTTCTTTTGCTTCTTTAAAGAAAAAGTAAACGGAACAAAACGATCAATTTTCATTGATCGTACTGACACACAAACTTTATTAATAAACTAACAAACACTTTGAATATTTGGCAACTGCAATAAACTGCTGAATTAGTGAAAAGGGTTTTTTATGAATTAAATGTATGATTTAGTAGGTTATTAGATGTGTAAGAATATTTTTGTAAAATAGTATTTAAGCCAGTAAAAATCAAAAATAAAGACAGAATTATTTCATGCCTTAAATCGGCACATTGTTTTAATTAAATAAAGGATTCTGCATATAAACCTGCGAATCCTGGCCAGCGGCGCCTTAGCGCCGGCCATATAATATAACAAAATACACTTAAACATAAAACCACCATATGGCGATCCTGCCAAACCAATTTAAGTAGATCCTGCAAAACTAATTTAAGTAGATCCTGCCGAATTACTGAAAATCAGTATAAAGCAAAAACAATATTTAACTATTCTGCTTATCCTTACTGCAAAATTAATTTAATCCTGCAAGATTTAATTATAATGCCAAACTAGGCATGGAAGAATATATTTTTTTAAAGGACACCACCATTATAACACATGAACCAGACTTGTAATTCAATAAGCTCCTACAAAAACTGGATGAAGGAAGAACAAAAATCAACTGGTTCAACGATTTTAAAAATAGATCTAAGAATTTTTGATTTAATGATGACAACAATGCAGATATTAATGCCCCAACGATATACCAATATGATGATGGCGAAAAGGCCAAAAAGGCCAAAAATGATGAGGAAGAAGAGAATAAAGCATAACCATTATACAATTTAAACTATCTTTTAATTTCATTAATAATAGCTTACAACTTTCAGACTTTTACATAAACAAAAAAAAATCTTTTTTAAATATATATCTACCATGTCATTAAAAACTTCCTATGCAAAAAAGTATATAAAAATACTTAAATTAAAAACTTTGTGTTGAATCTTTTACATATAAATTCGATAGGAATGCACTTAAAACTATATAAAAAAAATTTAAGTAAACAATGACGAATTTTTCAACCAGCTGAATTGCAAAACATATAATAATGTCGAATTGCAAAAAAAAAACAAACAAAAAAAAAAAGTAATAATAAATGCAAAACAAAAATGTAAAAAAAAGAATTCCTTCAATTCTGTTAAGTAAATATTATTAACTAAATTATAAAAAAAAGCTTAGTATAAAATTATGAAAAAAAAATTTTTAATCAGGTAATTATGGAGTTGTATTGAAAATAATATTTAAGCAATTGATAGAATTTAAGTAAGAATAAAAGTAACAACTACTATTTCACAGATATAATAAAAAGAATATTATAGGATTAAATGATTTATACAACTTGGTTAAGCAATAACACTGGTATACAATTTTTCAGACCATATCTTTATGGCAGAAAATTCATAGTCGTTACAGATCACAGACCATTGATAGCGTTATTTTCTCACAAAAATCCAAGTTCAAAGCTGACTAGAATTCGCCTAGAATTATCAGACTACGATTTCGAAATAATCTATAAAAAAGGAAGTAACAATACTAATGCAGATGCATTGTCAAGAATAAAGATAGATTCTGACACATTAAGGACAATGATTCCTGAAAAAAATGATGAAACAATTAAAAGATCACTAGTGATAACTAGAAGTATGAACAACAAAGTGATACAACAAGAAAAAGATAAAGGAGATATAACAAATAATGAGGAAAATATGAAAAATAAAAGTATAATAAATAACGAGAAACATAAAATGAATAAAGAAGATAAAATATATGGATCCAAACAAGATGGTGTTACAGATCTTAATGAGTTTGGCCAACTCAAAATTTGGGACTGTACATCCATTAATGATATAAAGCTAGCTAGAAAATTAAAATTTATATTTGAAAAACTAAGAAAAGAAATTAAAATTGAAAATGATTCTGTTCTAAATGAAACGCGCGTCAGATGTAGCGAAAATCCCGATTATCTAGATAATGTGCTGGAGAAACTACTTTCTGTTTTAGGCAGAACGAAATATGATAAGTTCGCACTAGAAAAGAGCGACGAAATATTTAAAAGGGTACCCATTGAAAAACTTAAAGAAAAAATAAATAAATGTAAAGAAAGTGACGTCACAATAATGTTATATAGTAATCCTCAAATAATAAAAGATAACAACAAAAAGTATGAATTAATTAAATTGTATCACAACACACCATGCGGAGGACATTTTGGAATAAGGAAAACATTAATAAAATTAAGACAAAGATACATATGGAAAAATATGTACAAAATGGTAAAAGAATACGTTTCGAAATGTGATTTGTGTCAGAGAAATAAACAAATAAGGCATACAAAAGAACCGTTATGTCTCACAGACACGCCAAATAACAGTTTTGAAACTATAGTAATTGACACAGTCGGACCATTAAGACCATCCGAAAATAACAGATATATACTAACAATGCAATTCGAATTGACTAAATATGTAATAGCAGCACCGATGGAGAATAAAGAAGCAAAATCAATAGCTAAATGTGTAATCGAAAATTTGATATTAAAATATGGTATTTTCAAGGTTTTAAAATCAGACAGAGGTACTGAATTTGTAAACGAACTAATGAAGGAAATTTGTACGTTATTAAAAATAGAACAAAAATTTTCAACACCATATCATCATGAAACTTTAGGCACAGTAGAGAGAAACCATAGGGTATTAAATGAATACTTTTAATCTTTCGTTAACGATGACAATTGGCATGAGTGGATACCATATTATACTTTTGCTTATAATATTACACCTCACGTAGACACTAATTACTCACCATTCGAATTAATTTTTGGTAAAATACCAGAACTCCCAGGTGAAAACGTGATGAATAATAATAGAGTATATGACTTGGACAATTATGCTAAGGAATTAAAAATAAGATTAAGAAATTCATTGAACAATGCTAGAAGCATTATAGAAGTAACAAAAAGGAATAGAAGCTTAGAATCATACAGTAAGATAAATAGTATAGAAATTAATATAGGAGATTTAGTTTTATTAAAGGTAGAAAATAGGAAGAAATATGAGGCACCATATAAAGGCCCATACGAGGTAGTAAGTATAGATAAAGTTAATGTAGAATTCAACATCAACGGAAAAAATAAAATAGTTCATAAGAATCTTCTAAAAAAGTATAAAAACTAAGAAAAACAATTTGTTTAACATATGTAAATTTTAAGAAATAATGTAAAACATAAATAACACAAAATTAAAAGAAAAAGTACATTTAAACTTTTAAAACTTTTTATAATTAAGAATTGTAAAATCAAAATATAAAACCCACATACATATATTCAGCAGATTAAGCAATACAAAATTTTCTATCAAACAGTAACCATATTAATGTACAAAACAACAATTAAAATTTTGCAATCTTGCTAAATAAACAAAATTGTAAAATTTTAACTAAAAGGGTAAGGGTGTAGTGTAGCATCGTCTGAACGCCCCTTTTGTCTTCATTTGTTTTCTTTTGTTTCTTTTGCTTCTTTAAAGAAAAAGTAAACGGAACAAAACGATCAATTTTCATTGATCGTACTGACACACAAACTTTATTAATAAACTAACAAACACTTTGAATATTTGGCAACTGCAATAAACTGCTGAATTAGTGAAAAGGGTTTTTTATGAATTAAATGTATGATTAAGTAGGTTATTAGTTGTGTAAGAATATTTTTGTAAAATAGTATTTAAGCCAGTAAAAATCAAAAATAAAGACAGAATTATTTCATGCCTTAAATCGGCACATTGTTTTAATTAAATAAAGGATTCTGCATATAAACCTGCGAATCCTGGCCAGCGGCGCCTTAGCGCCGGCCATATAATATAACAAAATACACTTAAACATAAAACCACCATATGGCGATCCTGCCAAACCAATTTAAGTAGATCCTGCAAAACTAATTTAAGTAGATCCTGCCGAATTACTGAAAATCAGTATAAAGCAAAAACAATATTTAACTATTCTGCTTATCCTTACTGCAAAATTAATTTAATCCTGCAAGATTTAATTATAATGCCAAACTAGGCATGGAAGAATATATTTTTTTAAAGGACACCACCATTATAACACATGAACCAGACTTGGAATTCAATAAGCTCCTACAAAAACTGGATGAAGGAAGAACAAAAATCAACTGGTTCAACGATTTTAAAAATGGATCTAAGAATTTTTGATTTAATGATGACAACAATGCAGATATTAATGCCCCAACGATATACCAATATGATGATGGCGAAAAGGCCAAAAAGGCCAAAAAGGATGAGGAAGAAGAGAATAAAGCATAACCATTATACAATTTAAACTATCTTTTAATTTCATTAATAACAGCTTACAACTTTCAGACTTTTACATAAACAAAAAAAAATCTTTTTTAAATATATATCTACCATGTCATTAAAAACTTCCTATGCAAAAAAGTATATAAAAATACTTAAATTAAAAACTTTGTGTTGAATCTTTTACATATAAATTCGATAGGAATGCACTTAAAACTATATAAAAAAAATTTAATTAAACAATGACGAATTTTTCAACCAGCTGAATTGCAAAACATATAATAATGTCGAATTGCAAAAAAAAAAAACAAACAAAAAAAAAAGTAATAATAAATGCAAAACAAAAATGTAAAAAAAAAGAATTCCTTCAATTCTGTTAAGTTAAGGCCATATAATATAACAAAATACACTTAAACATAAAACCACCATAATTTTCTTTGATTTTACGATTTAATTTTCTCAGTGTAGATTCAATATCATCATGTGCTCTTAGTGTAATATTTTCCGTGCAATGACTACTAAGATATTTTCTAAATCGCAGCCAATTAACACGATTTATCAAATTCGCATATGGGTGAGGTAAATCACTTCCTAATGGGCTACAAATTGTAACGATCGTGGGAGAGTGATCGGACGAGAGATCTAGAGAAGCTTCAATTTGAATTAATTCCCTAGAGATATTTTTCATAACGCCAAAATCTATTACATCCGGAATTTTATGTATGTCAGTAGGCCAATAAGTGGGCTCCCCACTCGAAATGACATCCAAGCCCATTTTGGAAATTGTATTGAACAACGCTCGACCTCTGGGTGTAATAAGACGCGAACCCCAGAACGTGTGTTTAGCATTATAGTCGCCAGCTGCTACGAAACAAGGGCCCAGAGATTTGTAAAAATCCTCGTATTGATCCTCAGTAATTGCGAATCTAGGAGGAGAGTAAATTGATGATATGACAAAATTAGTGCAAAAATTTTCGACACAAATATTCGTTGCTTGTAAATGTTCTTCACAAATGTTGTCAATAAGGTAATGTTTGAGTCTTGACTTTATTAAAATTGCTGATCCACCGCACGCTCTTCCTCTCGGGTCCTTTGAATCATATAAGGTGTAGCCATAAATTTTAAAAAGGCTTCTCGAAGTCAAATGAGTCTCAGAGACCAACATTATGTCAATATTTTTTTCCGTGAGGAAGTGCTCAAGTTCATTTTTATGTTGGCGAATGCCGTTTGCGTTCCAGAAACATATTTTTAACGTGTTCATGGTTTATTAACTAAAGCTTGAAGCAGAGTATTCTGCATTCGCAGCATTTCTTGCATCATGCTAGTCATATTTGTTGTAAAATTATTTATAGTTTGCACCAGATTATCAATAGTAGCTTCAAGGCGATTGAAATTAAAATTCGATTTTGTATTTGTTGAATTATTTTGTGGTGAAACATTTTGTGCATGAATAGAATTTGTCTTAGCATATTAGGCATACGATACACGGGAACTAACTGGTTGGCTCACTTGCGCAATAGTGGCTGATAAAGCGCTTGCTGATTGGGCTGGGGCCAATTTAGGTGTTTGCCTCATAGTCTGTTTGACGAAAGAGTACACAGGACAACCTCTGTAGTTATCGGTGTGATTACCTCCACAATTACTACATTTTTTGGTTTATTGCAAATAGCAGTGCCGTGTAACTCGCCGCACACAACACAAACAGTAGGTAAGTTGCAGTAAGTTTTAATGTGGCCATATTCTTGACAAATATGGCACTGTACGGGTCCTGAACGCTTGTGTGGTTCCTCAACCGTTATTTTTCGATATAAGAGATATTTTTAATTATATATTGGATGGGTCTCATTTTTTTTAAATTTTATATCATTTGGCTCAAGTTCAACGCGAAATAGAGGTTGAGGGATCTTTTCCCTATTTATTATGTTAGATACATTTTTTACCTTAAAACCCTGTAGGACGAGAGCATCTTTTACTTCTTCGGGAGCAACATAGGAATCTATGCCCTTCAACACAATCTGCAGACCTTTAGCACTCTTGAGCTGATATGTGTAGAAATTTGTTTTACTTTTTTCAAATTCAGAAACCATTTTCCGAAAATCTTTGTCTTCATAAATTTGAATTTTTGTTTCATCAATATTACCACCTTTTATTGGAACTATGTGAAATTTATTCTCACCAATGACCGAAATTAATTTTTTAATAAGAGCGTTTGAGTTTTTTTCTCTTAAATGGATTGGTGGTGGCTTGGAGGTTTTGTTCGCAGATTCAGCGGGGTTGTCATTGTCATCTTGCAATATTTTAAAACGGTTTTGCCGATTAGTAGAGGATGCGCTGTTATCCCTAGACATCTTTGGAGCAGATGCAATTTTAGTAGAATTTGGGCTTCGCCCGCGCTTTAAAATTGTAATGTATCTGTCCATTCCGACTTGGACCTTGGGTTTTGGGCTGCTCTTATCTTCAGTGACAACTTGTTTAAGTGATGACCCCGAGCCCGAGGCGGGTGATATCGCTGAGTTAAATGTGGAAGTACTAGGCAATATTGTCAACGATTCACTAGTTGGCATTGGACAAAGCGAAGTTGATCGCTGACGAAACTGTGGTTTTGCCGTTAGAAAAAGTCTATTATTAGATTTTTAATTTTTATTAAGAGCTTCACAGCAAGTCTATTATCAGATATTTTATTTTTATTGTTATCATTATGAGCATCAAAACTCACAGTAAAATAGGCATTTCTGTCGTTAGAACTCACTTCACTATTTTTTTCCTTTGGGGTACTCATATAGAGTATTCCTCAAGGGTACTTTGTATGTTTTTTTGTTTACGGTTTTTTTTTTGTTTTTGGTTATTTCTATATGTAAAAATATTAGCAAAGCAAAAAAAGCTTATTTATCAATAATAATAATAAGCAATAAGATATGAGAAAGATTTATAATGAACTACTTATTTTTACATGAAAGTTAGCATTTATTTTCACCAAAAAAATTATACTTTCACCTAATTCACACGAAGAGATTTATGAAGTCTATTTTTCGACGTCATTTTTGGTTTGATAGCTAACGGGGTAGAGAAGAAAGAGGGGTATTTGTGTTCTTGTTGTTAAATTTTATTATTAATATTCTCATATTAATGTGTTCTTCGAAGAAAATTTTATTAAAAAAGTACCCTGTCGAAAATTCGGTTAACTTTAAGCTAACTATTTCGCAAATAGTACTGATTGACACTTGGATTACTTTCAATGTAATCAAATGTCTATTTTAACATTGCGATGTCCTAGGCGGTAGTCAATTGTCTCACTCTGCACTACTTTCAGCTAACTTAAAGTTGACTTTTTTAAATTACCGGTAGTCAGTAAATTAAAAATTTTTTTACTGGGTTCGAACATGTATCATCACTCGTTGTGTACTCAACGCGCTACCACTCGGCGCTAAGGTACCATTTAAAATAACAACAACAAAATGATAATATAAAACTGAAATGAGTTTCAAAGTAGATGAGAATAAATTTGTTGTCTCTCATCAAATTGGATTACGTAAAGAATTAATTTTGGGTTTGTTCTGGATGACATTCCAGTTAGCTTTTAATCAGTCTAAGAAAAGTTAACTATTTTTGTAGTCAACCACACATTCTTGAACGTACTTGAAATGTATATATAAACAATAAAATCAATAAAAATCAAAATCAATAAAAAATTAGACATGTAAAAATAATCATCGTATGAACGCAAATAATTTTTGGTAGAAACTTCAAGAAAATAGACGTAATAAATTTCATTGTCTGAATGCTGTGTTTTAGATAGCAGTATAAAAAAAATTTATACAAAACAAGAAAAAATAATTTTTTTGATTCGAAATTTATATTACAGATGAATATTCTATAGGAGAGTTTTTTGCCATCGGAAGCTCATTTTGAGAAAATTCGAGTTGACGTATTTTGAATACACGCTCTCGATATGTTGCACTTCACTGGGGCTGATACCAAATCATAAGTAGACCTTAAACAAGATTTTTGAAATGTGTCAAATATTTATTTTAATATTGGGTGTAATTCCTTTGAAATCGGATAATTTTGGCTCCTACCAGGTGTAATTTTGAATATATATTTTGGTAACACTGGAGTAGATGAACACAAAGTGGACATAAGAAAAGGAAAACAATCAACTGCCCTCGCGCATTATTGTATTGATAATGGATATAAACCAAATTTTGACGAAGTGAAGATATTGGACAAAGAGAAAAAAGTTAATAAGAGATACACATTAGAGAGTTTACGGATACAACAAAGATTATCAGATGCAATAAATACCAAAGAAGATGAAAGACAATGCTAGTTCCAGCTACAGTATAATATTAGTTTAATAACGACGATTTAAAGAACAATTTAACCAGCTGTGATATTTGTTTAGTTTGTAATTTTACATTTTTTAATTTATTAAATTTTGTGTTTGTGATTCGTACCCTTTACACATACAAATCTGTGATAATTTTGAAAATGTAGAATTGTTAATAAAAAAATTATTCATCCTGTGTAAGTTAACTATTATAAAAAATAAGATTGCAATATTACTTATATGTAATTTATTTTACTTTTATATGTTTGTGGTTGCCAGATTTTAATTAAGAATCCCTGAAGAGGTTGAAAAATACCAACGAAACGTAGGATTTAAAAATGAATAATAATCTTTTATTTACATTTATTTTATTTTTTATTTTTGAAGAGCTTGTTTCAATAAAAAAACTAAAATTTAGTAACTATAGCTCCAGAGGGAAGCCCCTTTACACAGTTTAAGATTTATTCCATGGTCCACTTTTCGAACCGAAGCGTGCATCGATATCTCAATAAGTTTTGTAAATATAGTCGCTCAAAGTCGAAATTTAAAAAAAATAAGGTTTTTTAGAAAAAACAATTTAAATATAAGAAGAAGTCAAATTTTAAATATCAAAGCCAATTTATAAAGAAAAAAGTCCAAAAATTTTATATATATCATATTGGTTGAACAAATTATGTGCAGTTTTAGAGCCTTTTGTAATTAAATCTAGATTAAAAAAACACAATATTTTACTGTACTGCAAATATACTGTACTATTACTGATTTTTTTTTCTAAAAACAGATCTATTGATTTTGTTGCAAAATTTTTGTGATTTTCAAAGTATATATTAAAATCACATTATTTTCATTCACATTGAAAATGAGCTCATCGGGAAATAATTGTACAAACAGCCCGAATGCATTTTGCTGCATTTGCGGGGAATATGCTCAAGAAAAGAGAAAGCAAAATATCACAGATATTGAGTACTTTGGAAAAACGATTACCAATCAAGAGAAGCCACGGGTTCATCAGAAAGTTTGCAAAAATCGCGTAGAATCATTACGACTGTGGGAAAAATGAAGAAAAATGCAGTTTGAAGTTCGGTGTGCTTATGTTGTCGAGGGAACCGAAAAATCATTATAACGATTGCTATTTCTGTATGGTAAATATAAATGGATTCAATCGATTCAAGAAGATGAAGTGCGAGTATCCCAATTTGGAATCTGCTAAGCGGCCCTTACCACATAGTGATGACATTCCAATATTAGTGCCATATGAAGATGAAATGGAAGCAGTTGGTAGCAGTGAAAGTGAGTATGAAGTAGATATTGGAAAATCTCACCGATTCTCACAAGAGGAACTCAGCGATTTGATACGTGACCTCAGTCTCTCAAAAGATACGACTTGTTTACATCCAGAAACTAACATAACTTTTTATCGGACAAAAGACGAGGGCTTCCTGCCATATTTCAGCAAAGATGAAGATCTTGTGTACTGCAATAATATTCCTGCACTTTTTCGTAAAATGGGAATGGAATTTATTCCAGAGGCCTGGCGCTTTTTCATTGACAGCTCTACTAGAAGCTTTAAAAGTGTGTTATTGCACAATGGTAACAGATATGGCTGTATCCCAATTGCTCACTCTACAAAACTTAAGGAACAATACGAAAATGTCAAAAAGGTATTAGAAAAGATCTGCTATCATCAACATAGAGTTCCTCGTTGTACCTTCATAGTGAACAGACGTAATAGCGGAATTTTTCTTATATACAAACTAAACAAAAAAAAAAGCATACAAAAAATATTCGTAGTACATATTAACTTTGATAAATAAGCATTTTTTTGCTTTGATAATATTTTTACATATAGAAATAACAAAAATAAAAAAAAAAACCGTAAACAAAAAAAACATACAAAATACCCTTGAGGAATACTCTTTATGAGTACCCCAGAGGAAAAAAAATAGTGAAGTGAGTTCTAACGGCAGAAATGCCTATTTTACTGTGAGTTTTGATGCTCATAATGATAACAATAAAAATAAAAAATCTGATAATAGACTTGCTGTGAGTTCTGAAGCTCTTAATAAAAATAAAAAATCTGATAATAGACTTTTTCTAACGGCAAAACCACAGTTTCGTCAGCGATCAACTTCGCTTTGTCCAATGACATTATTGCCTAGTACTTCTACATTTAACTCAGCGATATCATCCGCTTCGGGCTCGTTGTCAACAATTAAACAAGTTGTTACTGAAGACAACAGTAGTACAAAACCAAAGGTACAAGTAGGAATGGACAGATATATAACCATTTTAAAGCGCGGGCGAAGCCCAAATTCTACTAAAATTGGATCCGCCCCAAAGATGTCTAGGGATAACAGCACATCTTCTATCAATCGTCAAAATCGTTTTTCATTATTGCAAGACAAAAACGACAAGCCCGCTGCATCATAGCAAAAGTCTTTTAAGCCACCACCTATTTATCTGAGAGAAAAAAATTCAAACGCGCTTCTAAAAAATCTACTGTCGACCATTGGTGAAAATACTTTTCACATCATTCCAATTAAGCGAGGTAATATTGATGAAACTAAAATCCAAATATATGATGAAAAAGATTTCCGAAAAATTGTTAGTGAGTTTGAAAAAAATAAAACAAATTTTTATACATATCAACTTAAGAGTGCTAAAGGCCTACAAATAGTATTAAAGGGCTTAGATTCATATGTTGAGCCCGAAGAAGTAAAATGTGCACTTATCGAACAAGGATTTAAGGTAAAAAATGTTACCAATATAATCAATAGAGAGAAGACTCCCCAGCCTCTATTTCGTGTTGAACTGGAGCCGAATGATATACAGTTAAAAAAAAACGAGACGCACCCATTTTATAGTCAAAAATACCTTTTACACCGAAAAATCACAGTTGAAGAGCCACGTAAGCGTTCAGGTCCCGTACAGTGCCATAATTGCCAAGAATATGGCCACACAAAAACTTACTGCAAATTACCTACAGTTTGTGTTATCTGCGGTGAATTGCATGGTACTGCTAACTGTACCAAGCCAAAAGTACAAGCTGAAAAAAAATGCAGTAATTGTGGAGAAAATCACACCGCTAATTACAGAGGATGCCGCGTATATTCTTTGGTTAAACAGGCTATGGGTCAAAAATCTAAATTAGCTCCAGTTCAATCAGCAAATGCTTACTCCGCCACTCTGCCTCAAACTAGCCAACTAGTTAATTAACGTGTATCGTATGCCGATGCTGCTAAGACTAGTTCTATTCTCACACAAAATGTTCCACCGCCAAGTAATTCAACAAATGCAAACTCTAGCTTTAACTTTAGTCGTCTTGAAGCTACTATTGAGAATCTGGTGCTAACTATAAACAACTTTACAACAAATATGACTAGCATGATGCAAGAAATGCTGAGAATGCAGAATACTCTGCTTCAAGCATTAGTCAACAAACCATGAACACGTTAAAACTATGTTTCTGGAACGCAAACGGCATTCGCCAACATAAAAATGAACTTGAGCACTTCCTCACGGAAAAAAATATTGATAGAATGATGGTCTCTGAGACTCACTTGACTTCGAGAAGCTGCTTTAAAATAAATGGTTACACTCTATATGATTCAAAGGACCCGAGAGGAAGAGCATGCGGTGGATCAGCAATTCTAATTAAGTCAAGACTCAAGCACTATATCCTTGAGAACGTTAGTGAAGAATATATGCAAGCTACGAATATTTTCGTAGAAAATTTTTGTGCGAACTTCGTGATATCATCAATTTACTCACCTCCCAGATTTTCAGTTACCGAAGATCAGTATGAGAAGTTCTACAAATCGCTTGGATCTTGTTTCGTGGCAGCTGGTGACTACAATGCAAAACATACGTACTGGGGCTCGCGTCTTGTTACACCTAGAGGTAGAGCGTTGTTTAATACAATTTCAAAAATGGGCTTAGATGTCATTTCGAGTGGGGAGCCTACTTACTGGATTACTGACGTAAGAAAAATTCCAGATGTTATAGATTTTGGCGTCACGAAAAATATCCATAGGGACTTAATTCACGTAGAGGGCTCTGTAGATCTGTCCTCCGATCACTCTCCCACAACAGTTACAATTTTCAACCCACTAAGGAGTGATTTAACTAACTCATATGCGAAAACGATTAATAGGGTCAACTGGCTAGGATTCAAAAAATATATTAGTAGTCACTGCGTAGAAAACATTCAGCTAAGATCACCTGATGATATTGAATTTAATATTGCCAATCTTAACGAATATATTAAACAGGCTGCTGAACATGCCACTACTTCCTATCCGCAGACTGGCTTTAATAGAATTTATTCTACGGAAATTGAACGTCTTGTATGTGAAAAAAGGAGAGCTAGAAGAGAATGGCAACAACACCGATCACCACTAAATAAAATCAGACTTAAAGAATGTACTAAACGACTCAAAGAGCTGCTATCGTCGGAAAAGACTGCATTACTGGAAAAGTATTTAGAAGGTCTTGATGTAACGTCAACATCTAATTACTCTTTTTGGCGCGCTACTAGAAATCTTAAAAGACCCGTTGATCTCAAATCACCATTGCGTACTTCGACTGGAGGCTGGGCAAGAAGCGATAGTGAGAAAGGTAACTTATTTTCTGAGCATTTAAAATCTGTATTCACTCCCAATCCATGTACGGGTGCTGCCGATTTACTGAGTGTAGTCTCTCTACCCCCTCGTCCCTTAAGGTTTAAGATGCGTGAACTACAAAAAATAGTTGCTGAACTCGACCCTAAGAAAGCTCCAGGTATTGATGGCATTAGTAACAAGATGCTGATGAACTTGCCTCATATTGCAATAAGAATCCTGCTATTTATTTTTAATGCCATTTTACGAATGCAGTATTTTCCACATAACTGGAAACTTGCCAAGATTAATATGATTCCAAAGCCAGGCAAAGATCTTACCAAGGCTGAGTCATATAGGCCTATAAGCTTACTATCAACAATTTCAAAGCTTTTCGAAAAGCTGCTCATGACTAAATTGTCCACAATTTTAGCTGATACTGGGTGCATCCCGGACCATCAATTTGGCTTTAGAAGTCAGCATAGCACTATTGAGCAAACGCATAGATTGGTTCAAATTATAAGGAGGATTTTTGAAGAAAAGAAGTATTGTTCTGCCCTTTTTATTGATGTTTCTCAGGCATTTGACAAAGTATGGCACAAAGGCCTAGTTTTAAAATTGAAGACATACCTACCAATAAATATACAAAAGCTTTTGGAAAGTTATATTCTTGATAGAAAGTTTACTGTTGTGGAAGGAGACTTCATGAGTTTACCCGAATCTTTATCTTCTGGTGTGCCACAGGTTAGTATTCTGGGGCCAGTCTTGTATCTAATATATACTTGTGATATGCCTGTGAGCAATAACGTCCACACTTCTACATTTGCCGATGAGACAGCCTGTTTGAGTATTCACAAAAATCCTGATGAGGCATCCCGCAATCTCCAAGCACACATTACCCAGCTTGAAATATGGTTGAACTTATGGAGAATTAAAGTCAATGAACAAAAGTGTGTTCATATAACGTTTACCCTAAGAAAAGATACCTGTTCCCCCATTCAAATCAACAATCAAAATATTCCTCAACATTCTCAAGTCAAATACCTTGGCATACACCTTGATCGAAGGCTTACATGGAAATATCATATTGACTCTAAGTTAACCCAAATGAAACTTAAATTGACTCAAATATATTGGTTAATTGGCAGAAATTCAACACTCAGCCTAGACTGCAAACTTTTGATATACAAGTCGCTTTTGAAGCCAATATGGTGCTATGGAATTCAGCTGTGGGGTACTGCTTCAGTTTCAAATGTCGAGAGAATCCAACGAAGGTAAAACAAAATTTTACGTTTGATAACATCAGCTCCATGGTACGTTAAAAATTGAAATATTCATCGTGATTTAAATATGCCACTAGTGAGTGAAGAAATTGCAAAATACGCAGGCAAATATTTAACTAAACTCGAGTCACATCCTAATCCGCTTGCCCGTAATATTTTGAGCTTTACTGGACACATCCGCTTAAAAAAGAGGGACACAAGGGCTCTTATACCCAACACTTCAGATGGGACTGCTTAAAAATACTTCTTTTTGATTATCACTACTTATGTATTATTTATAACTATCACTAAGCTTATGTCCGATATTGGTCGGGCCTAATAATTATATTTAGATTTAAGATTTGATTACTTATTGTTAGTTCATTTTTGAAGATACAATAAATAAATATGTATATGAAAAAAAAAATCATCAACATCAGTTATCTGTTTGTGTTGATTTAAAAATGGTGAACTTCTTGCTTGGGAAGCAAAGTGGATATACCAAAAATCCTCGTTTTATCTGCTTGTGGGATAGTAGAAGCAAGATCACTGGAAACAAGTGACCTGGCCTTTAAAAAAAGCCTGGTTGTAAGTGCTGCGAACATCATTAAAGCGCCCTTGGAGCATGACAAGGAAAAAATAATTTTACCACCGCTACATATTAAGCTGGGACTTATGAAACAGTTTGTTAATGCTTTGGACAGACACGGTAATTGCTTCGCATACATTTGTAAGTCGTTCTCTGGATTAAGTTTTGAGAAATTAAAAGCTAGAATATTTGCTGGCCGTAAAATTCGTAAGCTTATTAACGATCCTAATTTTAAAAACAATATGAACAATGTGGAACTGTCAGCATGGCCCAGCTTTGTCGAAGTTGTAAATAACTTTTTAGGTAACCACAAAGCTTACAATTATGAAGAGCTTGTTAAGACTATGCTGCTCCACTTTGAAAAGCTAGGTGCTAATATGATCATAAAAGTACACTACCTACATAGCCACTTAGATAGATTTGCATATAATCTTGGCGATTTTAGCGAAGAGCAAGGAGAGAGGTTGCATCAAGATATAAGAATTATGGAGGAAAGGTATCAAGGCAGATGGGACAGACACATGATGGCCGACTACTGTTGGTCCATTCAGCGTGATTGTTTTGACAGTTTCCATAAAAGAAAATCTAATAAAAAAAATATTTAAATAAGTTTTTGATCATTTTATTACCATTAGGTAAATAATATAATTTATATCTTGTTTTAACTTTTATATGAATAGGCTGCAAACTTATGTTTTTAAAATATATGAATTGTACCCAAAAAAAATGTTTTTTTAAGTCGAAATTTAATTACAAAAGGTTCTAAGATTTCATATAATTTGTGTATACAAAATGACAAATATACAAATTTTGGACTTTTTCCTTTCAAAATTGGCTTTGATATATAAAATCTGACTTTTTTTATATATAAAATTTTTTTTCTAAAAAAACCTTAACATTTTTTTAAATTTTGACTTTGAGCGACTATATTTACCAAAGGTTTTGAGTTATTTATAAACACTTAAATTTAAAAAATAGGGCAGGCAAGTAGGCTTAAAGTGTGTAAAGGGCTTTCTTTCTGGAGCTATGGCTACTAAATTTTATAATTTTTTATTGAAATAATCATTTGAGAAATGGAAAAAAATTAAATCGCGAATTGTGCAAAATCTAGAGCCAATTTGAATAAACTGCTTGCAGATTCAAAATCAACACCCCCTAGTTATTTTAAATCCACTGCAATATCATTTACCTTTTTTTGTAGAGCAGTGTTATTATAAAAAATGTGTTAAAAATAGTAATATTATTGTATTAAAAATACAAAAAATATTAAAAACAACAACAAAGCAAACAAAATAATTAGCAAAAACTATTTCTATTACCGCCCTCTTCAACCCCTAACGCATCTTGCTCTTTCCAAATATCTAAAAATTGAAAAAGATACGAATCCATACATACATACGTATATTTTAAGTTAAACTTTATAAAATTTATTTTGTTCATTATGGTTTTTATCTTACTTTTTCCAAACACCATACTTTTTTTACCACTTTTATACATTTTAATTTTACAACCCGACGAACTATAAATTATTTTCAGTAAAATTCAATATTTAAAAATTTTTGACATACATATGCACATTAGAGGTTCCAGTCTAGAATATATCTAAATCTAAAATTGTTGGAAATGTGTTAGTAAAAAAATGTTGTCTGTGTTAGTTTTAGTCATTCATTTCTTGTAGGGTTAACATACATTTTACCAGTCTATCATAAATCTTATGCGCTAGCCAAAATTTATGATTCAGTGGTTTTTAATTTAAATTTAAAATTTTCATGGGAAAATAAAATGTTATATGATCTATTTAAAACAATAAATTATTTTCCCATCGTGGCAGGTTAAGTGCGCCACACACAACAACGCACAGTGTCGTGAGTTCATAGAACGAGCGGCCAAAAAAAGAAGGACTTATCGAAAAGAAATGAAATTTGGCATATATGTTTTAATTGGTAAAATATAATCACACATAAAATTTGGCCATTTAATTTCCAAGGATTCGTGTCCTTCCCACATATCCGGAAATAAAAAATTATCATAACAGTGAGAAAAATAATTGTAACTCAATGAAATTGTGTAAAGACACAAATTTTAACAAAGGTGGACAAGTGTACAAAAAAATTTAAATGTACTTACTTGTAGAAATATAATGTGAAAGTATGAAAAATATATTTTTTATATTTTTTTTCTATAGACCACTTAACTCGTACTTTTTCACTCACAGATGGCTTTCTTTAAATTTACATTAAAAGCAACGGCACATCGCATATGCGTTACAGAATATCGAAAAAATTTATTGTAGCCATATTATAACAATATCCCCTTTATGTTTTATTGGAAGTTGCAGTGCAATATCTAAAATAATTTTTAATTAACCTGTTAAAGTTTGCATGTGTATGTAACATATTTTCATATAGTTGCATACTATCCAAAAACTGTTGACTTTGAATCATCAAAACTCTTTAAAAAGTATACCTTTTTTAAAAAATTCTTTTTATTTTTACTTAATTAGAATATTGCACATGCAACAGAGTAATTTGTTCGTTTTAATTCAAAACAAATTTTTTTCATTTTTGGCCGCCTTCGCGACAGTGTGCAACGTACGGTATGTTTACAAAAACAATTACACATACATACATACATACATGCATTGCTTCACTGCTGGCGCACAGTGCTTTGTCCCCATATAGTGAATCGGCAAAATTAGAGAAGTTATCGTAGAAAAATAAAATTTGGTGTGCTGGTTCAAAATATGTTAATTAAGAAAAATTCGAAGTTTCGGAAAAATCGGTGCAAGGACATGACTACCTCCCATACATAATTTTTCTCAAAAACTAAATTGTAACTACATTAGTGATCAGAATGCACTGAAAACTTATAACAACTTATAAAACTATATTTTTGGGCTCTCTGAGAAATTTCGCTTCATTCGATACAAGGACATGACCATCTCCCATATATCCTTTTTCTCATAAACTAAATTTTTGCTACATTAGTGATCAGAATACGCTGAAAACTTATAACAACTTATAAAACTATATTTTTGGGCTCTCTGGAAAATTTCGACATGACCATCTCCCATATATCCTTTTTCTCATAAACTAAATTTTTGCTACATTAGTGATCAAAATGCAAATAATTTAATATTCTCTTTAAAAAGGGTCATAAATAAAATTGTTTCTAAATTTGCTCAACAAATAAGATAATTAATTTTAATTGTAATTTATGATGTTTTCTTTCAAAATGTATTTCTCAATTTCTTTGAATTCATTTTTTTTTAATGTGTTTTGTAGACCTAAGTGACGATAATTCCGGATCCGACATTAATAACAAATGAGCCATTAAATCTCTATTTGTATTTTCTCTCGTCGTTTTTCTTGTATGGGATAATCGCACATTCCTTATATTTTTATGACTGGCTTCTAAGGCTTCTTCGGACAAACTACCTAGAATAAAAATAGTTTTAAAAAATGTGTAAAACGTTTTTTTGATATTTTATTACCTATTGGCAAGTTGAAGTATTCCAGAACATCGCACCCATGCACTAAAACCTTATGAACAGTACTTGGCATATAATACCAGCCATACTGTATTAAATATGAGTTTCTAGTAATATTTAGCAGCTCCTTAAACGTTGTCACATTAACCGGCATTCCGCAAGATAAAACTCTTAATATTATGCCAAAATTATCAATAAGACTTCTATCAATCCCCGTAATTTCAGCAGAAATTTCACTATCTTCAAAAAATCGTCGAGCCGTGTTTCCGTCGTTAGTAGTTTCAAATCCCGTTTTTACTTGGTCTATTATTAATCCGGTCCGTGTTTTGAATTCATTTTGAATTCTTTTTTGTTTTGTGAAAAAATTGAGGAATTTTCCTTATTGACTCTCCAAACTTTAAAAGGAAGACGGTAAGCAATGTGCAATATACATTCAAAAAAGCGTATCCAGCAGTGGAGTGTAGAAAGTCCATATTTATAATTATTAATACAAGGGTTCTTAATAATGTTTATATTGTTCATATCTGTAGGGCTTGCATTACATATAAAGCACCTACTTGCTGAGTTTGTGTTACTCAAAACATTTGCAACTGAACCATCTATCATTGTGCAGTGCATATCGTAAGACACCTCAACAGTTGAACCATTTGTATTAATTACAGAACATTCCAAATTTTTAAATTTTTCAATAAAATCGTTGTACACTTGCTTAACTAAAACTGGATTCTCTTTTGTTAATACAAATTTAAGCGGTCTACAATACATTGTGGAAGATGGCGTTTTATTTACCCATAATACTTCCTTTGAGTCTAAATTTACCATTCTGAAAAAATAGAAATTTTAAATATAAAAGGATAATTGTGGAATGCACGTATATATAAATGTACATCTGTGTATAATAATTTACATACCTCAGAGGGACAAAGGCTACAAAAAAAATTAACTCGTCGGAACTATTTTCGTTTTCGAATTTTTAATTATATCGACTATGGCCAGAGCTACCATCCATGCCCCACTTGCAAATTAGGGACAGCTTTGTACATTTTTGTTCCGTATTACAAATTTTAATCACACTTTCCGCCGTTTTACACATTATACATTTTAAGTCAACCTCTGCTGAAATTTCAGTCGTTGCAATAGAGGGTAAGAATTTTAATTTTTCATTTCTTAACGCATATAATGATGGCAAACAGTTTGGATGAAGCTCATTAATTGCTTCCCGCAATACGTTATATTTTCGTTCCGACAAATCCAAATCCATGTATAGCGCCAATGATTTTTCAATAGAAATGCATTTTACATCTGCCTTAGTGCTGTCTAAATTATTATTACACCTCTTTCTTAATTTGTCTGCTGCATATTGAAGTTCTTCAAACGAATAATTTTCAATCAATTCTGAAATCTTTCTATTTTTTGATCTAACAGAACTTTGAATGAATACTTTCTTTTTTCTACCAGATTTAGTCATTTCTTCATTTGTAGTATGTGACTCGTTTGTTTCCATATCTGATGCTATTGAAGATTCCATTGTTTCCAGTTGTTCTATGTCAGATACAATAGATATCTTATGTTCGCAAGTTTTGCTCGTGCTTGGTTCCTAAATATTTTAGTTTTAAAGTTCAACTATTTTACTTAGATTAAAAAGAATATCAATATACAACTTACATTGTCTGGGTCGAAAAATTTCCAATTCAACCACTTAGAATACTTTTTATCGAAGAATTGTCTATTGGATCTACTCTCGCGCCAATATTTTTTTATTTTATTGTCAAACAATTTAATTTTTCTTAACAACACTTCTTTTTCAAGACTTGAATCCCCAATTTTGCCTTTTATAAATTTATATACTTCTGGGATTTTATTTTTTGAAGACACTGATAACCAAAAATCAACTATATCGGAATTAATAATACAATTTGTCATTATCGAAAAATATTGCTTCACAACTAGTAAATAAATTTAACAAAATTGTTTTATTATGCATATACATATGTATATAGAGATGAACCAGTGAGATTATTTAACTTACGAACGAGATGAACCAGTGAGATTATTTAACTCACGAGGGCTCACTATTAGATTATAATGACTACTGCAGCACGAGGTTATTTCAATATTGACTAGGTATTAATTTAATGTTTTAGTGGTAATTCCACAATTAATTCAAATATTATTGATAAAAAAATGGTGAAAACTTCAAAACAATCGCAAACTATTAGAAAATGATGACGTTAAACTGAAATAAACACGCTCTCATCTCTTGCTCAAATATAAAAAATAACGGAAAATAGCAAAATGTAAATAACAATATCAATCATATCCAGGGTTGTCAGATTTTTTCTGGCCTATTTCGCCAAATTGATTTTAAAAATCGCCAAAAGTCGCCAAAATCAATTTTATGTAGTTTTTCTTAATAAATATTTGATACTAAATTTAATTTTATATAACACTTTTTTTAATATAATTTTTTAGAAAATAATCGTGTAGAAATTTAACAGAAAATCGCCAAAAGTAGAAATAAAGTCGCCAAAAATTATATTTTGTAAATTTTTCTCATCCAAATTCAAAACGAATTAATTAAAATAACTAATATAACAAAAATCATAAAAATCAAGTTGGTTTCATTTTTTGCAGACGAGTTTTGGTAGGATTTATTTTTTTTATCTACTCGTTCAACAAACTAATTTTCCTGAATTACAAACATTTTTAATTTAAATTTTGTTAAAAAAATAGCCACAATATCGCCATTGAATTTATTTATCGCCAGAAAAATCGCCATGTCGCCAAACCAAAAATTTAGACGCCAAACAAGTTTAAAAATCTGACATCTGATTATTATAAGCACACACAACAACAAAGTGCAGTGTGTTCACGGAGTAAATGAGTTGAAACATAGGGAAACAATGAATCGAAAAGCAAAAAGGAAAACATGAATCAGCTGTTTACAAACAAATGTTGATTACTTGATACTTTTTACTGGATGTCGTTAGTTTACTTTTTGTGATTTTTTTTTACTGAGAGTAAAATCATTCTTACTCTCCCAGTAAAATTTACTGGATATTTTTTACTCGAAAAGTTCTCAAACAGAGCTACAGTCAATAAAATTGCACAGCTTGCAAAAATTGAATTGAACATTGAACGTCGCTGGAGCAGTTTACTTGGAAAAAATTATATAATCACTAGCTGACCCCGGTCCGCGTTGCTGGCCCTAAGCAAACATTAGTGTTGTATATGGCATTGGTGGTACAATATGAAAATTGGATTTTGCCCACGAATAATATAATAATATTAGAATAGAATTAGAATAATATTATTAGAATAATATTGCGCCATCTGCCGGACGAACTTCAAACTACACAGAAACACTACTCACGCCTTATAGAGCATGTATATGAAGTTTGGTCAAAATCGGTTCAGTAGTTCTTGAGTTACGGTGCAAAAACACAAAAAAACTAAAAATTGCCCCATCTGTCGGACGAATCACTATTTCTGAAAGGGGCGTAGCATTTACCGGGGTAGAATATATATAAAAACACACGCCGGTCTTTTACAAATATTTTGTGGGGTGGAAGGCGAAAATCTGTTGGGGCATTGAAGAGTTCACCCCTAACAAATAAACGTGTTTTTGATTTTTATATATATTAAGATATATATTTTTGGTCTTTGTAAAACTAAAAAATATAGATGTTTTAAAAAAATACAAAATTTCAAATTTCCGGTTAAAAATCTTAAATTTTTTTTTTACTGGTGGTTAGATTTGTTAACAAAGTATATAAATCAAAAATAAAAAATCGCCTACTTTTTATTTATATATTTTTTTAATTTTTTCAAAGTTTGCAAAACTTTAGGGTTTCCGTCAAAAAAAAAAAAAAAATTCTTTAAATTTTTGGTAAATTTTTGTCACTATTTAATAAAAATTATACACTACATCAAAATTTGATTAATTTTTTATAGTAATAAAACAAAAAAATTTTATAAACTTATTTTTTTTAAATTTTGGCAGTACCATAAACTTAGGTCTTTGCAACTTTTTCTGAAACTTAGGAAATATGTCTTAAAAAATTCATATAAGTTTTACATTTCCGGGTGAAAATCTAAGACTTGTTTACATATTCTATTTAAGCCCTTTACAATGTACTAAAATCATAAATAAAAAATTACCTACTCTTAAAAAAAAAATTTTTTCACTCTATCAAACTTTTGCATTTTGGGAATTCCAAATAAAAAATCGCAAAAGTTTTCGATTGAACAAACAACTTTTCTATATAAAATATTTACAAAAAATTATTTTTGTTTTTTTGTACCTATAGTTATAAACAAAACTGTTAAGTTTCAAAGCAGTACAATAAAAAATGAAATTTTAAGAATTTTTTTTGTAACACAGTAAAAACCGTTTTTCCGTTCAACAGTTTTACCTCAAACATTTTCTGACTTTAGCGCCCTCTACTGTTAACAAAAAGACGAGATGATAAATTCTATTTACGAATTTATTTAAGGTACTTTGTTAGCTTTACAAAAATGTATATTACTTAAATATTCTAAGCACTTTATTTTATTTTAATTTTGCCTATGGGACAAAGCACTGTGTGGCGGTACAAGAGAAATTGTCAAGTGTATTCTGTCCGCTGCACATGCAAATGATATTTGATATTTTTTTTAGTTATTAATATGCATGCCCTTAAAAGAATGAATACATGTACTGTTGTGTTTATAAAGGAATGTAATCATGGTGCGCTACAAATGGTATTACCACTGTTGCCAGATAATTTTAACAAAAATCTGCAAAATTTGGCTAAAAAATCTGAAAAATCTGAAAAATAGTTTTAAGAAATCTGCAAAATATCTGAAACAATAAAGACACCTCCATTATGAATTGTTTTTCATTTTATTTTCGAATTAAATAAATAAATTATCTTGGTATACAAAAACATAAGCTAATATTACAAATTGTTTAATAAAAATAAACATTAATGAAAGGATAAGGACAAATATATGCACAACTTTTCTAGATAAAACTTGAAGAAAATAGTACATATACACACAAATCTGTGCCAAAAAATATACAGATATATCTCACACTAAATCATAAGCACTCACAACCCAAAAATCACACATGTTCAGGAGAGGCACAAAACTGTTCAAGAAAACTTTGCTGCAAAAGAAATTTTTGCCGCACATGAAAAAACAAAACCATTTTCATAATTTTGAAATGAGATTGTTTGATTTAGTGCGTGATATGTATTGTATATACATATGTATGTATATATCTTTGCACAGATTTGTTAGTTTCTTTTTAACACTGTTATGATGGTGGATGTTTCTGATAGTAACACCATGGTTATTTCTTTTATGGAGTAAAGAAAAACACTAAATATTGATGTTACAAAAGTATTTCAGAAAATCTGCAATTTGGCAGTCAAAATCTGCAAATCTCACTTTATGATTTTTGCAATGAAAAATCAGCAAAATGCAGAGAAATCTGCAAATCTGGCAACAGTGGGTATTACGTTTCCACTCCAGTACACTTTGACTCTTCTACACGTTAAATTTATCAAATTAAATATTTAAACTCTGTTTAAGCCGTGATAAACAAAAACAAAAGTATTTTCAAGCATTTTCATCTGGAGTGTTGAGTGTTATAAGCGGATGTGTCCAGTAAAATTCAAGATATTACTAGCAAGCGGTTTAGGATAAGACTCGAGGTTTGTAAGATATTTGCCTGAGTATTTTGTAATTCATTCAGTTACTTGTGGCATATTCAAATCATGATGTAAATTTGAATTTCTTATGTATGTACCATGGAGTCGATGTTATTAACCGTAAAATTTTGTTTTGCCTTCATTGAATTTTTTCTATATTTGAAGCTGAAGCAGTACCTCATAACTGAATTCCATAGCACCATATAGTTTTAAAAAGCGACTTGTATATTAAAAATTTACAATCTAGACTAAAGGATGAATTTCTACCATCTGCTCTTGCCAATATCTTCTAGTTCTTCTTTTTTCACATGCGAGTCGATTAATATCCGTAGAACAAATTCTATCAAATTCAGTCGGTGGATAAGAGGTAATGGCATGTTGAGCAGCCTGTTTAATCATTTCCTTAAGCTTGGCAATGATAGATTCAATATCTTTGGGTGTTCTTAGCGTAATGTTTTCCGTACAATGACTACTCAGATATTTTCTGAGCCCTAGCCAATTAACACGATTGATCATCTTTACATTTGGGTGAGGTAAGTCACTACTTAGTGGGCTTCAAATTGTAACGATCGTGTGAGAGTGATCGGAGGAGAAATCTAGAGAAGCTTCTATATGAATTAAATCCATAAAGATATTTTTCATTACGCTACGAAACAAGAGGCCAAGAGATTTGTAGAAGTCCTCGTATTGATCCTCATTAATTGCGAGTCTGGGAGGGGAGTAAATTAATGAGATCACAAAATTTGTAAAAAAATATTCAATGCAAATATTTGTTGCTTGTAGATATTCTTCACAAATGTTGTCGAGAATATAATGTTTGAATCTTGACTTTATTAGAATTGCTGATCCACCGCTATCTCCTCCTCTTGGGTCATTTGAATCATATAAATTGTAGCTATTAGTTTTGAATATATTTCTTGAAGTCAAATGAGTCTTAGAAACCAACATTATATCAATATTTTTTCCGTGACGAAGTACTAAAGTTAATTTTTTTAACAAATGCTTGAAGCGGAGTATTCTGCATTCTCAACATTTTTTGGATCATGCAGTCATATTTGTTGTAAGATTATTTATAGTTTGCACCAGATTATTAATAGTAGCTTCAAGGCGATTAAAATTAAAGCTTGAGTTTGTATTTGATGAAATATTTGGCGGTGAAACATTTTGTGTGGGAATAGAATTTGGCTTAGCAGCATCGACATACGATACTCGTGAAGTAACTAGTTGGCTCATTTGAGCAAAGAATATACAGGATATTCTCTGTAGTTAGCAGTGTGTTACCTCCACAATTACTACATTTTTTTCTGCTTGATGTTTTGGTTTAGTACAACTATCAGTACCGTGCAATTCACCGCAAATAACACAAACTGTAGGTAATTGCAGTAAGTTTTTGTGTGGCCATATTCTTGACAATTATGGCACTGTACGGGCCCAGAACGCTTGTGTGGTTCTTCAACTTTTATTTTCAATATAAGAGATATTTTAAATTATTTATTAGATGGGTCTCATTTTTTTTTTTAATTTTTTATCATATGGCTCAAGTTCACCGCGAAATAGAAGTTGAGGGATCTGTTATGTTAGATACATTTTTTACGTTAAATCCCTAGAGGATGAATGCATCTTTTATTTCCTTGGGAACAACATAAGAATCTATGCCCTTCAATACGATCTGCAAGCCTTTAGCAGTCTTAAGCTGGTATGTGTAGAAACTTCTTTTACTTTTTTCAAATTCATTAATCAATTTGCGAGGATCTTTTTCTTCATAAAGTTGAATTTTCGTTTCATCAATGTTATCACGTGTAGCGTTTGTAGTCGGAATAGAAAATAATTTTTTTAGTGAAAACTTCTCTTTAAAACAATGCTTTGACCCAATGTATTCTTATACGTTAATGTTATCCATATGTGTGGGCTTAAGTATGTATAGATGCACTCATATACATAGGTACTCGTATGTATGTGTATTTTGAAATAATTGTTTTATTTCTAAGTAGCCTGGTTATGAAAATTTTATTTCATTTACACAAATTTTTTTTAATTGTCAAAAATCAATTGGATTGTAAACTTCTGAGTGGAGACAATTACATTAAATTATATAATAAACATAAATAGGTAAGCATTTTTATATACATACATATATCCAGATTTACCAATTTTTATAATTTTCTTTAAGGTGGTCAGTAATCTTTAAAGGTCTTAATTATATAAGAAAAAGGCTGAAGAAAAAGAAATTTTTAGTAAAGAGAATAAGCAGATTTTTCTTAAAAATAATCTTTACGTGCAGATTGTATAGGAAAGGTAAAAAACGAATACATTGTTTGCGTAAAAATGATTTTTTTATGAATATGTGTAAACTTAATTAATTTTTCTTAATTAGGATTGCTTAAGCGTTTTCAAAACAAAATTAGCTATCAATCTGATTTCAAGTCTTGGGATCTCTCAAGATATCCCATTGAGATAAGTAAAAATAAAAGGATCAACTAGTTTGGAAACGAAAGAAAGTTTCAAAGAAGAGAGTTCTGTGGATAATTGATTACTTGAAAAACATTATAGGGAGAAAATTGCATTAGTTTGATGTGTGGCAAGAAAAAAAAATTAAAAAATAAAATAATTAAAGGAAATGAAAAATAAAATTATAAAACTAAAGACGTAAAACAGATGCATGAGTGATAATTACTTAATTTGAAAGTTTTCAGTCGAGTGTACATTGTAAAAGTATTTTACAACGATTTTTTTTAATTAACTAATAATCTTTTGTCATTTTGATATTCATAATTTGATTAATTATATCGTTAATTCTTCTTTGTGTTTTACGAAAACTGGCAAAACGTAAATGATTTAACAATAACATTTGAGTCGTTCCTAAAAGTATGCTAAAAAAATATATATACATAAAAAAAATAATATAAAACAAAATCGTTCATAATAACATAAAACCATGAACATGTTTCCGAAACTATACAAGAAAACAACTTTAATAATTTAATTTCGCATTGTCATTACTGTTATCCATAGGAGCCGAAGAAAGATCTTTCGTCGACATTTCTGGTAAACAAGTAAGTTAAGTGTTTTATTTTTTATTTTTATTTAGTTTGAAATTAAAAAAAAGTAATACATGGTTATATGAATTTACACACATATACGTGAAACACTAATAAAATGTAAAAGATGTTAACAGATTTGCTGTTATTAACATTTTAATTAATGTTAACATTGAATTTTTGTTAGTAATAGAAATTTATATTGATTTATTTCCTATGGTTGAATTGAAAGTAAAAATCTGTAAACAAATAATTATTGCATATCATAATTATCTAATTATTTAAATTAAGTTATTAAATAATTAAATTATATCTTAATTACTGAATCAGAATTAATATAATTAGGTTTCATTCATAATATTTGGTGTTGTTAAATCTTTTTAGTAATGCCTATTTCGCGTTTTTATTTTCATTGTCATTGATTTATTTTTGTTAATTATGTATTACAAATGAAATTTTCTTTAATAAATTGTTAATTAACAATGACATTTTAATTAGTTAATTTTTTTGATTTCTGGTCATTTGACAGAATAGGTTGAATCAACTTAGGGACCATGTATATTATATATTCATATACATATATGTATGTATAATTTTGTTTCGCATTTATTAACATGGTCATGGCAGGGTGGGAAAAGAGCAATTTAAAGAACTATGCTCGCTATTAAGTCAACTATGCTGGGTTTATTTTGAAGTCTATTCTTAATCTCTTCTTCTTTATTTATTTTATTGTTTGGTTTTAAGGCATGCAAATTAAAATATTGTCTGTAGTGTAAAAAGAAATTCATCAGAAATAATAATTTTATGCGATAAAAAGTTTAGCACGACAAAGAGAAAAAAACCTACACCATTTGCCGACGAGAAAGAAGCCGGAAGTTAAGCATGCTGGCTAAATTTATAAGTAATACACCTTAATTTATATAAGTGTTTGCTACAGATATTATTTTTGGCGCCCAACGTGGGGCCCACATAATTATGATAACAGAAACAACATCTATTGAATTGTAGATTCAAGTTAAGTGTAGTCCCCAATTAATATTAATTTCCCAAACATTTATTTCTTTAAATTAATAATTTTTTTTTTTGATACATACATATCAACTATTTTTCATTCCAATTGGACATTTGAGATGCGGAAATGTAACACTCATGCAACAGGCATTCGTTAACCGACATTATTATTTTTAGTCTGTTTGGAACTGTTCTATCTTTTAATTCTGATGTTTTTCTGGAAATGCTATAATTTGGCGATTAATTGCTAAATAAAGACCGTTTAACTAAATGATTTTAAAAGATAGATCCCTTTTACTTTTCTTTTTGTTTAAGTTTGTTTGGAAATGACATTTTTGAGAGATTTTTCGATTTGTACCAACTTATTTAAACACGAAAATTCTATACTTTTTTTTAAGTATTTCTTAGCATTGTTGACGATTTTCAAATGTAGCCTATTCTTCAGATTGTACCAGAAATCAAAACGTTTGTAAAAGATATTTTTAAAGTATATAAGTGTGACGGCCAAAGTCACTAGTTCGTTTTGGCCCACAACTTCTAAATAATTGGTTGGTTTATATTAATTATTTATTATTTACTTCCTAAAAATTATTAACCTTAATTTTATTGAATTATCAGGTTATTTACTTGTTTTATACACTTATGAAAGGTATATTATTATACATAATTGTAGGAAACTAAATACGAACTTTATTTTAAATCTTTGTTTAAAATTAACGGAAATGTTAGAACAACATACGGGTGTACTACACAATTATACAACGCTGAGTATATTACCATGCTTGATAAATATGCGGTCGTCATCATATGGTAAAGCATATGAAGTATGTAATGCAGTCGTTTGTGTGGTTGTGTACTTGTGTGTGTTGTCTGGCACAAGTATAACAGGGCGAGCCATCGTTGTATCGATGATTAGTGTGTTGACAGCAAGCGCTGGCAAAAGAGGTAATAATAGAGATAGGACACTGCTTTATTATTAAATATTTTTGTTAGTAAATTTGAGGCAACCACTAAGATATTAAGTTTCTCTCTTTTTTTTGAGTATTTTTATTTATAAGTGGGAGAGGATGCCTTTGGGAATTAGGACACTTTTTTCCAAAGGTGAATCAATACTCTTATAAATAAAAATTGAGCTTTTTGAGTAATAATAGAGATAGGACACTGCTCTATTATTAACTCTCTTTTTATTTTATTTTGTTTGCAAATCTGAGACAAACCTCGGAGATATTAAGTTCTCTATTTTTGTTTGGAGTATTTTTTTATTTATAGGAGGAAGAGGCTGCCTTTGGGAATTAGGACACTTTTTTCCAAAGGTGAATCAATACTCTTATAAATAAAAATTGAGCTATTTGTGTAATAATAGAGATAGGACACTGCTCTATTATTAACTCTCTTTTTTTTATTTGTTTGCAAATCTGAGGCAAACAACGGAGATATTAAATCTCTATATATATTTTTTTGTTGTTTTCTTTTAATATTTTTATTTATACGTGGGAGAGGCTGCCTTTGGGAACTAGGACACTTTTCCAAAAGGTGAACCAATACACTTATAAATAAAAATTGAGCATTTTCTCTTGTCTAAAATTTTAGTTTCTTATTTTATATTTTTTTATTTTTGTGATATGGCTACGCGATTTAACAGCTATAATATATTTTCCTTATTTTTTTTGAGTAAATAAAGGAGTATTGTTAACGTTAAATGAACCTGGTGTACTCGTTTTAATTTTCGTCCAAGTAACCAAGAGAAGGTACGTTACAATTTCTATTTAATCTACACGACTCTAGCAACCAGCGAATCCGTGTCGTTACATAAGCATACTTATTTTGCGGTAATATTTTGTTTACATATTAAAGAAAAATATATATTCCCTTGAAAAAAATTGTTTTCAAGTCATATTATAGATTATTTAGATTATTTTTTTTACAGCAACTCTATCTTAAATTAATTTTTTTTTTTTTTAATTTTTTTTTGTAATTTTTCTTGATTAGTTAGTGCGTAGATATTATTTTTTTTTGAATTTGTAATTTTATGACTGGTTAACATATTAATTATTCATTAGATCCCTTTTATCGTTAGTATCTTTTTTAAAGCAATTCATTTAGAAATGTCTTTGGTTAGAAGCACGGTAGATTTATCCGCTTCAGGCAGTATGGCTTATAAATGTAGTGTTTGTAGTAACACAATTACAAGACCAGCATCTCTATGTAGATCTTTATGTAATCACTATTTTCATAAATCATGTTACCAGAAATTTTTAAAAACAAAGCAGGAATGCCCAATTTGTAATACCACTCTTTCCTTGCTTCCGACGGACATACTTCCAGTTGAAAATCCAATTATTCCAACTCCAATGTTAACAAGATCACAGGTTCAAAGAGCACAAAAAGTAGATTTGAATACAACACCATTGATAATGGAACCTGAATTTAATCAAGCTACAAATCATAATACGGCGCTGATGTCAAATGGTTCGATACCGGATCGACATTAGCATATCAGTAATTTGGTTACAGCAGCTGTTGGTACTCAACAGGCTGAAATGCTTGGAACTTTAAGTCAGCAATTGACCAGAATTATTGAAAGCAATATTGAATCTGGATTTAGAAGGTTGAACTTAAATCAATTTGGAAATGAAAATTTACAGGCTAGAGATGTAGGAACTCATTCGGACTCTAATGTTAGGATGCACATTGTACCTTCTGTAGAACAACAGACTATTGAACAACTTTTATGATTACCAGCAAACGGAAGACAGGATAGAACTAATTTGTCTAATGAGGGAGATAATTCAAATTCAGTTAATAGAAATCATTCAAACACATTCAATGCATATCTAAGACCTGATAAGGTAGGGCATATTATTCACAACTGGAAAATAAGATTTTCTGGAGACCAGAAAGGAATGGCAATAAATAATTTTATTTATCGAGTAGAGGTTTTAACAATGCAAACATTTGATGGTAATTTCGGTCTCTTGTGTCGATATATTTCAACTTTATTTGAATCTAAAACATCAGATTGGTTCTGGCGATACCATCGATCTGTTAACGAAATACATTGGTCTGATCTTTGCAAAGCATTATGTCATCAATATAAAGATTCACGTACGGATGTGGACTTTAGGGAAATGAGACGTGATCGTAAGCAGCGGCTTAATGAAAATGTTGACACTTTTTACGAAGCAATAGTAGATATTTCTGACCGATTGTCAAAACCTCTTGGTGAGACGGTATAAGTTGAAATATTCCGTAGAAATTTATTACCAGAAATTCAACATGAGATGTTGAATTTGTCCATTGCATCAGTTTCGCAGTTGCGTGACATATGTCGTCGAAGAGAGTTTTTCATGACAGATATAGGCAAAATGCAGATTTCATGCAAACCAATTAACACACGTCGTCAATTACATGAAATAATGGATGCTGAAACAGAATCGGTAGATGATGAAAATATTTCAGCAGTCTCTTTGATATGTTGGAGTTGTCAAAAGATTGGTCACCGATATCATGACTGTCTGGATCATCGACAAGTGTTTTGTTATGGTTGTAGAATACCGAATGTTTATAAACCCAATTGTTCAAATTGTAATAATTCAAAAAACTTGCGATCCGGTGCACAGAAAAGTGCACTCAAACCAACGAAATCAATGAACGCCAATTCAGCATAAACTCTTCACCTAATATCGAACTAAATTATAAACAAAATATATCTCCGTCAATTTTAAATAAAAGATCAGAAATTTTTAGTGAACCGACTCCAATCTTAAGGAAAACACGTTCTGCTGGGAGAATAAAGAAGTTTTGGAAACAAGTGAGTCAAACACGTCTAAGTCTGTTAAGTACAATAATTGATAATCCATACGATATTAGGCCTTATGCGAATGTGGAAATTTTTGGTAAAGAATATCTAGGTCTGCTGGACACAGGTGCTTCTATTAGTTGCTTAGGTTCCATGGATGCACATGAGCTAATTAATTCCGAACAGAAATTTAAGAAAATTAGTTCTTCTGTTACAACAGCTGATGGTAAGTCGCATCAAGTTTTAGGATATATAGATACGGATATTTCATTTCATAACATGACTAGGAAGATAAGGCTGTACATAGTCCCAAATCTTTCACAAAAATTGTATTTGGGAATAGATTTTTGGCGAACATTTGAATTGTTACCAGCGGGACTCATTTCTGAAGTTGAATTAAGCCTTCAACCTTTTCTAGCTTCAGATGTTTCTGATCAACGATCATTAACGGGCTTACAGAATTCACAATTGCGACAGGTAATTACTACATTCCCATCATTTGCCAAGGAAGGCTTGGGCAGAACTAACGTCATTTCTCACGTGATAGATGTAGCAAATGCTACCCCTATTAAACAAAGACATTTTCCAGTTTCGCCAGCAATAGAAAAACTTATTTATGCGGAATAGGTCGTATGTTACAGAATGATGTAATTGAGGAATCTGATAGCGCGTGGTCTTCTCCAATAGTCCTGGTGCGTAAACCTGGAAAGATTCGGTTATGTTTAGATAGTAGAAAAGTAAATTCCGTTACAGTAAAGGATGCATATCCGTTGCCTAATATTGACGGAATTCTTAGCAGACTTCCAAAGGCAGAATTCATCACCAGCCTTGATTTAAAGGATGCCTTCTGGCAAATACCTCTAGACAAATCATCGAAAGATAAAACTGCATTTACTGTTCCTGGGCGTCCCTTGTACCATTATAAGGTAATGCCTTTTGGTTTATGTAATGCACCACAAACAATGTCGAGGCTAATGGACAAGGTGATACCCGCGAATCTAAGAACAGAAGTGTTTGTATATCTAGATGATTTACTAGTGGTATCAGATACATTTGATCGACATATGGAAGTTTTGCGTGATATATCTACGCATATGCGTTCTGCAGGTCTGACTATAAATGTCGAAAAATCTAAATTTTGTGTAAAGGAAGTGCGATATCTTGGTCACTTGGTGGGAAACGGTATTATTCGAACAGATCCGGATAAAATATCGGCA
This sequence comes from Tachina lurida, assembly GCA_944452675.1. Taxonomy (NCBI): domain Eukaryota; kingdom Metazoa; phylum Arthropoda; class Insecta; order Diptera; family Tachinidae; genus Tachina; species Tachina lurida. The sequence goes on from OX101752.1 coordinate 96,210,966, forward strand.
ATCGTTGAGTTTCCGATACCAAGATCTGTACGTCAACTCAGAAGATTTTTGGGTATGTCTGGTTGGTATAGAAAGTTCATTAGGAATTATGTGTCTATTACATCACCTTTAACCGATTTATTGAAAACTACGAGAAAATTTATTTGGAATGATACAGCACAAAAGGCATTTGAGGGTTTGAAGCACATCTTGACGACGGCGCCAGTATTGCATAGCCCTGATTTCTCACAGCCATTTTACATTCATTGTGATGCTAGCAATATTGGTGTAGGAGGTGTTTTGGTACAACAAACTCCAGATGGTGAAGAGTTTCCAATTGCCTACATGTCAAAGAAACTAAACCAAGTTCAGCGCAAGTATTCTGTCACAGAACAGGAGTGCTTAGCAGATATTTTAAGTATAAAGAAATTTAGAGCTTATGTGGAAGGGCATGAGTTCACAGTGATCACTGATCATGCATCTCTAAAGTGGCTCATGTCTCAAAAAGATTTAAATTCTCGCTTGGCAAGATGGGCATTAAAACTTCAAGGCTTCGACTTTAAAATTAAGCATAGAAAAGGTAGCAAAAATGTAGTTTCTGATGCGCTTTCACGTACTAACACTGAAGACTTATCTACAATCTTAGGAATAAACCTGTCGGAAGTAGATGACTCTGGGATTTTTGTGGATTCAGATTCCAATTACTTTAAACTTAACGAGTACAAAGAACTACTGGAACGTATTAATGCGAATATTAGTCAAACTCGTGATCTTAAAATCATAGACGGTTTTATATACAGACGGACTGAACACAGTACTGGTGAACAACTGAAGGACGAATTTATCTGGAAACTTTGGATACCCAAAGGTATGGTTCCTGAGCTTCTTAAAAAAGCGCATGATAGTACGTTAGCATCGCATGGCGGAATAACTAAAACATTGGAAAGGATAAGGCGATTTTATTTTTGGCCAAATCTAGTTAATGATGTGAAAGATTATGTAAATGCGTGTGATGTATGTAAGAGTACAAAACATTCAAATTTCAGAACTCGACCAATAATGCGGAAAACTATGCATACTGCTAGATTTTTTCAGAAGCTTTTTGTTGATTTTTTGGGTCCATATCCAAGATCAAGGTCAGGTAACATAGGTATCTTCATTATATTAGATCAATTTTCTAAATTTTGTTTTCTTAAGCCTGTCAAGGAGTTTAATGCTGATATTGTTACAAGTTATTTACAGGAACTATTTCATACTTTTGGTACTCCTGAATCTATAGTATCAGATAATGGTTCTCAATTTAGGTCCACAACCTTCAACAGACTTTTGCAGGATTACGAAATTAACCATATTTATACAGCAGTACATTCGCCTCAAGTTAATGCGTCTGAACGTCTTAATCGTTCAGTTCTGTCAGCTATTATTTATTTATTGTAGTTCAGTCAATGGACAAATAATCCTTACAGACTAAGATAACATTCAAAGATAAGGAACTAATACTAAGGTTGTTTATAAAATTTGTATTAAAAAAGAAAAAAGAAATCTATCACGGATAAACATATATATACATATATACAATATTACTTTGAAAAGTTTACAATTAAATTAAACAATTAAATAGTTTTGAGATCACAGTTATTTCAATAAACTAAAAAGAAGCAATTTAAACTCTGATTTTTCAGTGCTAAATTCGATAAAAGATTTTGAATCTTTTTGAATATTATAATTTATTTCGTTCAAGAAAGAGAATGTACGTGATAAGGTACCATTACGAGAATAATCTGTACGATGAAATGGAACATCGAAAAGTTTAGCGAACCTCATATTCCTGGGAGGTATATAAAACCGTATGGCATAAAGCAAATCAGGGCAATCAATAGAACCATTGATAATATCATATAACAGCAAGGCAGATTGAACTTTTCTACGAGACGCCAAAGTACGTAGACCAATAAACAAGCATTTAGATTCATATGGAACGGATGATAAATAAAGTAACGAGCGCGTAGCATATTTGACGAAAATGCGTTGAACTCTCTCTATACGAGCAATACGATTAGAGACATGGGGATTCCAAATAACAGCAGCATATTCTAGTTTAGACTTAACAAAAGACGTATAGATATATTTCAGAGTGTATGGATCAGCAAACTCAGAACAAGTTCTCTTCAGAAAACCCAGTATTTTATATGCTTTAGGAAGTAAATACTCAACATGAGCATCAAACGACAAGGAGTTATCAAATATAACGCCTAAGTCAAGTTTAAGATTAGAGGTATTCAACACTACACCATCAATATAAAAGGCTACAACACTGGGGGCAACAGACCTATAGAAGGAAACATGCACACATTTATTAATGTTCAGACTTAAACTATTTAGGCGACACCACTCACTAAGATTATAGAGCTCAGTTTGCATAATTTGGGCATCATGAATCGAATCTAATTTTAAGAAAAATTTTAAATCATCAGCATATAATAAATAATTTGATTTCAAGAAACAACTACCGATATCATTAATAAAGAGGTTGAACAATAAAGGACCGAGTATACTACCCTGAGGTACACCCGACATTTGCAGATAAGGCACAGAACTATAACCTTCAATATTAACGGAACAAGTTCTATTGGACAAGTAAGACGTAATCCAGACTAAGAAATTAGAATGGAACCCCATTAACTTCAATTTAGATAATAAGACCGAATGCGATAATTTATCAAAAGCTTTTGAAAAGTCAGTATAAATCACCTCAACTTGGGCGCCGTTAACCAGGGCCTCTAAACAGTATTCCTTAAATAGCAACAGATTCGCTACAGTAGACCTTCCAGCATAGAAACCATGCTGGTAAGGCGAAATCCAACTCTTTGTCAGGAAGAACAGTTTTTTATGAATGATGTGCTCAAAAATTTTAGAGACACAAGTTAATTTAGAAATTGGCCTATAACACCTAACGTCATCTCTCCTTCCATCCTTAAAAATAGGAGTGACCGTCGTATACTTCCATCTATTAATAAATACACCCTCCTTAAGTGACAAGTTGAAAATAAAAGTCAATGCAGGAATAAAAGACGAGGCAGCCTTCTTCAATAAATGAGTACATAGGCCATCAAAATCAGATTTGAATGAGATCTTAGCCTGAATGATTGCTTCAGATACATCATCCTCAGACAAAATAAAGAATCCCACGTTTAAGTTAGTATGAGTCCCTGAAGTAGAAATGTTATCTCCAGGTGGTTCGAAATTAGATTTAAAAAATGATGCAAACATATTAACGGCCTCTTCGCAAGAGTTAGAAACTATCCCATCCAGCTGAACTGTCGAAGGAATATCAGACGATTGTTTCTTAGATTTTATGTAAGACCAGAATGACTTAGGGTTACTTTTTATCTCCTGTTCCTTAGATAAGAGAAATTGTTTATAAAGAAATTTATTCAAGAAGTTGAATTCACGGCGGTAGTGAAAAAAATTGGCTTCAGACTCAGAATCACCCATATCTATAAATTTCCTATGAAATTTATTATGCAAATTCTTTAGATTTTTGAGACCCCTAGTGTACCATGGTAGTTTATAAGGCTTCTTATTCTTAGTTGGAATATTATTACAGCAGATATCACGCACTTTCTGTAGAAATAAATCATAACATTCATTAGTATTTAACTTATCAAACGAATCAGTCCAGTTTATAGCCTCAAACAAGGAATTAAGCACATCAAAATTACATAAGTTAAAGTTAAAGTCATTAGCAATTGCCGATTGAGAATATTTGAAAAATGTTATGTTATCAATTTCAATAACCAGAGGTTTGTGATGAATATTAGGTTGAGAAATCCACAGTAAAGGAACATAAATTTTGTATTTAAGAAATTCAGATAAAAATATAAGATCTAGAAAACGATTTAATAGATTGGAAAAATTATTAATTTGACGCAGATTAAGAGAAAAAAAACTATCAATAAGATTAATTTCATGACTATGGTTTACGTTGCAAGGCGTTAGTAATGAGCCGTCAGACACAAAGACTGTCATTTACTGTGAAGTTCTCACCTATAGATAAAATGTTAGAAATATGAGCATCATGTAAACAATCAGAGCTATTAGGCGGAATATAAGATGCACATACCAGAAAAGAACAGCTTACATTAGATATGGATACAATTATTTGGTCCACCAAACCATTAAGATCATTAATACAGCACAGAGAGGACTTAAATCGGGTTTTCACTGCAACTAAAACACCTCCACCTAATAAGAGGCCAGTGGAGCATGGATCCCTATCTTTACGGTAAACATTCCAAAGATTGGGGTCAAAATATTCAGCATTGGAAAAATCACTGTTCAACCAGGTTTCAACTAACACGAAAACATCAAAATCGCATTGCGAGGAAAAATCATAGACTATCTTAGACTTGGATCGCATACCAGAGAGATTTTGAAAATAGATTTTTAAACCATTACATCCATTAGCTAGTGTTGCTGCGATAGCGGCGTTCGATCTCGAAAATTTACAAAAGGCCGAGCTTTGATATCAGCTGGCCAAATTTCAGGCTTTAAGATCTTGGCATAAAGTCCATCAGAAATCCCAATCTTAAAATTAGCACGTTTCAATGTAGATAAATCAACACCATTTTTAACCAACTTAAAACAGGCCATTTGGGACTTGCTGACGTTCGCAGTTTTTTCAATATAATTTAAAATTTGATCCTCTGTAACGGTTGGCTTGAATGACGATATGTGAATCCATTTTTTATTAGAAACAACATCCAAATCATTAGATAAATTGGCGCCATAAATCACAGGGCCTTTTTTAAAATTACGCTTGCTATTACTGGTACGTGCGGGTGTATGTTTGTTAACAGTGTGTGTAGATGTATGTGTATTTACAACGGGATTGCGAGACGAATGCGGTGGTGAAGATGAAACAGACAAAGCAGACTGCTTATTTACATTAACTGTTGAAGTATTACGGCTAGGTGAGACAATTAAATCGACAAGTGCACAAGCACCAAGCTCAACATTATTACAGACAGGAACAGGTGGTTGTTGTTGCGAGTTTGATGGAGGTAACTCAGACCCTACAATGTTTTCTTGAACCGCAGTAACTAAATCAGCATTATGCATATTAGAAGTAGCCAAATTATTTCTTAATACATCTGAAAAAGACGTTTTGCTCACTTGCGCAGTTGACTCTTTAATTGTATCTTTTATAACATTGCAGATTGTTTTGTTGTTTTCTGTAATGCTGCTGCAAATTTCTTTGTTTATGTTATGGTGTTCATTTAATGCACCACATAAATGATTAATCTCTTTGAGATTTCTATCACAAGATCTTTGAACTTCATCAAGCTTTTGCAGTCTATCCACATATCTTTTTTCAATAGCTTCCAATAACTTTTTTATTTCCATTTCATTACGTTTTAAGGAGTCCTTAAACTCGCCTTTGTATTGAGCCAAATTAACACTATTTTTTTTAACACCATCTTGCACTTCTGCCATTACGAAATCAACATTATGAATATATTTGAGGCAATCATCACAAAGAAACCTGATGAAACAAGTAGATTCAAGTATACCACGAGAATATTGATCTACACCAGAGCATTTTTTAGAAGAATGGTAGACTTTTTTGCAGATTCCCTCACACATTAGGCCGCTTTCACCACGAATTGCAGTTTTGCAATGATGACATTCTGCCATTTCGCAGTTATTGCACTATTTAAGCTTTTAATTATTTTAATTTATTTAAAAAATATTTATAATTTAATTTTAATTTGGGAGCCGAAAAATTTTGCTTCTTGATCACACAAGAGTTGCCAGACTTTTTATGCCCTTTTTTAGGGCATATATAAAAACGGATCAAAGTAATTGGGATGATAATCTAAGCAGTATTAGTTGCGCATTACGTTCAGCTGTGCATGCATCCATAGGAACGAGTCCTTATTATTTAGCTTTTGGACAACATATGATTACTAATGGTAAATCATATGCAATTTTGCGAAGGTTAGAGATGTTGGATGACACAGCCATCAGATTTGATCAGGAGGATTCATTTACGGTTATACGTGATAAGGCTAGGAAAAACATGGAACGACAGCAAAGTAGGAACGAAAGATCGTATAATCTTCGCGCGAGACAAATTGATTATGAAGTTGGACAGGAAATATTTCGTCGAAATTTCAGACAAAGCAATTTAGGGAAACATTATACTGCAAAATTAGCACATCCGTTCCTTAAGGCCAGGATTCGAAGAAAAACTGGTTATTGTTATTATGAATTAGAGGACTTAGATGGAAAATTAATCGGAGTTTACCATGCAAAGGACATTCGACCATAACTGCCTTCTTTATTGCTACAAGCGTTATCAGTTTTGGAGATTTCATTCACCAAATCTGATCTTGGTGTGGGGAGATATGTAGCGCTTGTAGTCGGAATAAAAAATAATTTTTTTAATGAAAACTTCTCTTTAAAACAATGCTTTGACCCAATGTATTCTTATACGTTAATGTTATCCATATGTGTGGGCTTAAGTATGTATAGATGCACTCATATACATAGGTACTCGTATGTATGTGTATTTTGAAATAATTGTTTTATTTCTAAGTAGCCTGGTTATGAAAATTTTATTTCATTTACACAAATTTTTTTTAATTGTCAAAAATCAATTGGATTGTAAACTTCTGAGTGGAGACAATTACATTAAATTATATAATAAACATAAATAGGTAAGAATTTTTATATACATACATATATTATATATATATATAATTTTCTTTAAGGTGGTCAGTAATCTTTAAAGGTCTTAATTATATAAGAAAAAGGCTGAAGAAAAAGAAGTTTTTAGTAAAGAGAATAAGCAGATTTTTCTTAAAAATAATCTTTACTTGCAGATTGTATAGGAAAGGTAAAAAACGAATACATTGTTTGCGTAAAAATGATTTTTTTTATGAATATGTGTAAACTTAATTAATTTTTCTTAATTAGGATTGCTTAAGCGTTTTCAAAACAAAATTAGCTATCAATCTGATTTCAAGTCTTGGGATCTCAAGATATCCCATTGAGATAAGTAAAAATAAAAGGATCAACTAGTTTGGAAACGAAAGAAAGTTTCAAAGAAGAGAGTTCTGTGGATAATTGATTACTTGAAAAACATTATAGGGAGAAAATTGCATTAGTTTGATGTGTGGCAAGAAAAAAAAATTAAAAAATAAAATAATTAAAGGAAATGAAAAATAAAATTATAAAACTAAAGACGTAAAACAGATGCATGAGTGATAGTTACTTAATTTGAAAGTTTTCAGTCGAGTGTACATTGTAAAAGTATTTTACAACGATTTTTTTTAATTAACTAATAATCTTTTGTCATTTTGATATTCATAATTTGATTAATTATATCGTTAATTCTTCTTTGTGTTTTACGAAAACTGGCAAAACGTAAATGATTTAACAATAACATTTGAGTCGTTCCTAAAAGTATGCTAAAAAAATATATATACATAAAAAAAATAATATAAAACAAAATCGTTCATAATAACATAAAACCATGAACATGTTTCCGAAACTATACAAGAAAACAACTTTAATAATTTAATTTCGCATTGTCATTACTGTTATCCATAGGAGCCGAAGAAAGATCTTTCGTCGACATTTCTGGTAAACAAGTAAGTTAAGTGTTTTATTTTTTATTTTTATTTAGTTTGAAATTAAAAAAAAGTAATACATGGTTATATGAATTTACACACATATACGTGAAACACTAATAAAATGTAAAAGATGTTAACAGATTTGCTGTTATTAACATTTTAATTAATGTTAACATTGAATTTTTGTTAGTAATAGAAATTTATATTGATTTATTTCCTATGGTTGAATTGAAAGTAAAAATCTGTAAACAAATAATTATTGCATATCATAATTATCTAATTACATATTTAAATTAAGTTATTAAATAATTAAATTATATCTTAATTACTGAATCAGAATTAATATAATTAGGTTTCATTCATAATATTTGGTGTTGTTAAATCTTTTTAGTAATGCCTATTTCGCGTTTTTATTTTCATTGTCATTGATTTATTTTTGTTAATTATGTATTACAAATGAAATTTTCTTTAATAAATTGTTAATTAACAATGACATTTTAATTAGTTAATTTTTTTGATTTCTGGTCATTTGACAGAATAGGTTGAATCAACTTAGGGACCATGTATATTATATATTCATATACATATATGTATGTATAATTTTGTTTCGCATTTATTAACATGGTCATGGCAGGGTGGGAAAAGAGCAATTTAAAGAACTATGCTCGCTATTAAGTCAACTATGCTGGGTTTATTTTGAAGTCTATTCTTAATCTCTTCTTCTTTATTTATTTTATTGTTTGGTTTTAAGGCATGCAAATTAAAATATTGTCTGTAGTGTAAAAAGAAATTCATCAGAAATAATAATTTTATGCGATAAAAAGTTTAGCACGACAAAGAAAAAAAACCTACACCATTTGCCGACGAGAAAGAAGCCGGAAGTTAAGCATGCTGGCTAAATTTTTAAGTAATACACCTTAATTTATATAAGTGTTTGCTACACACGTTTTATTGGAGCACTGTGAATATCACCTATGTCCGATATTAGTTTTTTAATAATTTTTTTTTAAGTTTTTTTGTCTCAAATATATTGGTGGCGGCTTGAATGTTTTTTTCGTGGATACATCGTGTTTGTGGTTGTCATCTTGCAATATTTTTAAACGGTTTTGGCGGATACTAGAGGATGCGCTGTTATCCTTAGATATTTTTGGAGCATATGAAATTTTAGAAGACTTTGGGCTTCGCCCGCGTATTACCACAGCTATATATCTGTCTATTCCGACTTGGACATTGGGTTTTGGGTTAGTCTTATCTTCAGTGACAATTTAGTTAAGTGATTACCACGAGCCAGAAGCAGATGATATCGCTGAGTTAAATGTAGAAGTACTAGGCAACGGTAATTTCAACGATTCACTAGTTGGCATTGGACAAAGCGAAGTTGATCGCTGACGAGAAAGTGGCTTTGCGTTTGAAAAAGTCTATCATCAGATTTTTTATTTTTTTGTTTTTATTAAGAGCTTCAGAAATCACAGTAAAATAGGCATTTCTGCCATTATAACTCACTTCACATAGACTCGTCCTCAAGGGCACTTTGTTTGTGGTTTTTTGTTTGTTTACGATTTTTTTCACAATTATTTGTTTTCGAGGTACTTTGAAGGGTACTTTGTTTTTGTTATTTCTGACTATGTAGAAAATATTAGCAAAGCAAAAAATAAAAGCTTATTTATCAAAGATAATATGTAATACGAATATTATGTACTACGAAAAAAAATTCTTGTATGCTCTTTTTTAGTATGTATGTAAGAAAAATTCCCCTATTAGTCAATGTTAATTCTCAAAAAGTGCACAAAAATTAAAACATCGCGACCAAAAGCAGTAACTAGCGGTAAGCAATATAATATTAAATATAACAAACTTCTGCATTTTAGCAACAAACGTTTTTTATGTTGCTCTTATGAAAATTGTTATATAACTAAAAGACCCTGTTGGAAATTTAGGTAACCAGAATAATTTAGTTGAATTCAAACAACAGCTTTATAAATTTCTGTATGTATCTATGGTATATATAAAGTGTTTATTGATTGTTTTAAGTCGTACCGTTTCCGTTGTATTTTCCAATCGTACTCCATCCAACCACCATGTTATTGCTGCCGGAGGACGAGAGCCAGCGCTCTGGCATAACAGGTCGTAACGCCGTCCTGCAGAAAGAGGCTGTTGGGCTCCCAGTAGTCTTGTACTTAAGGGTGAAACTGAAAAAAGTATAACTAATGTAATATCAGTAATAAAAATTTTAAAAAATATTTCATAGTAGCATGCAAACAATACAGTTTTTAATGTTAATTTATAAATGTTTATTCACCAAAAATCTTATTGTCAAACTTTGCATGAAATTTAGCTTAACAATATATAATTTTTCAAAGTTCGACGTTTAACTTAGTTGTTGTTAGTTATTAGTTTGGTGACGGAGTGTCTTTTTTGTTCAGGTTGTTTAGCCTCAACAAGTGATTAAGTGAAAAACATGTTCGCATACTTACGAAATTGAGCCTGTATAATATAGTTTCTAGTTCACAGCGTCATCTATTAGCACATTATCATTTAAAATTATCAATCATTTCATTTTTTACGTGATCCATATTTTTTTTTCTTCAAATAAACAAAAAAGTTCGCATCGCTTTGTAAGCCAAATTACATCTGATAATTACACTGTGCTCGAATTTGACACTTTTTTTTAACAAGCTGGGCACCCTACTGGTAAAGCTAATTCGAGTACGCTGAATTCAATGGCATCAGCCCTTTTTAGAAGTTAGCCCTCGTATACGCGATTTAAAATTTTTACGCTAAAGTACTATAAAACGATATTTTGATACTGATACGGTGCTGATGAAGTGCGTGGCTGCACAGAAAAAATATCGGTATTTCCCCCAGCTAATTAAGTCTAGTTTAATTTTTGTTCTCTTCTTTAGATACTCACATTAATTAATAAAAATATTTCATTCAATAAGAATTGAAATTACTGAACTCAAGCCTGATTAAGAAATTATTTCTGATTAAAATTCAATACAGTTCAATTAAATCTAAAAATGTCTCATTTAATTCATCATGGGCACGTGACAAAAATATGTTCACTTAGCGATCACTGTTCACTTGGCTATCACTGCTTCAGAATGCTAGAAAGCGAAGTCAACTGTAGAAAGCAAAAACAAAGTAACATAAAGCCACTACAATAATACTTATATGTATGTACCGATGGTGCATCGAATAAGTAAAAATAATTAATGTGATGATCGTAAAAGATAAGTAAGAATAGTTAAACACACATAGGTAGAGTGATATAACTTCGTGCTAACCTAAATAGAATATGGAAAAACTGAAAATGAATAGTGATACTTACAAATGTGTTTGCCAAAGGTAAATCAATAATTGTATACACAATCAATTCTCATATTCCATTTCATGGAAATTTAAGTTAAATAGCTGATGTTACTAATAACCTATACCCCAGTAGATAGACATGGGTGCTGATGAAGTGCGTGGCTGCACAGAAAAATATCGGTATTTCCCCCAGCTAATAAAGTCTAGTTTAATTTTTCTTCTCTTCTTAGATACTCACATTAATTAATAAAAATATTTCATTCAATAAGAATTGAAATTACTGAACTCAAGCCTGATTAAGAAATTATTTCTGATTAAAATTCACTACAGTTCAATTAAATCTAAAAATGTCTCAAATAATTATTTTAGTTATTTTGATTGTTTTTAAAATGACATGTTTGAAAAAGGTTGCACTTTGGATTGAATTGAGGAGAGAATGGTTACCTATTGGCCTTGTCATGGTTTATGTCATCTCAAATGATGTGATCTCTCCAGTATGGCTGCAGAAACAACTGAAAATTCAGAATAATTTGAACTGTTTAAGTGAACAAACATTTACGGATAACTTTTTAATGAACTTAAGGGTTCCGACGGTTAATATTTACTACCACAATCGCGCCATTTAGATTTCTGATAAGTCAAGAGTTCACAATCATAATTTATTAAAAACACACAAAAAAATGAAATATTTCCACATATATTCAAATCCCGTCTACTGAGATAACAATCTTTGAAAATAGATTTAATAATCACTATATACTAGGGTACTTATTTAATCGGGCTTTTGATTTAACCGGTTAATCGCGTGTTTAACTAATCGAGAATTTGGCTTAATTGGTTAATTATCTTTTAATTTCGGTATTAACCGGTTAACCGATTAGTAAAACTTTTTCATAAATCAAGTATTTCAACAAATAAAAGTGCATAAATTACACTGCACAACAGTGGTTTTGATGTTTAAATAAAAATTACTGATCCTTATGCTTTTTTATCTCCTGATTACGATCAGATCTAGTTTTAAAGATATAGTGACATTTCGCATTTGCATAAGTTACACCTTTTTTTTCAATAACGTTGTCAATAATATAATGCGTGATCCTTGACTTTATTGGATTTTCTGATCCACCGCAAGCTCTCCCTCTCGGGTACTTTGAATAATATATAGTGTAGCCATTTACTTTAAAGAAACTTCTCAAAGTAAAATGAGTCTCAAACACCAAAATTATATCAATATTTTTTTCCGTGAGGAAGTGCTCAAATACATTTTTATGTTAGCGAATGCCGTTTGCAGAAACATATTTTTAACGTGTTCATGGCTTGTTGACTAATGCTTGAAGCCTTCGCAGCATTTCTTGCATCATGCTAGTCATATTTGTTGCAAAATTACTTAGAGGTTGCACCAAATTATCAATAGTAGCTGTTAATACATACATAATTACTTTTATTATTATTAGAAGTTGTATGTATTTTTAAGGGAATACCTTCCCTTTTTTATTATAAATATAAAATTTTGTTTATGTAGTATTTTAAGTTCATTTAACCAATGGTTTGTTATAAATTAATATTTAATGTAATTTCTGCTTATGTTGTATTCTAAGTTCATTAACCAATTTTTATTTACAAATTAATAAGTTTCATATTGCAATCAGTCATTTACCTTTAGATATTTTGTACTCATACAATTAATTCAGTCATTTACCTTTAAGAGTAGTATTACAATAATTCATAAAATGCAAAGTCAGGCTTTATGACAAGTGCTGAAAATGTACATTGCTAGTAATTTTAATATAGACGTATGAAATTAAAATTGTATAAAAGACTGGGAAAAATAAAGAAATTATGGCAAACAAAAATTAACTTTCTTGATTGCTAGACTAGTCTTAGTGTTTCTACTAAGACTTAACTTCAACTAATATTAGCACATGGTGATTCTACCTGGGCTAAAAACAAAACAAAAAAAAACACACACTCTGAGCTCCAAAGGAATCCTTTGGTGCTCAAACTTTACACAGTTGTAAACGCAACATTTGGTGACCCCGACGGTCCTGTAGCAAGGTACAGGATTCCATCAACAGAAGACATTCTTCAACTCGACGGTCCTGTAGCAAGGTACAGGATTCCATCAACAGAAGACGTATTTCAACACGACAGTCCTGTCACAAGGTACAGGATTGCATCATCAGACTACACATTTCAAATCGAAGATCCTGTAGCAAGGTACAGGATTCCATCATCAACTATAGTTCCTTGTACATAAGCAATGGAATCGTTTGAAGACCTGGTAGCAGCCCAACAGAAGACGGCGGAGCAAATAGAGGCAATAATCCGCAATTTCAAAAAGACTCTTCTACAAGAAAAACTTCAGAGTACTTCTTGGAGCGTCTACAGCGGCTTGACAAGGCATGGCAAGAATTTGAGACCACTGACAACAAAATAAGGTGCCTCTCAAATCTACCACTACAACACAATTATTTTACAGACCAATATTTACGTATTTCGGACGATACACTCAAATACAAAGAACTATTTGAGTCCGAAAGTAAAAAAGTGAAGAAACCAATACCATCGATGAGACAAATAGAAGAAAGTGTAAGCAGAGGTATGCAGGAAAAGACACTACCTGATGATATCAGAAGCAAAGTTCTTCGCAATCAGCGGGCATTGACGAGAGCATTAAGACGAACTATTGATGAAGTCAGAACAGAGGGAAATCAACAGATATCATATTATAAAGTCAAATTATCGCTCATTAATAAATATATGCATGAGTTCTCTACAAACAAGGATACATTTTGGCAATTGACTAATGAAGATCAAATAGACGGCTACACCTTGGATGACTTTTACGAACTGCAAGCTAAGGTGCACGACATTCAATGTGAGCTAGAGCAGCATGTGAATAATATCAGCGAAAATAATCCACGCAGCACTGATCATTGTCAACCCCATCTTCCAAAAATTCAGATTCCGAAATTTAGCGCCAGTTACCTACAATGGGTAGCCTTTAAAGATCTTTATACCCAGCTAATCCACAACGCATCAACGAGCGAAGTTGAGAAAATGTTTTACTTAACTACACATCTAGCAGACGAACCAAAAGTACTAGTAAAATATTTGCCAATTACAACAGCAAATTACGAAATTGCATGGAACATTTTAGTTGATAGGTACGATAACAAAAGGCTCATTGTGACAACACTACTAAACAACTTGCTTTCTCATCCGCAAATAAAAACCGAAACGGCACAAGCGCTAAAAAATATACATGATGTTACTAAAGAAAGCATCCATGGTTTAAGCGCGCAAGGACTGCCAGTGGACAGTTGGGACGCTATAATTGTTCACATTTTATTGAAAAAACTCGATCAATCAACTCAAATTTTGTTTGAGCAATCGCTAGAAAACAACAAAAACCTCGTAAGTCTAAAAGATCTTCTTAGATTTATAGAGCACCGTTTCCAAGCATTGGAAACACGCGGAAGGTCTCACGAATCTGGTGGGGGGAAGGATAGAGCCAAACTTATAACTGCAGCTACATCAACCCCAAACTGTAAAGTATGTGGAATGCCTGGGCATCCCATATATTACTGTGAAAAGTTCCTAAAAATGTCCCCATCTGGGAGACTACAATGGACACAAAAAAAGAAGCTTTGCGTCAACTGCTTTAAGTCAGATCATGCTGCCAAAGCATGCACGTCACGGTCTTGCTCAAAGTGCACAAAAAGACACAACACATTGTTGCACTTAGAATTAGCAAGAGGAATTTCGGCAGAAGGAACACAAAAACTAGCGTCTGTATTGAATGAAAATAAGCCAATCGTCGCTACAACAAACAAACAGGTCATCGACAACACTTACGTATTACTAGCCACTGCAAGAGTAAAGGCAGTTGGAGCCAATGGTCACACATGCACATTCCGAGCTTTATTAGATTCTGGATCACAAGTCAATTTGGTTACAACCCGCGTATTGAACAAACTGTCCTTGAATTCCTCAAACTCTTCATTGCGCATTGAAGGAATTGGCCGTAAAGTTCAAAACGTATCCCAACGAATCAATATAGAACTACATGCATATTCAGGCAGCTATGCCACCAGAATCGAAGCATTTGTTCTTCCAACCATTGTACCACCTCAGCCTACAAATTCTTTCGACACGTCAGATTGGAATCTTCCTGAAAATATTAAATTAGCTGATCCATGTTTCAATAAAATGGATAAAATTGACATATTGCTCGGAGCAGAATTTTACCATGAATTGATGCGCCCACAACAAATAAAGATCAATCAAAAACTGCCAATTCTGCAAAACACAGCTTTGGGTTGGATCGTCACGGGTAAATTACGAGAAAGAAACGGCAACTTGGTAACTTGTGCAGTGTTTACCCCAGAAGAGCAAACAACAAACCAGCTAATTGAAAAATTCTGGAAGCTTGAAGACACGAATAACACAGAACGAGCACTATCTTTGGCTGAGAAACGATGTGAGGATCATTTTACACAAAACGTAAAAAGAAACGAGAATGGGAGATTCATTGTGCGCCTACCATTCGCAGAAAATCCATCCGTTCTCGGAAGTTCCAAAACAATGGCATTCAATCGATTTTTAGCATTGGAAAAACGATTGAACCTTAATCCTGATCTTAGAACAGGATACAACAAATCCATGCAGGAGTACGAAGACTTGGGGCACATGGAAGAAATACAAGAAGACGACATTCCTAATTTACATTACGTTATGCCTCACCACTGCGTACTGAAACCTGACAGCTCAACCACAAAACTAAGAGTAGTTTTTGACGCATCAGCTAAAACATCCAGCGGTTCCTCTTTAAATGACATAATACATGCCGGACCAACCGTACAAAGTGAGCTGTTTTCGGTACTGTTGCGATTTAGGATGCACAGAATTGTCTTCACTGCAGACATAGAAAAAATGTACCGGCAAATACAAATCAATGACACGGACCAGATGTTCCAGCTCATCATATGGAGATACAACAAGCATCAAGACATAAAATATTATCGCCTTAAAACTGTAACATATGGCATGTCCTCTGCACCATACCTAGCAACAAAATGCCTTCAACATTTAGCTATTCAAAACGCTACAAAATATCCACAAGGTGCTTCAATATTACGCGATGATTTTTATGTGGATGATTGCCTCACCGGAGCTGATTCTATTAACACAGCATTAGAGTCACAACGACAACTAAGCTTAATCCTAAGAGAAGCTGGTTTTAAGCTGCAGAAGTGGTGTTCAAATCATCCTCAGTTATTAAATGGAATTGCACCTGAAGACCAGGAAATCAACTTGGACTTAGACGAGAATTCAGATTGTTCAATTAAAACACTGGGATTAATATGGCTCCCAAAGTCTGATCAATTATATGGACGGTCACTGATCCCTCTCTCATCAAGCTACGATGATCTTGAAGCTATTACCCCAGGCCACTTTTTAGTAGGGGAACCCTTGACTTCAGCAGTAGATGTAAATGCGCAACCCCCAAGCATATCATTAGATGCAAGATGGAAAATAACTTCAGAAATCAAACATAAATTCTGGAAGGAGTGGACTCAAAACTATTTACATGAGCTACAGCAAAGGGGGAAATGGAAGTCTACTTCACCGAACGTCATTGAAGGCATGCTTGTTATCCTCAAGGAAGATAATACTCCAGTGCTCCAATGGCCACTGGGTAGAATCAACCGCATTTACAAAGGAGATGATGGACTTATCAGGGTATGCGACGTCAAAACAGCGAAGGGAATTTTCAAGAGGCCAATACACAGACTTGCACCGTTGTTCAACGACTCCCTCACAGAACATTCCGGATATGACAACTCAAAGTCACGAAAGAGGCAAGGCTCAGCGGAAGTTAACATTATACAGCCAAAACGAAAGTTAGTGTCGTATGCCTCCCTGGGAGTTTTCAATATGCTTTTTGTTTCACTCCTTCTGCTGCCGATAATATTAGCCTCTCCAATCAATGTTACAGAATTTTCTTCCAATCCAGGATTATATTTCGAAGGCATGGGCTCGACAAGGTTGATGACAGCTACCTGGAAATTCATTATATACTACGATTTAACACCAATTTGGGATAGGAATAAGGTTCTTGAAGTAGGTATAACATCATTTTCAAGGCTCTGCAAGCAATCGGTAGCTTTTGAATCATGTGAGATGCTTTCCATTCAACTTCAACATACTTGGGACAATCTTATTCAAGAATCAGACCTTTTAATCTCAAAAAGAAACCGGAGAGCTGCACTCGATATCGTTGGAAATATGGCCCATGCTCTATTTGGAGTCCTGAACTCAGATTACGCAGAGCAAATGGCTCAAACTATAACTAATGTAAAGCAAAATGAAGAGTATCTACATCTGTTACTAAAAAACCAAACTTCAGTAATAGATTCTACCATTAACATTCTTAAGCAAAGCGAGAACAATACTAAAGTGCACTTTTCAGAACTTAAGAAAACCATCTATCAAGATCTAAATAAAGTTCAAAATGAGAATTCAAATCTACGACAAGTCCAAAATCTAATGTCTCTGGCAATTCAATTAAATACACTTGCTTCAGATTTACAAAGAATTGAAACAGAGCTGGTCGCTGCCCTCACGCATACGAACCATGGCAATATAAGCCCACTTATCCTTACACCAAAACAGTTAAGATCGGAAATTGCTAAAATTAAAGGACACCTTCCTATAGGCCGTACATTACCAGTTGAAGACACCGACTTGCTAGAACTATACAAAATTATGAACGTTAAAGGCACAGTAACTAACACAAATGTAATTTTCGTTATTGAGTTACCATTGGTGGACCAAGGAAAATTTGAACTTTACAAGGTCATTGCAATACCCACACAAATAAACAATATGACCATTGTCATAACAACTGACATTAAATATCTTGCTGTTAATAACCACCGCGATGAATACCTGGCACTAAACATACTTCAATTCAATAAATGTACTGTAGTCATAGTCGACATATACATTTGTCCAGCATTGCAAATACAAATGGCCAAAGATTCCGGCAGTTATTCTTGTGAAATTGCTCTCTTCAACAACAAAACATCCCCTGATTGTAATTTTGGCTATATCCAGAACAATATCTCTTTTATTCCATTGCACAACGTAAACCAATCGCTGTATGCAACAACAAAACCTATAGAACTAACTGCAGTATGCGGCAATGATATCATACATATACAGGTCAAGACTTCTGGTATAATGACCATGAACTCAGCTTGTATAATAAAAGGAAAATTTCTTACCATTCGTGGACACGAAACTAGTGCCACTACTTTACGCAACTCCTATGCAACATTTGGTAATATCACCTCAATAGGAAAACCCTCTGAAGTTAAGAAAATATTAGAACCAAACCTCGTCTTGGATACCAAAATGGACCAGCTTACCGATATTCAAAAACAACTGGGACACATTAAGAATTCTTCACTTGAAAGATATCAGCCAGCAATTCATCATCCAAACATAGGCTTCTTTGCTCTACTTCTATCACTACTCATAATCCTAACACTTACTGCCTGGCAATTTCGAATCAAATGCAACAAAACTGCCTCAGTCAACCTAACACCGGCACCTCCAAGGCCAACACCATGTCATCCTATTTCTGAAGTTTAACACTACAGGTTTTCGCTGACTGCTCAACGCGGCGGAGAATGTTAATACATACATAATTACTTTTATTATTATTAGAAGTTGTATGTATTTTTAAGGGAATACCTTCCCTTTTTTTATTATAAATATAAAATTTTGTTTATGTAGTATTTTAAGTTCATTTAACCAATGGTTTGTTATAAATTAATATTTAATGTAATTTCTGCTTATGTTGTATTCTAAGTTCATTAACCAATTTTTATTTACAAATTAATAAGTTTCATATTGCAATCAGTCATTTACCTTTAGATATTTTGTACTCATACAATTAATTCAGTCATTTACCTTTAAGAGTAGTATTACAATAATTCATAAAATGCAAAGTCAGGCTTTATGACAAGTGCTGAAAATGTACATTGCTAGTAATTTTAATATAGACGTATGAAATTAAAATTGTATAAAAGACTGGGAAAAATAAAGAAATTATGGCAAACAAAAATTAACTTTCTTGATTGCTAGACTAGTCTTAGTGTTTCTACTAAGACTTAACTTCAACTAATATTAGCACATGGTGATTCTACCTGGGCTAAAAACAAAACAAAAAAAAACACACACTCTGAGCTCCAAAGGAATCCTTTGGTGCTCAAACTTTACACAGTTGTAAACGCAACAGTAGCTTCAAAACGATTATAATTAAAGCTTGAGTTTGTATTTTTTGAATTATTTGGCGACAAAAAAATTATATGTGAGAATAGAATTTGTCTTAACTGAATTGGCATACGATAAACGTGAAGTAAACCAATACTCATTTTAGCAAAAGTGGCGGAATAAGCGTTTTCTGATTGAACTGAATCTAACTTAGATTTTTGTCCCATAGTCTGTTTATTGAAAGAATATACAGGACATCCACTGTTGTTAGCGGTGAGATTACCTTCAGATTGATCTTTTGGTTTAGTACAAATAGCAGTACCGTGCAATTCACCGCAGATAACACAAACTGTAGGTAAATTGCAGAAAGTTTTTGTATGGCCATTTTCTTTGCAATTATAGCACTGTGTGGGACCTGAACGTTTATGTGGCTCTTCAGCTATAATTTTTCGGTATAAAAGATATTTAAGGCTTTAAATTGGATGTGTCTCGTTTTTTCTCAACTGTGTATCATTCGGCTCCAGTTAAACGCAAAATAGAGGCTGGGAGATCTTCTCCTTATTGATTATGTTATAAAATTGTTTACCTTTAATCGTTGTATTATGTGTGCCTATTTTAGTTCTTCGGAATTAACATAAGAATCAGTGCAAACAAAGTTTTGTCCAATTCTGTTACTATTTTGCGGAAACCTTTTTATTCGTATATTTGAATTTTAGTTTCGACAATGTTACCACGTTTTATTGGAATAACGTGAAATGCCAAGACTAATTTTATAATTAGGGCGTTAGAATTTTTTCCTCTTAGATTTATTAGTTTGGATGTTTATGGCGATGATACACCGGGTTGGTCATTATTAGTCTGCAATACTGAAAAACGATTATTACGATTAATTGATGCGGCGTCCTTATCCCTGAATATTTTAGTATCCGAAATTATATATCTGTTGATTCCGACTTTTTTTTTTTTTTTTTATTTATGCATGATTTTTATTTATTGTATCTTCATATATGAACTAACAATAAGTATTCAAATCTTAAATCTAAAAAATATAATTAGGCCCGACCAATGTCGGACATAAGCTTAGTAGTAGTTATATATAATACATATGTAAGTAGAGATAATCAAAAGGAAAAAAATAAAAGTATTGTCAAGAAGTCCCATCTGGAGTGCTGTGAATAAGAGCCATTGTGTCCCTCTTTTTTAAGCGGATGTGTCCAGTAAAGTTCAAAATATTACGGGCAAGCGGATTAGGATGTGACACGAGTTTTGTTAAGTATTTGCCAGCGTATTTTGCAATTTCTTCAGTCACTAGTGGCATATTCAAATCACGATGTATATTTGAATTTTTGATGTACCATGGAGCCGATGTTATCATGCGTAAAATTTTATTTTGCCTGCGTTGAATTTTCTCTACATTTGAAGCTGAAGCAGTGCCCCATAGTTGAATTCCGTAGCACCATATTGGCTTTAAAAGCGACTTGTATATTAAAAGTTTACAGTCTAGGATAAGTGTTGAATTTCGACCAATCAGCCAATGTACCTGAGTTAGTTTAAGTTTCATTTGAGTTAACTTAGAATCAATGCGGTGTTTCCATGTAAGTCGTCGATCAAGGTGTATACCAAGATATTTCACATGTGAATGTTGAGAAACAACTTGATTGTTAATCCGAATGGGGGAACAAGTATCTCTTCGTAAAGTAAATGTTACTTGAACACACTTTTGTTCATTTACCTTGATTCTCCATAAGTTTAACCAAAGCTCCATTTGGCTAATGTGTTCCTGGAGTTTGCGGGATGCCTCATCAGGGTTTTCATGCATACTAAGGCAGGCTGTATCGTCGGCAAATGTGGAAGTATGGATACTACTGCTCACAGGCATATCACAAGTATAAATTAAATATAAAACTGGTCCCAGTATACTCCCCTGTGGCACACCAGATGAAATTGTTTCAGGCCTACTTGTAAAGTCTCCTTCCGCAACAGTGAACTTACGGGAAATAATGTAACTTTCCAAAAGATTTAAAATGTTTATTGGTAAGTAAGTCTTCAATTTTAAAATAAGGCCTTCATGCCACACGTTATCAAATGCCTGGGAAACGTCAATAAACAGCGCAGAACAATACTTTTTTCCCTCAAAAGTTCTTCTTATAAATTGAACTAATCTGTGAGTTTGTTCAATGGTGCTATGCTGGCTTCTAAAACCAAATTGATGGTCTGGTATGCACCCACTACTAATTAGAATTGGGGACAATTTTGTTTTGAGCAGTTTTTCGAAAAGCTTTGACATTGTAGATAGTAGACTTATTGGCCTATATGACTCAGCCTTTGTTATATCTTTGCCCGGCTTTGGAATCATTTTAACCTTGGCAAGTTTCCAGTTGTGTGGATAATACTCCAGTCGTAAATTTTTTTTTTTTTCATATACATATTTATTTATTGTATCTTCAAAATTGAACTAACAATAAGTAATCAAATCTTAAATCTAAATATTATTATTAGGCCCGACCAATATCGGACATAAGCTTAGTGATAGTTATAAATAATACATAAGTAGTGATAATCAAAAAGAAGTATTTTTAAGCAGTCCCATCTGGAGTGTTGGGTATAAGAGCCCTTGTGTCCCTTTTTTTTAAGCGGATGTGTCTAGTAAAGCTCAAAATATTACGGGCAAGCGGATTAGGATGTGACTCGAGTTTAGTTAAATATTTGCCTGCGTATTTTGCAATTTCTTCACTCACTAGTGGCATATTTAAATCACGATGAATATTTGAATTTTTAACGTACCATGGAGCAGATGTTATCAAACGTAAAATTTTGTTTTGCCTTCGTTGGATTCTCTCGACATTTGAAGCTGAAGCAGTGCCTTACAGCTGAATTCCATAGCACCATATTGGCTTCAAAAGCGACTTGTATATCAAAAGTGTGCAGTCTAGGCTGAGTGTTGAATTTCTGCCAATTAACCAATATATTTGAGTCAATTTAAGTTTCATTTGGGTTAACTTAGAGTCAATATGATATTTCCATGTAAGCCTTCGATCAAGGTGTATGCCAAGGTATTTGACTTGAGAATGTTGAGGAATATTTTGATTGTTGATTCGAATGGGGGAACAGGTATCTTTTCTTAGGGTAAACGTTATATGAACACACTTTTGTTCATTGACTTTAATTCTCCATAAGTTCAACCATATTTCAAGCTGGGTAATGTATGCTTGGAGATTGCGGGATGCCTCATCAGGATTTTTGTGAATACTCAAACAGGCTGTATCATCGGCGAATGTAGAAGTGTGGATGTAATTGCTCACAGGCATATCACAAGTATATATTAGATACAAGACTGGCCCCAGAATACTACCCTGTGGCACACCAGAAGATATAGATTCGGGTACACTCATGAAGTCTCCTTCCACAACGGTAAATGTCCTATCAACAATATAACTTTCCAAAAGCTTTTGTATATTTATTGGTAGGTATGTCTTCAATTTTAAAACTAGGCGTTTGTGCCATACTTTGTCAAATGCCTGAGAAACATCAATAAAAAGGGCAGAACAATACTTCTTTTCTTCAAAAGTCCTCCTTATAATTTGAACCAATCTATGCGTTTGCTCAATAGTGCTATGCTGACTTCTAAAGCCAAATTGATGGTCCGGGATGCACCCAGTATCAGCTAAAATTGTGGACAATTTAGTCATGAGCAGCTTTTCGAAAAGCTTTGAAATTGTTGAAAGTAAGCTTATAGGCCTATATGACTCAGCCTTGGTAAGATCTTTGCCTGGCTTTGGAATCATTTTAATCTTGGCAAGTTTCCAGTTATGTGGAAAATACTGCATTCGTAAAATGGCATTAAAAATAAATAGCAAAATTCTTATTGCAATATGAGGCAAGTTCATCAGCATCCTGTTACTAATGCCATCAATACCTGGAGCTTTCTTAGGGTCGAGATCAGCAACTATTTTTTGTAGTTCACGCATCTTAAACCTTAAGGGACGAGGGGGTAGAGAGACTACATTCGGTAAATCAGCAGCACCCGTACATGAATTGGGAGTGAATACAGATTTTAAATGCTCAGAAAATAAGTTACCTTTCTCACTATCGCTTCTTGCCCAGCCTCCAGTCGAAGTACGCAATGGTGATTTGAGATCAACGGGTCTTTTAAGATTTCTAGTAGCGCGCCATAAAGAGTAATTAGATGTTGACGTTACATCAAGACCTTCTAAATACTTTTCCAGTAATGCAGTCTTTTCCGACGGTAACAGCTCTTTGAGTCGTTTAGTACATTCTTTAAGACTGATTTTATTTAGGGGTGTTGTTGCCATTCTCTTCTAGCTCTCCTTTTTTCACATACAAGACGTTCAATTTCCGTAGAATAAATTCTATTAAAGCCAGTCTGCGGATAGGAAGTAGTGGCATGTTCAGCAGCCTGTTTAATATATTCGTTAAGATTGGCAATATTAAATTCAATATCATCAGGTGATCTTAGCTGAATGTTTTCTACGCAGTGACTACTAATATATTTTTTGAATCCTAGCCAGTTGACCCTGTTAATCGTTTTCGCATATGAGTTAGTTAAATCACTCCTTAGTGGGTTGAAAATTGTAACTATTGTGGGAGAGTGATCGGAGGACAGATCTACAGAGCCCTCTACGTGAATTAAGTCCCTATGGATATTTTTCGTGACGCCAAAATCTATAACATCTGGAATTTTTCTTACGTCAGTAGGCCAGTAAGTAGGCTCCCCACTCGAAATGACATCTAAGCCCATTTTTTAAATTGTATTAATCAACGCTCTACCTCTAGGTGTAACAAGACGCGAGCCCCAGTACGTATGTTTTGCATTGTAGTCACCAGCTGCCACGAAACAAGATCCAAGCGATTTGTAGAACTTCTCATACTGATCTTCAGTAACTGAAAATCTGGGAGGTGAGTAAATAGATGATATCACGAAGTTCGCACAAAAATTTTCTACGAAAATATTCGTAGCTTGCATATATTCTTCACTAACGTTCTCAAGGATATAGTGCTTGAGTCTTGACTTAATTAGAATTGCTGATCCACCGCATGCTCTCCCTCTCGGGTCCTTTGAATCATATAGAGTGTAACCATTTATTTTAAGCAGCTTCTCGAAGTCAAGTGAGACTCAGAGACCATCATTATATCAATATTTTTTTCCGTGAGGAAGTGCTCAAGTTCATTTTTATGTTGGCGAATGCCGTTTGCGTTCCAGAAACATAGTTTTAACGTGTTCATGGTTTGTTGACTCAGCATTCTTGCATCATGCTAGTCATATTTGTTGTAAAGTTGTTTATAGTTAGCACCAGATTCTCAAAAGTAGCTTCAAGACGACTAAAGTTAAAGCTAGAGTTTGCATTCGTTGAATTACTTGGCGGTGGAACATTTTGTGTGGGAATAAAACTAGTCTTAGCAGCATCGGCATACGATACACGTGAATTAACTAGTTGGCTAGTTTGAGGCAGAGTGGCGGAGTAAGCATTTGCTGATTGAACTGGAGCTAATTTAGATTTTTGACCCATAGCCTGTTTAACCAAAGAATATACGCGGCATCCTCTGTAATTAGCAGTGTGATTTTCTCCACAATTACTGCATTTTTTTCAGCTTGTACTTTTGGCTTGGTACAGTTAGCAGTACCATGCAATTCACCGCAGATTACAAACTGTAGGTAATTTGCAGTAGGTTTTTGTGTGGCCATATTCTTGGCAATTATGGCACTGTACGGGACCTGAACGCTTACGTGGCTCTTCAACTGTGATTTTTCGGTGTAAAAGGTATTTTAGACTATAAATTGGGTGCGTCTCATTTTTCTTTAACTGTATATCATTCGGCTCCAGTTCAACACGAAATAGAGGCTGGGGAATCTTCTCTCTATTGATTATATTGGTAACATTTTTTACCTTAAAATAGCTAAATATGAATAACAGGATTCTCATTGCAATACGAGGCAAGTTCATCAGCATCTGATTACTAATTCCATCAATACCCGGAGCTTTCTTCGGGTTGAGTTCGGCAATTAATTTTTGTAAATCACGCGTCTTAAACTTTATGTGTTGAGGGGGTAGAGCGACTGTATTCGGCAAATCAGCAACACCAGTACATATATTTGGCGTAAAAACGGATTTTAAGTGCTCAGCGAATATTTTACCTTTTTCAGTATCGCTTCTTGCCCAACCTCCGGTAGATGTGCGTAGAGGTGGCTTATACTCAACGGGTGTTTTAAGCTTTCTGGCAGCGCGCCACAAGGAGTAATTAGACGCCGGTGTAACAGCAAGACCCTCCAGATAATTTTTAAGAGATGCAATTTTTTCAGATGCAAGCAACTCTTGGAGTCGTTTAGTGCACTCTTTAAATCTGATTTTATTTTGAGGTGGTCTGTGCTGTTGCCATTCCCTTCTAGCCCTTCTTTTTTCACGTACGAGACGTTCAATGTCTGTAGAATAAATTTTATTAAACCCAATCTGCGGATGGGAGATAGTGGCATGTTCAGCAGCCTGTTTAATATTCTCCCTGAGATTGGCAATGTTCGATTCAATATCATCGGGTGTTCTAAGCGTAATGTTTTCCGTACAATGACTGCTGAGATATTTTTTGAACCCCAGCCAATTTACACGATTGATCATCTTCACATATGGGTCAGGTAAGTCACTTCTTAATGGGCTACAAATTGTGATGATCGTCGGGGAGTGATCGGACGAGAGATCAAGAGAAGCTTGAACTTGAATTAAATCCCTAGAGATATTTTTTATGACGCCAAAATCTATAACATCCGGAATTTTTTGTATGTCAGTAGGCCAATAAGTGGGCTCTCCACTCGAAATGACATCCAAGCCCATTTTTGAAATAGTGTTGAACAATGCTCGACCTCTGGGTGTAACAAGGCGCGAACTCCAGAACGTATGTTTCGCATTGTAGTCTCCAGCTGCTACAAAACAAGGTCCAAGAGATTTGTAGAAATCCTCATATTGATTCTCAGTGATTGAAAATCTGGGAGGGGAGTAAATTGATGATATAACGAAATTTGAACAAAAACTTTGAATGCCAATATTTGTTGCTTGTAGGTATTCTTCACAAATGTTATCAAGAACATAGTGCTTGAGTCTTGACTTTATTAGAATTGCTGATCCACCGCAAGCCCTTCCTCTAGGGTCCTTTGTATCATATATAGTGTAGCCATAAATTTTAAAAAGACTTCTCGAAGTCAAATGAGTCTCAGATACTAACATTATATCAATATTTTTTTCCGTGAGGAAGTGCTCAAGTTCATTTTTATATTGGCGAATGCCGTTTGCGTTCCAGAAACATATTGTTAACGTGTTCATGGCTTATTAAGTATTGCTTGAAGCAGAGTATTCTGCATTCGCAACATTTCTGGCATCATGCTAGTCATATTTGTTGTAAAGTTGTTTATAGTTTGCACAAGATTTTCAATAGTGGCTTCAAGGCGATTATAATTAAAGTTTGAGTGTGTATTTGTAGAATTATTTTGCGGTGAAACATTTTGTGTCGGAATAGAACTAGCCTTAGCAGCATCTGCATACGATACACGGGAAGTAACTGGTTGGCTCATTTGCTGAAAAGTGGCAGAGTAAACGTTTGCTGATTGAGCTGGAGCTAAATTAGGTTTTTGCACCATAGTCTTCTTTACCAAAGAGTACACACGACAACCTCTGTAGTTAGCGATGTGATTACCTCTACAATTACTGCATTTTTTATCACTTTGATCTTTTGGTTTGTTGCAGCTAGCGGTGCCGTGTAATTCGCCGCACACAACACAAACAGAGGGTAAATTGCAGTATGTTTTTGTATGGCCATATTCTTGGCAATTATGGCACTGTACAGGACCTGAACGCTTATGTGGCTCTTCAACTGTGATTTTTCGGTACAAGAGGTATTTTAAATTATAAATTGGATGCGTCTCATTTTTTTTCAATTTTATATCATTAGGTTCTAGTTCAACACGAAATAGGGGTTTAGGAATCTATTCTCTATTTATTATATTGGACACATTTTTTACCTTGAACCCCTGGAGGACGAGTGCATCTTTTATTTCTTCGGGGACAACATAAGAATCTATGCCCTTCAATACGATCTGCATGCCTTTAGCGCTCTTAAGCTGGTATGTGTAGAAGCTTGTTTTACTTTTTTCAAATTCAGCAACCATTTTGCGGAAATCTTTTTCGTCATAAATTTGGATTTTAGTTTCATCGATGTTGCCACGTTTTATTGGAACAATGTGAAATTTATTCTCCCCAATGACCGAAATTAATTTTTGAATAAGGGCATTTGAATTTTTTTGTCTCAAATAGATTGGTGGCGGCTTGGATGTTTTGTTCGAGGATACCTCGGGTTTGTCGTTGTCATCTTGAAAAATTTTAAAGCGGTTTTGGCGATTAGTTGAGGCTGCGCTGTTATCCCTAGACACTTTTGGAGCAGATGAGATTTTTGAAGAATTCGGGCTTCGCCCGCGCTTTAAAATAGTAATGTATCTGTCCATTCCAACTTGTACCTTGAGTTTCGAGCCGCTCTTATCTGTAGTGATAACTTTGTTAAGTGATAAACACGAGCCTGAAGGGGATGATATTACTGACTTATATGAAGAAGTACTGGGCAACTGTAATGTTAATGCATCATTACTATTTGGCATTGGACAAAGCGAAGTTGATCGCTGACGAAAAATTGGCGTTGCCGTTAACAAAAGATTTTCATCAGGTTTATTTTTTATATTTTGTTCATTCAGAGTTTCAGAACTCACAGTAAAATAAGCATTTCTGCCGTTAGAACTCACTTCAAGTTTTTCTGTATTTGAGGAATTCATACAAAGAATTCCTCAAGGGTTATTCGTTTATGTTTTTTTTTATTTTCGGTATTTTTTGTTTTTGTTATTTATGATTGTTTGTTTGACTTTGAGGTATTCCTCAATATCACTATTACGAATAATATGTACTACTAATATTTTTTTTTTTGTATATGTAATTTTTGTTTGTTTGGTAAGTAAGTAAAATTCCGCTATTCGACTGTTCGCTATGAAGGTACCACGAGAACTCCGATTCCGACTTGAACTTTAGATTTTTAACTACGGTTATCTTTAGTGATAACTTGGTTAAGTGATGAACATGTTAATGAATTACTTCTTTGGAATCGACAAAGAGCACTTTATCCTTGACGAAAAAATTGCTTTGCCGTTAGAAAAATATTATCATCAGATTTTTTGTTTTTATTGTTATCATTAAGAGCTTCGGAACTCACAGTAAGACTATCACCAGATTTTTTATTTTATTGTTTTTATTAAGAGCTTTAGAATTCACAGTAAAATAGGCATTTCTGTCGTTAGAACTTACTTCATAATTTTTAGTTTTTGTGCTACTCAATAGAATATTCAACAATATCACTTTGCTGGTATTTTTTTGGTTTTTTTTTGTTTTTGTTATTTCTGACCATGTAAAAAATATTAGCAAAGTAAATAAAGCTGATTTATCAAAGTCAATATGTATTACGAATAATACGAATATTATGTACTACTTTTTTTGTTTACTTTAAACATAATATTCGTTGTACATTAACTTTGATAAACAAGCTTTTTTTTTGCTTTGCTAATACTTTTTACATAGACAGTAATAGCTAAAACAAACAAAAAACAAAAACAACCGTAAACAAAATAACTCAAAAAGCCATTGAGGAGTACACTAACAAAGTGCCCTTGAGCAATACTCTATATGACTAACAAAGTGCCCTTGAGGAATACTCTATATGAGTACCTCAAAAACAAATAATTGTGAAGTGAGTTATAACGGTAGAAATGCCTATCTTACTGTGAGCTCTGATAATCTTAATGATAACAATAAAAATAAAAAATTTGATGATAGACTTACTGTGAGTTCTGATGATCTTAATTTAAACAAAATATATAAAAAACCTGATAATAGACTTTTTTTATCGGCTAAGCCAATTTTTCGTCAGGGATCAACTTCGCTTTGTCCAATGCCAACTAGTGATTCGTTAACCTTACAGTTGCCTACTACTTCGTCATTTAAATCAGCGATATCATCCGATTCGTCACTAACCCAATTTGTCACTATAAATAAGAGTAGCCCAAAACCCAAGGTCCAAGTCGGAATGGACCAATATATAATTGTGGGAAAGCGCGGGTGAAGCCCAAATTCTACTAAAATTGCATCTGCTTCAATTTATAACGAAACAAATTTCCGCAAAATGGTTTCTGAATTTGAAAAAAACAAAACAAGTTTCTACACATACCAGCTTAAGAGTGCTAAAGGCCTGCAGATCGTATTGAAGGGCATAGATTCTTATGTTGTTCCCGAAGAAATAAAAGATGCACTCGTCCTCCAGGGATTTAAAGTAAAAAATTTTTCCAATATAATAAATAGGGAAAAGATCCCTCAGCCTCTATTTTGCGTTGAACTTGAACGAATGATATAAAATTAAGAAAAAATGAGACGCACCCAATTAATAATTTAAAATATCTTTTATACCGATGAATAACAGTTGAAGAACCACACAAGCGTTCTGGACACGTACAGTGCCATAATTGTCAAGAATATGGCCATACTAAAACTTACAGCAAATTACCTACAGTTTGTGTTATTTGCGGTGAATTGCACTGTACTGCTAGTTGTACTACACCAAAAGATCAAGCAGAAAAAAAATTCAGTAATTGTGGAGGTAATCACACCGCTAACTATAGAGGATGTCCTGTATATTCTTTCTTTAAAAAGACTATGGGGCAAAAACCTAAAGTAGCTTTAGCACAAACAGCACACGCTTACTCCGCCACTCTTGCCCAAGTGAGCCAACCAGTTAATTCACGTGTATCGTATGTTGATGCTGCTAAGACAAGCTCTATTCCCAATTAAAATGTTTCACGGCCAAATACTTCAACAAATACAAACTCAGGCTTTAATTTTAATCGCCTTGAAGCTACTATTGAAAATCTGGTGCAAACTATAAACAATTTTACAACAAATATGACTAGTATGATGCAAGAAATGCTGAAAATGCAGAATACTCTGCTTCAAGCATTAGTTAACAAGCCATCAACATGTTTAAAATATGTTTCTGGAACGCAAACGGCATTCACTAACACAAAAACGAACTTGAGCACTTCCTCAGGGAAAACAATATTGATATAATGTTGGTCTCTGAAACTCATTTGACTACGAGAAGCCTCTTAAAATTTAATGGCTACACCTTATATGATTCAAAGGACCTGAGAGGAAGAGCATACGGTGGATCAGCAATTCTGATAAAGTCAAGACTCAAGCACTATATTTTGGACAACATTTGTGAAGAACATCCAAAGATATTGAATTTAACATTGGCAATCTTATCAGAAATATAAAACAGGCTGCTGAACATGTCACTACCTCCCACCCGCATTTACTCTACGGATATTGAACGTCTTGTTATTGAAAAAAGAAGAGCTAGAAGAGAATGGCAACAGCACATATTGCCCCAACTTAAAATCAGATTTAAAGAGTGCACTAAACGACTCCAAGTCTTGCTTGCATTTGAAAAAACTGCATCTTTTAAAAACTATCTGGAAGGTCTTGACGCCACACCAGCATCTAATTACTCTTTGTGGCGCGCTGCTAGAAAGCTTAAAACACCAGTTGAGTTTAAACCACCTCCGCGCACATCTACCGGAGGTTGGGCAAGAAGCAATACTGAAAAAGGTAAAATATTTGCTGAGCATTTAAAATCTGTATTTACCCCTAACACATGTACTGGTGTTATTGATTTGCCGAATGTAGTTGCGCTACCCCCTCGACCCACAAAATTTAGAACGCGTGATGTACAAAAACTAATTGCTGAACTTAACCCGAAGAAAGCTCCGGGTATTGATGGAATTAGTAACCAGATGTTAATAAAGTTGCCTTGTATTGCAATTAGAATCCTGTTATTTATTTTTAACGCCATTTTACGACTGGAGTATTATCCACACAGCTAAAAGCTTGCCAAGGTCAAAATGATTCCAAAGCCGGGGAAAGACCTTACCAAGGCTGAGTCATACAGGCCAAATAGTCTGCTATCAACAATGTAAAAATTCGAAAAACTGCTCATGAAAAAATTTTCCCCAATTCTAGTTAGTAGTGGGTGCATACTCGACCATCAATTTGGTTTTAGAAGTCAGCATAGAACCATCGAACAAACTCAAAGATTGGTTCAATTTATAAGAAGAACATTTGAAGAAAAGAAGTATTGTTCTGCGCTGTTTATCTACATTTCTCAGGCATTTGATAAAGTGTGGCATGAAGGGCTTATTTTAAAATTGAAATCATACTTACCAATAAATTTTCTGCAGCTATTAGAAAGTTATATTACCACCCGGAAGTTTACGGTTGTGGAAGGAGGCTTCGTGAGTGTGCCTGAATCTATGTCAGCCGGTGTGCCACATGGGAGCATACTGGGGCCAGTTTTAATTTGATTTACACTTGTGATATGCGTTTGAGCAGCAATATCCATACATCTACGTTTTCCGATGACACAGCCTGCCTTAGTATGCACGAAAACACTCACGAGGCTTCCCGATATCTACTAGAACATATTACACAACTGGAACTGTGGTTAAATCTATGGAGAATCAAAGTAAACGAGCAAAAGTGTGTCCAAGTACCATTTACCCTGCGAAGAGATACTTGTTTCCTAATTCGAATCAACAATCAAGTTATTCTTCAACATTCACACGTAAAATACCTTGGTATACACCTTGATCGACGGTTTACATGGAAGCCCCATATTGACTCAAAGCTAACACAAATGAAACTGAAATTAACTCAGATACATTGGCTGATTGGTAGAAATTCAGCACTCAGTCTAGATTGTAAACTTTTAATATACAAGTCGATTTTGAGACCAATATGGTGCTACGAAATACAGTTATGGGGCACTGCTTCAGCATCCAATATAGAGAGAATCCAACGAAGGCAAAATAAGATTTTAAGACTAATAACATCGACTCAATGGTACATTAAAAATTCAAATATACATCGTGATTTAAATATGCCACTAGTGACTGATGAAATCGCAAAATACGCAGGCAAATACATAAAAAACTCGAGACCCATCCTAATCCCCTTGCTCGTAATATCTTGAATTTTACTGGACACATCCGCTTAAAAAAGAGGGAAACAAGGTCTCTAATACTCAACACTCCAGAAGAAACTACTTGAATATACTTTTGTTTTTGCTTATCACGACTTATGTATTATTAATAACTTTCACTAAGTTTATGTCCGACACTGGTCGGGCCTAATTAATTATATTTAGATTTAAGATTTGAATACTTATTGTTAGTTCATATTTGAAGATTCAATAAATAAATATATGTACTAAAAAAAAACTATTTACATAAAAAAACCTCCGCTAAGATGTCTGTTTACTATGCAAGCTAAAGTATTCCTTTCCATTCCATTGCCATTAAGATTAAAAAAAACTGAGACATTTTTAGATTTAATTGAACTGTAGTGAATTTTAATCAGAAATGATTTCTTAATCAGGCTTGAGTTCAGTTATTTCAATTCTTATTGAATGAAATATTTTTATTAATCAATGTGAGTATCTAAAGAAGAGAAGAAATATTAAACTAGACTTTATTAGCTGGGGGAAATACCGATATTTTTCGGTGCAGCCACGCACTTCATCAGCACCCATGTCTATCTACTGGGGTAGAGATTATTATTAACATCAGCTATTTAACTTAAATTTCTATGAAATGGAATATGAGAATTGATTGTGTATACAATTATGGATTTACCTTTGGCAAACACATTTGTAAGTATCACTATTCATTTTCTGCTTTTCCATTTTCTATTTAGGTTAGCACGGAGTTATATCACTCTACCTATGTATGTTTAACTATTCTTACTTATCTTTTACGATCATCACATTAATTATTTTTACTTATTCGATGCACCATCGGTACATACATACATATAAGTATTATTGTAGTGGCTTTATGTTACTTTGTTTTTGCTTTTAACAATTGACTCCGCTTTCCAGCATTCTGAAGCAGTGATAGCCAAGTGAACAGTGATCGCTAAGTGAACATATTTTTGTCACGTGCCCATGATGAATTATATGAGACATTTTTAGATTTAATTGAACTGTAGTGAATTTTAATCAGAAATAATTTCTTAATCAGGCTTGAGTTCATTAATTTCAATTCTTATTGAATGAAATATTTTTATTAATCAATGTGAGTATCTAAAGAACAGAAGAAAAATTAAACTAGACTTTATTAGCTGGGGGAAATATTGATATTTTTCTGTGCAGCCACACACTTCATCAGCACCCATGTCTATCTACTGGGGTAGAGATTATTATTAACATCAGCTATTTAACTTAAATTTCTATTAAATGGAATATGAGAATTGATTGTGTATACAATTATTGATTTACCTTTGGCAAACACATTTGTAAGTATCACTATTCATTTTCTGTTTTTCCATTTTCTATTTAGGTTAGCACGAAGTTATATCACTCTACCTATGTATGTTTAACTATTCTTACTTATCTTTTACGATCATCACATTAATTATTTTTACTTATTCGATGCACCATCGGTACATACATATAAGTATTATTGTAGTGGCTTTATGTTACTTTGTTTTTGCTTTCTACAGTTGACTTAGCTTTCCAGCATTCTGAAGCAGTTCTGGCCAAGTGAACAGTGAAATTCACTATAGTTCAATTAAATCTAATAATGTCTCATTTAATTTATCATGGCCACGTGACAAAAATATGTTCACTTAGCGATCACTGTTCACTTGGCTATCACTGCTTCAGAATGCTGGAAAGCGGAGTCAATTGTAGAAAGCAAAAACAAAGTAACATAAAGCCAATACAATAATACTTATATGTATGTATGTACCGATGGTGCATCGAATAAGTAAAAATAATTAATGTGATGATCGTAAAAGATAAGTAAGAATAGTTAAACATACATAGGTAGAGTGATATAACTTCGTGCTAACCTAAATAGAAAATGGAAAAACAGAAAATGAATAGTGATACTTACAAATGTGTTTGCCAAAGGTAAATCAATAATTGTATACACAATCAATTCTCATATTCCATTTCATAGAAATTTAAGTTAAATAGCTGATGTTAATAATAATCTCTACCCCAGTAGATAGACATGGGTGCTGATGAAGTGCGTGGCTGCACAGAAAAATATCGGTATTTCCCTCAGCTAATAAAGTCTAGTTTAATTTTTCTTCTGTTCTTTAGATACTCACATTGATTAATAAAAATATTTCATTCAATAAGAATTGAAATTACTGAACTCAAGCCTGATTAAGAAATTATTTCTGATTAAAATTCACTACAGTTCAATTAAATCTAAAAATGTCTCATTTAATTCATCATGGGCACGTGACAAAAATATGTTCACTTAGCGATCACTGTTCACTTGGCTATCACTGCTTCAGAATGCTGGAAAGGGGAGTCAACTGTAGAAAGCAAAAACAAAGTAACATAAAGCCACTACAATAATACTTATATGTATGTACCGATGGGGCATCGAATAAGTAAAAATAATTAATGTGATGATCGTAAAAGATAAGTAAGAATAGTTAAACATACATAGGTAGAGTGATATAACTTCGTGCTAACCTAAATAGAAAATGGAAAAACAGAAAATGTGTAGTGATACTTACAAATGTGTTTGCCAAAGGTAAATCAATAATTGTATACACAATCAATTCTCATATTCCATTTAATAGAAATTTAAGTTAAATAGCTGATGTTAATAATAATCTCTACCCCAGTAGATAGACATGGGTGCTGATGAAGTGTGTGGCTGCACAGAAAAATATCAATATTTCCCCCAGCTAATAAAGTCTAGTTTAATTTTTCTTCTGTTCTTTAGATACTCACATTGATTAATAAAAATATTTCATTCAATAAGAATTGAAATTAATGAACTCAAGCCTGATTAAGAAATTATTTCTGATTAAAATTCACTACAGTTCAATTAAATCTAAAAATGTCTCATTTAATTCATCATGGGCACGTGACAAAAATATGTTCACTTAGCGATCACTGTTCACTTGGCTATCACTGCTTCAGAATGCTGGAAAGCGGAGTCAATTGTAGAAAGCAAAAACAAAGTAACATAAAGCCACTACAATAATACTTATATGTATGTATGTACCGATGGTGCATCGAATAAGTAAAAATAATTAATGTGATGATCGTAAAAGATAAGTAAGAATAGTTAAACATACATAGGTAGAGTGATATAACTCCGTGCTAACCTAAATAGAAAATGGAAAAACAGAAAATGAATAGTGATACTTACAAATGTGTTTGCCAAAGGTAAATCCATAATTGTATACACAATCAATTCTCATATTCCATTTCATAGAAATTTAAGTTAAATAGCTGATGTTAATAATAATCTCTACCCCAGTAGATAGACATGGGTGCTGATGAAGAGCGTGGCTGCACAGAAAAATATCGGTATTTCTCCCAGCTAATAAAGTCTAGTTTAATTTTTCTTCTCTTCTTTAGATACTCACATTGATTAATAAAAATATTTCATTCAATAAGAATTGAAATTACTGAACTCAAGCCTGATTAAGGAATTATTTCTGATTAAAATTAAAAAAAAATTATAATTAGGCACGACCAACTGCGCCAGAGATTAATCAAAACACTTGAACACTTTTTTTATTACAAATTAATTAATTAATTCAGGAAATTTTCCAATTTAAATTTATTCTTCCGAAAGCTGAACTATTTCGATTCGACGAGCAACCAAGACTGCCTTTTAACCATCACATTTTTCACCTCTTAGCCAGCACGATCACTTTGCACCAGCATGCTCAAGGAACCAGATGCTGATGCAGCAAAAACGTATTCCCATGCTACCAGACACGTTTCTGGCAGGTATGCACTCGTTGCGCGTGTGAACGTTGTGAAATTTTTGTTATGCTGACTCTGCCGAATGCAACTTCGGCAGGGTCAACAGTGTTGTTAACTCCTCCCTCCTTAAAAAATCTGCGTCTCGCAGATGTTTGGGTATATACCCGGTATTATGGTAGGTAGATTTAATTTGTGAAATTTTTGTTATGCTGGCTCTGCCGAATGCAACTGCCAGCAGGGTCAACAATGTTGTTAACTCTCCCTCCTTAAAAAATCTGCGTCTCGCAGATGTTTGGGTATATACCCGGTGTTATGGTAGGTAGATTTAATTTCTAATGCTCGAGTAAGTAGTATTTCTGGTTATTACGGATTCGTTTGAGAGTTGCAAGAGGTAAGTACTGCTTAGACCCTTAGTTTTACCATTAAGTTGGATCAAACCTTCAAAATTAGTGACGTAGTGTACGTCATCCATGAGTACTTCAACAATTTCCTCTTGGTTCAGCCTATATTTGCACTTTGCTGAACCACCCTTTAATATTCGCGGAAGGCAATCGTCTTCCATCAACTTGGTTATAGATGACCTTTGGCAGACTGTAGAGCTGTTTATTGAAAGGCAATTAGCATTAACGCCGTAAGATTCCACTTCATTTACCAGGACTTTATTAAATTTCAAATCGATTTGCTTCCCTTCGCGAACAGTGGCTCTAGTAAGGAGCATATTATATACGCAATTTCCTAGTTTAGGTATTGACCGGATATACAATAGAACCGAACCGTTCGTGTACATTGATGGTGTTCCGGGCTCCACGGAAGTACCCTTCCCCTTTTTTTAATATATGTATGTGTATATCTTATATTTCTTTTCTTTCTTTTATTTTTGTTGTTTTGGTATTATTTTCTCGTTTATCTGACGAAAAAGGATTCCTATGTTTATTTTTAGCAATATTTTTCTTCGTACTTGGTCCATTTAGGTTTTTTATATGTTCCTTGTAAATCTTTCTTCCCCTCCTTATCAGCACCGTAACCCTATTATCTTTCTCAACAATTTAATTTTTATAAAGTGCTTTGTTTTTTCCTAAATGGTTTTAATGGCTACATACACATATGGTCAAAATAATAAGTAAACGACGATGTTTTACTCTTTAATATAAATAAGGAATAAAAATTATATTTTAGCAACAGAAAAAATTTTAAACTCCTTTTTTGTAGGATCCATCGAAGCGGCATATTTTCTTCATATATTTTCTTTCATACCGTAAATATGTCAATTTCTGCTTTTAGCTTATAAATACTGATGTGTTACATTTCATTTGGGTTACAAAAAGAAGGTTAAAATTTTTTCTTTTGCTGAAATATTTTTTTTTCCTTATTTATATTAAAGAGTAAACTTATTATTTTGACCATATGTGTAGATCCTATCACCATTTTTATATTTTTTCGGGCTTTGTCTTTTCTTATTTATTTTTGCATTTCGAACTGTCATATTTCTTTATAACAGGTGTCTTAGGTCTTTGTTTGAAAAATAAATCACACAGATTTCGACAAGTTCCTTCACTGATAAATCGGGATATTCTACCCTCAAACATCTGTAGTTTTCTACTATTGTTGAGTGCAGTCTCTCAACCAGACCGTTTACCTCACTTCGCTGTTTGGGAGTGAGATACAACTAAATTTCCAGTTTCGTGATAAAGGTTTTCACAAGAGGACTTATAAAACTGCTTTCATTATCCGTGACAAGAATTTTGGGTGCAGTAAAAAAATGAAGAACCTAAATTAATTTTTTCCTTCCATGCAATAATGATTTATCTCTTATACTAAAAAACTTAACGAACTTAGTAAACTTATCTATACATGTAATAAATGTCTATCCTTGAATTTCCATGATATCCATATGGAGGATTTAGCATGGGTACCTAGGATCACGAGTTTTTTGGTGATGTGGTTGTGGAGGATTTCTATCAGGGTAGGAAAAAATTCTGCTCGCAAATTTTATATAATTTTTTTTCGTTCGTTTTAAAATTTATTTTCGGAATTTTAAAAATAAAATTTGGAAAAGAATTCTCTTTTAAATTCTTGATTTTTTCGCTCTTCTCGCAAACGAATTAAATTAATTTTTGTTGATTTAATTCGTTTGCGAATTTAAAATAGAATTCTTTTCCGAATTTTATTTTATAATTCTTAAGAACGAATGCAAAATAATAATTCTTATAAAAACCACTATAACTATAGAGCTGAAATTTGGTGTAGATTTCTCTTCCGATGCATAGATCCACTAAGAAGTGAGTTTTAAAAATTTGACCGCGAAGAGGGTAAAAACGGTAAAATATGTATCTTTATATCTCGGAAACTACTTTAGATAGACTAAAAATCCATAAGAATGCTGGCAAAAAGCAAGCCGACATGTGCTTGATAGTTTTAGTATTTGTACTTTTAGGGGTTAAAAGTGGGTAAATACTAAATTTTGGTACCTTTTTTGCACTCGAAATATCTTATAAATTATTGAACGTAGCATTGTCATTAAAGAGTTAAAAAGTAATTTTTAGAAAAACATACTTTTTTGGAAAAGTACTTTTTAGAAAAAGATACCTTTTAGGAAAAGTACTTTTTTGAAAGAAGTACAAAAAAAGGTCAAAAAGCTTCTTTTTCAAAAAAGTACTTTTTCCACAAAGAACCTTTTTCTAAAAAGTACTTTTCTTAAAAAGTACCTTTTTCTAAAAAATAATTTTCAAAAAAGTACCTTTTTAAAAAAGTACATTTCCCAAAAAGCACATTTTTCTAAAAAGTACTCTTCCCAAAAAGTACCTTTTTCTTAAAAGTACTTTTCTCATAAAGTACTTTTTTTTAAAGTATATTTCCCAAAAAGCACCTTTTTTTGAAAAGTACTTTATCCAAAATGCACCTTTTTCTAAAAAGTATTTTTCTTAAAAAGTACGTTTTTCTAAAAAGTACTTTTCCCAAAAAGTACCTTTTTCAAAAAAGGACTTTTCCCAAAAGGTGCCTTTTTCTAAAAAGTACTATTTAAAAAAGTACCTTTATTTAAAAAGTACTTTTTAACTCTTTAATACCAATGATACGTTCAATAATTTAAAAGATATGTCAAATGCAAAAAAAGTACCAACATTTAGTTTTTACCCCCTTTTAGCCACCAAAAGTACATATATTAAAAAAGTACCAAACGCATGTGGGCTTGTTTTTCACCAGCATTCTTATCCTTTTGGAGTTTTTAGTCTATCTAGTGTAGTTTCCGAGATACAATGATACCAATTTTACCATTTTCCCCCTGTTTTTACCTCCTTAGCACTTTCTAGGCAGTAAAAAAAAATAAATTTTATTATCCCAGCTTCTACTGACCACTAAAAAGTCATAGTAAATTATTTTTACATGTATGTACATATATGTGAACATTATCATTAACATAGAGGGACCGAAAACAGGTAAAATGTTACCACTTTTAAGTGCAAATTTTCAGAAAGTGTCAAACGCATTCAACATTCTGTCCAGAAGAAAACTACGCTCCAAAAAGCTTTTTGCTACGTTCAATAATTTACAAGATATGTCGAGTGCAAAAAGGTACCAGAATTCAGTTTTTACCCCATTTTAAACCCTAAAAGTACACATATTAAAAAAGTATCAAATACATGTCGGCTTGCTTTTTATCAGCATTATTATCCTTTTTGAATTTTTAGTCTATCTAATGTAGTTTGCGAGATATAAGGATACGAATTTTACCCCTTTTCACGTTTGAATTTCCAAAAACCCGTTCTTATTGAATCTATACATCGGAAGGGGAACCTACACACCAAATTTCAGCTCTCTAGGTATAATCGTTAATAATAAAATCTCCTTAAAAATATTTAAAGTCTTTACTTTGGATTTCTTGTATTTTTTAATTTAATCTCGAATTCTATTTTCTTTTCGTTTGCGAATTTTATTTTTAAATTTACCAGACGGATTCTATTTTGCATTCATGTTTTTTTTTCGTTTCGAATTAAAAAGAATAATTCTTTACAACATGGAAAATAAAATTCGTTCGAATTTAATTCGTTTGCGAAATAAATTAATTCGAGCACTCTTCCTACCCTGATTTCTATCATATTTACAACGATTGCAAACATCGCAACCGGTTACATATTTTTTGATGGCAGCATTTATCTGGGGAAAGTAAAACTGTTCGACAATTTGTTTCCTGTTCTCTCTAGAGTTACGAAATGCTCTTCTGTTGTAGTGTATCACACAAGTTGATAATGCTTGCACAATGAATGCAACAAAGAACTAATAAAGTATCAGTAACATTACTTTCTTTGTATGCATGCATGGTGCAATGCTGAACTGCTTACGATTAATTGTTTGAGTGACACATTTCTGTTTGAGTGCAATTGTAAATATAAAA
Source organism: Tachina lurida (assembly GCA_944452675.1). Lineage (NCBI taxonomy): Eukaryota > Metazoa > Arthropoda > Insecta > Diptera > Tachinidae > Tachina > Tachina lurida. The sequence goes on from OX101752.1 coordinate 96,251,466, forward strand.
TACAATGATTGGTCAAACAGAAATGTGAATACGATACTTCATAGTATTGAAAGAGAAAACAATAACATTTGTATGTTTAGAATAAGTTAGAAAGGCTAAGATTTATTTTCAAAATTAGTATATAAGCCAAAGAAAAAATATAATAAAATCAGACTTTAATTTGATTAACATAAATCGGCTCTTTAGCCTTGTTTTCTTTTTAAGGTTTCAAAACTTCTTTTGGCAGTTCTTTTGAACGCCTAAGTTTTAGCTGGGACCCCCTCAGCTGTTTTAAAATAAAAAAGGGGCTATAGAAACACTTTACATAGACACTTTTATTAGGCGATCCTTGCGTATTACATGGCGATCCTGCAAAAATTAAAAAATTATATAAAGACACACAGTATTTCAACCAAATGTCAGAATCGGAAATAGAAGAAATCGTAACCCGCTGGGAGAAATATATCAAAGAAAACTGCAGCGAAGAGTACGAGCCTGCCGTCACACGGAACACGCTGGAAGCAGCACCAGTTTATATACCACTTCCACGTAACGCTGGTCTGAAACCGATCACGATTGAAGAGTACAGAAGAAGGAACAGAAAGCCAAATAACAGCCAAGCACAGGGTACAATCGAAAAAAAGATCAAAAAGAAAAGAGCCGGAAGAAATTTTCAAAAGCGGAAAGAATTAGCCATACTCTACAAAGAATCAACCCTAGCAACAACACTAGAGGCAAAGAAAAAAATTAAAAATCAAATTAAATCTTTAAAATACAAAAATTATTAATTTTCCAATGTTTTAAATTCCGAAATTTTAATATAAAGTTTTTTATAAATACATTCTAATGGTAGGACCCATTTGGGGAAATAAATTAAAAAACAAAATGGGAAAACCACAGAGCAAGGTGGAAATTCAAGAAAATATTGTAAACAACGGTGAAGAAAAAAATACTAACAACATTATACCAGAGTATATTGTAACTTTAATAATAATAGCATTAGTATTATATATGGCCTACAAAATTAACACATATTTCAAAAATTATGTTCGAAAACACAAAAACAGACTTAACACAAATAATGCTATCACAGAAGTTTAAAAAAAAAAAATTAAATAAAAATGTTCACATTTGTAATTGTAAATGATAATAAATAATTTAAATGGAGAAAAATATTTTTGATTTAAACGAAATACTAAAGATTCTAAAGAAAAATCCAAGCAGAACTTACACAGAGAAGACAGTTAAAAGCAAATTAGAAGCGATAGAAAAAATAAAAGAAGATTTTCAATCAAATACCCTCGAAGAAGAAAACGAAGAAAAATTATCTTCTCTAAAGATAGAATTCAATAGCACTTATTTAAGAATTAAGGAATTATTATTAGAAAATCAAAAAGAATTAGAACAACAAAATACCACAATGGCATCATTTAGCCTAGAAACCGTGTCAAAAGCTTTACCATTGTTTGCTGGTAATTTCGTAGAACTAGAAAGTTTCTTAATAACAGCAGAGCTGATAAACAAATCATTATCAGCAACAGCTAAAGTAGATTTTCTTCAATACGTTTATTATGCTAAACTGACATCTAACGTTAGAACAGCGATAGGAAGTTACATCAAACCAGAAAACTTTGAAGCATTAAAAGAATTGTTAGAAAAAAGATACAAAACCACTAAAACAATACCAGAATTGCAAACCAAGCTTAGTACATTATTCCAAGGAAAAATGTCAGTTAACTCATTTAAGACAAAATATTATATATAATAGATAGCCTAAATAAGTTAGGGATAGAAGAACTAGGAAATACTGCGACAGTAGCAGAAAAGAATATCATAGTTAAATTAAATAATAAATTAGCCCTAGATACGTTCAAAAAGGGACTAAATGAAGACTTTAAATCGACCATATACGCGTCGCGACCAACCACATTGCAAGAAGCATCAGAACTTGCATGTGAACTTGAAAATGAAAAGAAAGTAACTAATAATGCAATTCTACATATTAGAAAAGAGAAACCACAGTATCAATCACAAAATCACAACAGAAATAACAACACATTTAATAACTACAACAATAACAGCTCCTATAACAAACAAAACTTAAACAGAAATAGTTACACAAGAAATAACAATTATGGCAATAGTAACAATAACTCGCCAAGAAACAACAATTCTCTAGAAACAATAATTTCAACAATAATAGAAATAATTTCAATAATAGAAATAATCTAAGTAACAATAGGAATAACAACAATTACAGAAGAAATTTTAACAATAACCAAGATTACACCAACAGAAACAACAACAGGTATGTACACACCATACAAAGTTCGGGAAACGAAGTAGGCCCGGAATACATAACTATTCCGGAGAGCCAGAATTAAAAATACATAGGATATGTGCAAACAGAACAAACTTTATAAACACAAAATACAAGAATAAAATATTGACATTCCTTATCGACACAGGCGCTGACATATCACTTCGTCGTATGTGTAAAGACTTTGAAGGTGAACAATATAACCCAGAACAAAAATGCAAACTTACAGGAATCACAAAAGAAGAAATATACCCTTTAGGCACAATAGAACTTGAACTCTCCTTATCAAATGAAAAATGTACACATTCTTTCCAACTAGTAAATTCAGATTTTCCTATAGAAACAGATGGCGTAATTGGTAGAGATTTTTTACAAAAATATCTTTGTAAAATTGATTACGAGACATTTACAATTTCTTTATTTATAAACGAGTCTACCACAATTCTGCCCATGCAATCAAAACCAATTTCTTCATTACAAATAACAATACCACCCAGAACAGAAATTATTCAAACCATAAAATTAGAACTAAAAGAAGATTGCGTCATATTTAATAAACAATAACAAGAGGGAATATTTTTAAGTAATTCAATAGCACCCAAAAGCGGCATGACACACATAAAAATTTTAAACACAACAAACGACTACGTAACTATAAAAGGCATCCAACTTCAGACTGACCCACTTAAAAATTATGACATATTAAGTTACAATAATATGAGCAATAACGAACGTTTTGAAAGAATAGTGAATGAACTAAAATTAGACCATAATGACAAATTTGTAAAAGCACAATTAATAGGAATATTTAAACAATATCAAAATGTTTTTCATTTAGAAGACGAAAAATTAACCGTCAACAATTTTTATAAACAAACAATCACGACCTCGGACAACACACCAGTTTATATAAAAAACTATAGACTACCACACTCACATACTGAAATAATAAATGAACAAGTACCGAAAATGCTTGATGACAAAATAATAGAACCATCAATAAGCCCATATAATGCTCCACTCCTTTTAGTACCAAAGAAAAATATAGAAGATAAAAAGAAATGGAGACTTGTTGTGGATTTTAGAAAACTTAATGATAAAATTATCAATGACAAATTTCCTTTAACTAGATTAGAAGACATTTTGGACAAATTAGGTAGAGCAAAATGGTTTTCTACACTCGATATGACCAGTTCCTTTCATCAAATTGAGTTGAATAAAGAATCCAGACCACTAACTGCTTTTTCTACACCACAAGGTCATTTTCAATTTGAAAGACTTCCATTCGGATTAAAAATTTCTTCAAATAGTTTTCAAAGAATGCTTACAATAGCACTATCTGGATTAGAATCCGAAGCATTTCTTTACGTTGATGACATAATTGTGTACGGATGCAGTTTAAATCATCACAATCAAAATTTAATAAAAGTACTAGACCGATTACAAAAATACAATCTAAAACTAAACCCAAGGAAATGTTGTTTCTTAAGACCAGAAGTAGTTTACTTGGGACATTTAATAACAAAAGACGGAGTAAAAACAGACCCATCCAAATACGAAGTAATCAAAAACTATCCAGTACCGAAATACGCGGACGAAGTAAGACGATTCGTTGCATTCTGCAACTACTACAGAAAATTTATACCAAACTTTGCCGACATTGCAAAACACTTGAACACACTATTAAAAAAAATCAACTAAATTCATTTGGTCCGTCCAATGCCAACATGCTTTTGAAGAATTAAAAGAAAAATTAATGAACCCACCAGTATTACAATATCCGGATTTTGATAAACCATTTATTTTAACAACTGACGCATCAAACTATGCGTTAGGAGCAGTCTTATCTCAAGGCGAAATAGGACAAGATTTACCAATCTCATACGCTAGTAAATCATTGCAAAAACATGATATTAACAAACCAGTAATTGAAAAAGAACTCCTAGCAATTCATTGGAGCATAAATTTCTTTAAACCTTACTTATATGGCAGAAAATTTATTGTAGTCACAGACCACAGACCATTAATTTCATTATTTTCACACAAGAATCCTTCATCAAAAATGACAAGAATAAGACTTGATTTAAGTGATTATGATTTCACAATTGTTTATAAAAAAGGAAAGATGAATACAAATGCTGATGCACTTTCTAGGATAGAACTAGATTCAGACATATTAAAACAAATGATACCAAAAGAAAATGACGAAAAAGAAAAAAAAGTATTAATAACGACAAGGGCTATGCAAAACAAGTTAAACAACACAAATAAGAATAAAATTAATGAGGCAAATAAAATAATAGATAATGAGAAAAATGAAGAGGAAAATGATATAGATAATAATACACGTGTAGAAGAAAATAATATGGAAAAATGTAATTCTCAGAAGTCTGATCAACTTCAAATATGGGAATGCATATCCATTAATGACGTCAAAAATATAAAAAAATTTCAATTTAATAAAAGCGAAAATATAGAAGAAAAAGATATAATTATTGAAGATAATATTGTGCACATTGGACATAATGATAATTCATCGAAACCAATTTCGACCATGAAGAAATTATGTACCAAAAATAAGATTAATAATAATAAAGTAAGTAACGATAATTCTCCGAAACCAGATTCGATTATGAAGAAGTTACATACAGAAAATATGAATAAAAATAATATGCATACAAGATTCAGTGATAACTCGGCGAAACTAGATTTGATTCTGAGTAAACTGATATCTAAAATGAATAAAGAAAATATAAAAGAATTAGCGCTTTCAAGTGAAGATAAAATATTTAAAAAATATACCAAAGAAGAATTGAAAAAAGCATATGCAAAAATAAGAATAAATAACAAAAGCCCTCAATTGAAAATAATTATATACAACGCCCCAAAAAGAATAACAGATGACATTTTAAAATACAAACTAATTGACCAATTCCACAATACCACCCACGCTGGACACTTAGGAATAAGAAAAACAATCATCAAACTAAAACAACGATACATATGGAAGAACATGAACAAGATGGTAAAACAATTTGTATCTTATTGTGACAGTTGTAACAAAAATAAACAAACAAAACACATAAAAGAACCACTTACACTAACAAACACACCAAATAATAGTTTTGAAGTGATTTCAATTGACACCGTTGGTCCTCTTCGTATATCAAACGACTACCGCTACATTTTAACAATGCAGTGCGAACTGACAAAATTTGTCGTTGCACACCCAATGCAGACAAAAGATGCACTCACCACAGCAAAAACATTAGTTGAACATTTTATTTTAAAATATGGTCAATTTAAGGTACTTAAATCAGACAGAGGAACACCATGAAACATTAGGTTCAATAGAAAGAAACCATAGAGTTCTTAACGAATTCTTACTAACAACCGCAAATGATTATGAATGGGATAAGTGGATTCTATATTTCACTTTTGCCTACAATACGGCACCACATGTAGATACAGGCTACTCGCCTTTTGAATTAGTTTATGGGAAATTACCAAGCCTACCATCTGACACCATAAATAATAAAATAAAAATATATAATTATGACGACTACGTACAAGAGTTACGAGTCACATTACAATTTGCATTAAATAAGGCAAAAGAATTATTAATAAAATCTAAAGAAAAAAGAATAAATAATGATAAAAATAAAAATAGACTTAATCTTAATGTAGGAGATTTAGTATTAGTTAAAATAGAAGATAGGAAAAAACATCAAAGTCCATATAAAGGACCATTCAAAATAATAAGTAGAGATGGTGTAAACACCACAATAGATTACAAGGGAACAAATAAAACATACCATAATAATAATTTAAAACCATTTAAATCATTATAGAATACAAATACTAATATAATCGCTAATATACCTATACCTATATAAAAATTCAAATTAATTATTTTATAAATGTTCAAATTAATTATGTGTATAAGTAAATTATAAGAAGATATTGTAACAATACTATGAAGTTGATTAGAAAAATTCCTCCCTAATTTTTCTCTTAAGGGTGAGGGTGTAGTGTATCACACAAGTTGATAATGCTTGCACAATGAATGCAACAAAGAACTAATAAAGTATCAATAACATTACTTTCTTTGTATGCATGCATGGTGCAATGCTGAACTGCTTACGATTAATTGTTTGAGTGACACATTTCTGTTTGAGTGCAATTGTAAATATAAAATACAATGATTGGTCAAACAGAAATGTGAATACGATACTTCATAGTATTGAAAGAGAAAACAATAACATTTGTATGTTTAGAATAAGTTAGAAAGGCTAAGATTTATTTTCAAAATTAGTATATAAGCCAAAGAAAAAATATAATAAAATCAGACTTTAATTTGATTAACATAAATCGGCTCTTTAGCCTTGTTTTCTTTTTAAGGTTTCAAAACTTCTTTTGGCAGTTCTTTTGAACGCCTAAGTTTTAGCTGGGACCCCCTCAGCTGTTTTAAAATAAAAAAGGGGCTATAGAAACACTTTACATAGACACTTTTATTAGGCGATCCTTGCGTATTACACTGTGCTCAGCTTCAATAATCTTGAACTGACGCTCCTTTGAAGTGATGTCCGTTACCATCTTCTATGTAATTCTAATCTTATATCTAGTTAATTTGTCAATATAAATTTCTTGGAGGACCCCAAGAAGACTTTCAGGTATTTTAATTCTATTTATAATGTTTGGTTGTAATTTTTCTTTCATTGTAGTAATCAGCGCTTCCTTAGGCCAGTTTTTCAAAGATATAAAGTGTCTGGTATACCTACGATGCGTCTCCTCTAATGCACTCAAGTCGAGACTGATTTCTATTATAATCTGGATTCTAAAGACGTTGATGGGAACCTCTACATATGGTATCAGCTCTGAGGAGTCCTCATCCATCATCTTCCTGACTATTTGAAGCAGTTAAAATGTCACTTGTGTTACTTCTGTTTCCTTCCAAAGCAATTACAGTGTCTTCCGAATCGGAGCCATTCCTTCCCTTGCTGAGTCAAATGAAAAATGGTATAAGTGGTTTGATGCCTCGAAAGGGCATCAGCCACGTGATTTGATTTACCATATAAATCAACTCCTCTATGCGTGCTTCCCATCTTTTCAGCTTGGCATTAAAATTTCTATTTGCCAATACAAACGTCGGGGTTGATGGTCAGTTTAAATCTTCTTCAATTGCTAACATCTCCTTTTCATTCGTAGCGTAATTTTTCTCGGTCTTATTGAGCGATTGAGAAATGTACGCAATGGGCTTATCTTTGCCAATTTCCCCTTGGGACAATACGGCATCAAGAGCAGTATTAGAGGCGTCTGTTGTTAAATTGAATGGTTTTTCAAAATGTGGGAAAGAAAAAATTTCGGCTGTGGTCAGCATAGACTTCAGCGCATTGAGTGCCCTTAAAGATTCGTTATTTAGGGAGACTGGAGCGTATTCTCCTCTAGTTTGGTTTGTAAAAGGTTTAGCTACTTTCGCTTAATCACGCATAGAGCTTTTTAGCTCTTTCAAGTTTGTAGGGGTAACAAATTTTCAATGGATTTAATTAAAGCAGGATCTTGTTTAATTCCCTCACATCGGTTTTCATAAAATGCGTCTTATCAAGATTAGCTTTCTAATTAGATGGTCGAAGCCTAGCAAATATCCTCAGCGTTCTTACTTATAATGATGATGTAATCAATATAAACGTAGCAAATTTTCTCTATATACTTGCAAAGGACAATCTATCATTCTTTGAAATATCGCGGGGGCATTTTTTTAAGCCAAAAAGCAATTTTAAAAATTCGAATTTGCCATTTGTCGTTGAAAAGGCGGTTTCGGAATATCTTTTGGATTCATGGCTATCTGATGGAAACCTGATGTAAGATCAACTGTTGTAAAATATTTTGCGTTTCCGGGGCTAGCCAAAGTGTACGATATGTCAGCGATTGGATAGGTATCTGATATAGTTACAGAATTCAAGCGCTTAAAATAAACCACCATTCGGTATTCTTTCTCACCATTGCCTTTTTGGGTATAACCCAAATTGGCGAATTAAAGGGGTTCTTCGAAGGTCTTATGACCCCTCCGAAAGCAACTCCTTTATATGCCTCTCCACCTCTTCTCTCATACAGACCAGATAAGGATAAATTCTCGTATAAATTGGCTCATCAATGCTTATTTCTGCTTGAAAATTCGTTGATGCCAGTTCGCTACCGTCTAGTGGTCCAAAAAGTGGTTCATAAAGACATACAACTGTATCGGTTAATTTATTCCCATAAATTTAAAAAAATGTCCGGTTACTTCTTTCTTTATATCTACATTTCTTCCCACTGATCGAACGTTTACTGGTTTATTTAGTATCGTACTACCGCACGATAAGCATGGGCTGCAGAAGTTCTTATTAGAGCAGGTATCGATCAGAAAACACAAAAATCACCGGAATTAGAGGGATTTTCTATATAGGGTAAGCTTGAGGGTCTTTCCCGATCAAATTTACCTCCCTTTCATTTCCCTGAATGTAAACATTATCTTCCAACCTATCCACTTGTGTGTGGTCCTCATTTGAAAATGTTTCTGTGTGGTATATTCTAGGCTGTTTCTTGACTGTGTGAACTTCTGGAGCACTCCTTTTTTCTGCCCTAGGATTTCGATGGCTTAAGAGCATAATTGTGTTGCCAATTCCTGGGTCCAAAAAGGTTGAGATTGCCAACCTGGTCTAGTATGAAATGGTTTCTGTGGCCGTGAAGGCCCAGAACGATAAGTTGTTTCTGGGAGTATCGAGTCGTGAGGCCTTCTTTTCACATAAATTATATTATTTCGCATCGTTAGGTTCTCCAGTTCCAAACAAGCGGAATATGCTTCAGGTAGCGTTCCCGACCATTGTCGGGAACGATCCAGTTTCAATCCACGCATGAAAATTTCCAATCCTCTGTTCCTGTACGTTTCCACTAAGGCCTTGATCGTTTCCTCGCTGTAGGACTCTGTTTTCAGTTTGTTGATAATAAGTGAAAGTTTGTGATTAATAGTTGAATAAAACTCATCAATGGTTGAGGATCCCTGGGTAAGCTGATTGAGCTGATGTTCCAGAGTTTGTGTTAATATATTTCTTATTTGTTCGTTAGGACATATATATTATTGTTTACGTTATTATTAATTGTATTAATTTCATCACTAAGAATACAGTTTTTGTTTGTAACCATACTAAGTCAATGACCATGTATTGCACAAAATGTTTTATGCAAACATTACAGTTTGCAATATTCAAAAGTAGGTCATTGCTAAGTTATCGTTTATTAATTTTACAAAAAGAAATACAAAGCAATTAATCATTTATAGAGTAAGCATTTCTTTTCTTTAATTTTATGTATAAAAGAAGGCACAATAAAGTCAAAATTTTAGTGTTTAGTAGAATAACAAATCAATTGCTTTATTGAACACTGCTTTCAAGTTCAATAGCTTGTGAGGACAACAAAACATACCACAACTATCTCCAAGTTCAAGTGGTTGAGAGAATCCCAAAATAACCAAAATTCTTCAAGCTACAAGTGCTTTCAAGAAAATACTTCACAATAACATTAGCATTTTTGGTGACCCCGACGTGATACTGTAACCAGGCACAGGATTTCAACATTTTAAGTAGCACGATAACTCAATACACCATGGTATCCTTCGAAGAGTTGGTCAACAAACAAAAGGAAACAAGAGAATGGATTCAAACGATCATCCGAAACTACAAAAAGGACTCCGCTACAAGAAAGGGTTCAATAGACAACTTTCAAGAGAGACTTCAAAGGCTGGACAGAGAATGGGCAGAATTCGAATGCAATGACAATAAAATTCGGCTGATGGAAAACATCTAGCTAGACAACAAGTATTTCGCAGATGAGTACTACAACGCAATTATGAAAGCCGTCTTACAATACGGTGAGATATTCGAATAATCTATGCTGAAGGTGCCACAGCCTTTGGCCAAACCACAAGGACCACTTCCACAACAAAACCAAACTGAATGTGCTAACGTGACATCAGTGGACTCAGATAAGATGCTGAATACTATTTGTAGACAACCAGCAATAATGGCATCTCTGGAACGTTTGTTAAAACCCGAATTAACAAATCATGATGTGCCAATTGCCACAAAGTTATGTAGGAAAACAATGAAGACCTCCATCTACAAATATGTGAAATTAGTGATGAGCCCGTAAATCAAGGGTACAAAAAAGAACAATTTTTAAACTAGAAAGTGATGTACGAAATGCATTAAGATCCGTTAACAACCATGCAACTACTCAAACACCTTCTGGACAAAATAATAGTTAGCCCAATTCAGTTCTTATACCAAAAATAACATAACCAAAATTTGACGGCAATTATATAAAACAGCAAGAATTTTACGACTTATTTTCCTCACTGATAGTAGGCCAATCAATTCCAAAGGTGCAAAAAATCTGGTATCTAAAAACTCATTTAGTGGGAGAAGCGGCAAATCTAATCAAACACTTCCCGCCCACTGGAGAAAATTTCGATGCGGCATGGTCATCTATAATAGACCGCTACCATAACAAGAGGCTATTAGTTGGCAAATTAATTCAAGAACTGATAGATACACCAAACAAGACACCAAGCGACAATTGTGTTGAACAACGCTCGACCTCTGGGTGTAATATGACGCGAACCCCAGAACGTATGTTTAACATTATAGTCGCCAGCTGCTACGCAACAAGGGCCAAGAGATTTATAGAATTCCTTGTATTGATTCTCAGTAATTGCGAATCTGGAAGGGGAGAAAATTGATTATATCACAAAATTTGTGGAAAAATTTTCAACACAAATATTCGTTGCTTGTATATGCTCCTCACAAATGTTCTCATTAATATAATGTTTGAGTCTTGACTTAATTAGAATTGCTGATCCAACGCATGCTTTTCATAGCATGAAGCAGTGTATTCTGCATTCGCAGCGTTTCTTGCATCATGCTAGTCATATTTGTTGTAAAACTAATAATAGTTAGCACCAGATTCTCAATAGTAGCTTCAAGGCGACTAAAGTTAAAGCTTGACTTTGCATTCGTTGAATTATTTGGCGGTGAAACATTTTGTGTGGGAATAGAACTAGTCTTAGCAGCATCGGCATACGATACACGGGAACTAACTGGTTGGCTTGTTTGAGGGAGGGTGGCGGAGTAAGCGCTTGCTGATTGAGCTGGAGCTAGTTTAGGTTTTTGACCCATAGCCTGTTTAACAAAAAAATATACAGGGTGTCCTCTGTAGTTAGCGGTGTGATTACTTCCACAATTACTGCATTTTTTTCTGCTTGATCTTTTGGCTTAGTGCAGCTAGCAGTACCATGCAATTCACCACAGATAACACAAACTGTAGGTAAATTGCAGTAAGTTTTTGTATGACCATATCCATGGCAATTATGGCACTGAACGGGACCTGAACGCTTATGTGGCTCTTCAACTGTAATTTTTCGGTATTAAAGGTATTTTAGGCTATAAATTGGATGTGTCTCGTTTTTTTTTCAACTGTATCTCACTTGGCTCCAGTTCAACACGAAATAGAGACTGGGGGATCTTCTCTCTATTGATTATATTAGTAACACTTTTTACTTTAAATCCTTGTATGATGAGTACATCTTTTATTTCGTCGGAATTAACATTAGCATCAATGCCCTTCAATACGATCTGCATACCTTTAGCACTTTTAAGCTGATAGGTATAAAACTTTGTTTAATTTTTTTTCCAAATCAGTAATAATTTTGCGGAATCTTTTTCTTCGCATATATGAATTTTCGTTTCATCAATTTTACCACGTTTTATTGGAATAATTTTTTAATAAGGGCATTCGAATTTTTTTCTCTCAGATATATTGGTGGTGGTTTGGAAGTTTTTTTTGGATAAAACAGCGACTTGGTCGTTATTAGCTTGCAATATTGAAAAACGATTTTGACGGTTAACTGCTGCAACGTCGTTATCCCTGGATATCTTGGGAACCGATGAAATTTTTGATGAATTTGGGCTTCGCCCGCGCCTTAAAATTGTGATATATCTATCCATTCCGACTTGGACCTTGGGTTTTAGGCTATTCTTATCTTCAGTGACAACTTAGTTAAGTGATGACCCCGAGCCCGAAGCGGATGATATCGCTGAGTTAAATGTAGAAGTACTAGGCAATAATGTCAACGATTCACTAGTTGGCATTGGACAAAGCGAAGTTGATCGCTGAAGAAACTGTGGTTTTGCCGTTAGAAAATGTCTATTATAAGATTTTTGATTTTTATTAAGAGCAAGTCTATCATCAGATTTTTTATTTTTATTGTTATCATTATGAGCATCAGAACTCACAGTTAAATCGGCATTTCTGCCGTTATAACTCACTTCACAATTTTTTTGCTTTGAGGTACTCATATAGAGTATTCCTCAAGGGAACTTTGTTTGTTTTTTTTGTTTACAGTTTTTTTTGTTTTTGTTATTTCTATATGTAAAAAATATTTGCAAAGCAAATAAAGCTTATTTATTAAAGTCATATGTATTACGAATATTTTTTTACGATTTTGTTTGTTTAGTATGTATGTAAAAAAAAACTCCGCTAAGACGTCTGTTCACTGTGAAGGTACAACGAGCGTGATGTACAAAAACTAATTGCTAAGCTTAATGCGAAGAAAGCTCCAGGCATTGATGGAATTAGTAACAATATGGTGATGAACTTGCCTCGTATTGCAATCCTGTTATTCATCTCTAATGCCATTTTACGACTGGAGTATTATCCAAACAGCTGGAAGCTTTCCAAGGTTAAAATGATTCCAAAGTCGGACAAAGATCTTACCAAGGCTGATTCATATAGGCCAATAAGTTTACTATCAACAATGTCAAAGCTCTTTGAAAAGTTACTCTTGATAAAGTTGTCTCCAATTCTAACTGAAAATTAGTGCATACCGGATCATGAATTTGGATTTAGAAGTCAGCATAGCAACATTTAACAAACTCATAGATTGGTTTAATTTATAAGAAAAACTTTTGTAGAAAAAAAGTATTGCTCTGCGCTGTTTAATAAAGTTTCTCAAGCATTGGCATGAAGGCCTAATTTTAAAATTAAAGACAATAAATATTATAAATCTGTTAAAAAGTTACATTATTGCCCGGAAGTTCACGGTTGTGGAAGGAGACTTTATAAGTACGCCTGTAAGAATCTCATCCGGTGTGCCAGAGGGGAGTATACTGGGATCAGTTTTGTATTTGATTTGTACTTGTGATATGCTTTTGTAATATTCACACATCTACATTTTCCGATGATACAGTCTGCCTTAGTATGCACAAAAACCCACATGAGGCTTCCCGATATCTTCAGCAATATATTACCCAGATAGAACTATGGGTAAACATGTGGAGAATAAAGTAAACCGAACAGAAATTCGCTCGGGTAGCATTTACTTTACGAAAAGATACTTGTTCCCCCATTACAATCAATAATTAAATTGTTCCTCAAAATTAACATGTGAAATACCTTAATATAGATCTTGATCTAAGGCTCACATGGAAATACCACATTGTCTCTAAGCTAACGCAAATGAAACTTAAACCAAATCAGATACATTGGCTGGTTGATAGAAATTCAACCCTCAGCCTATATTGTAAACTTTTAATATACAAGTCGCTCTTAAAACCTATACGGTGCCACGGAATTCAGCTATGGGGAATTACTTCAGCTTTCAATGTCGCTTTCAATGTCGAGAGAATCCAACGAAGGCAAATCAAAATCTTACAGTTAATAACATCGGCTCCATGGTATATAAAAAATTCAAATACACATCGTGATTTAAATATGCCACTAGTGACTGAAGAAATTGCAAATTACGCAGGCAAATATTTAACAAAACTCGAGTCACATCATAAAAACCTTGCTCGTAATATTTTGAACTTTACTGGACACATCCGTCAAAAAAAGAGATCTTATTCACAACACTCCCAATGGGAGTTCTTGAAAATACTTTTCTTTTTTTTCCTTTTGATTATCACTGCTTATATATTATATATAACTATCACTTAGTTTATATCCGACACTGGTCGGGCCTAATTATATATTATATTTAAGATTTTAATACTTATTGTTAGTTCATATATGAAGATACAATAAATAAAGATCATGTATTATTAACAAAAAATGCAAAATAAACAAATAAGAGTGCTATATTCGGCTGTGCCGAATCTTATATAACCTTCCCCGACATACGTTTGGAGTATGCACATAAAAAAAAAATATTCAATAATTTTTTGCTCTATTTATATAGAGGTGTAATATGATGGTATGGGGATCAATGGGATTCAGTGGTGTATGACATCCAATTTTTATAGACCCTACAATGAATAAAATGGATTATTTAAAAATGCTAAAAGATAATTTAGCATAGGTAGCTACCAAATTAAATATCACTGGAGACTATTGATTAGTTAGAGTTAAATGCCCAAATCATTCGTCCTCAATAATAAGAGAATGGCTTCCATTCAATTTTAAGAAAATTGCAGGCACATCCTCCCTAGTCCCTTGGCCATAATATTAATTTAATACTGTGGGCGTATGTGGAAGAAACATTGTACGAGCTGTAGATTAGAGGCAAAAATTAGCTCATAAGTGTTCTCCAGAACATATGGGAGCATATACCTTCCAATATTACCAAAAACACAATTCATTCTATGATAATGATCTATTAGATGAAGTACGTGGCCACACTTAGTACAAATTCTTAGTGTATTACTGATTTCATAGCTCCTTCTTGAAGGAAAAGTTAGTGTATAAGTTTTTTTTTGCTCTTGAAAATAGTGTTATTTTATGTCAGGTTATTTTTTTAGCATTAAAATAAATTAGTTAATAAAATGAATGATTTTTAGAGAAAGCTGATTAATTTTCCTTGAAATTGCTTTTTGTTTCAGCTTAAAATCTTACAAAGCAACAGAGATACTTTGATTAGAAAAGCGGAGCATTTGATATACAAGTTTTTTCTTTGCTAACTGTATGTATAAACATAGGAATGCACATAGAAAATAGAAAAACAAATTATTATTTCGTATCCGAATTAATTCTGTGGCAATAAGGAAAAAGTGCTTAAGTCATATTTGACTGTTTTGCAGGAGAGCACTTTTAAGCGTTCAAGTCGATTTTCAGAAATTTATTTCTTTTACATGTTAATTGAAAATTCTCTGTTAATCTTTCTTTTTTTATACAAACATCGTAAACACTGTAAATAATACATTTAAGATGAAATATACCAAAGTATAAGCTAAATTAAGCTATTATTCCAAATGAGAGTTGAAGTTTTAAAAAGATAAGCCGCAATGCAATTTGCTATAACTTCTTGAAAAATCACAGAAATTAATTCAGATTTTGACCAAGGATACTTTCATATATGCAGATTACGGATCTACCATTAACTCAAAATTAGCTTATCTCGACTTAAGCACTTTTTCCTTTTCGACACAGAGTTTTTGCTCCAACTAATAACTTGACTTTTTTCAGGACGGTGCTTGAACACCAGCAGCATTATTGAAATATTAAATTTTGAACCAAGTTCAAATTGACTATACTAGTATAAGGAATTTAAATTAACTTAGGCTGATGGAGGGGGCGGTGGAGGGGAAGATGAAAGATGCAAACATATATATTTGTATATCTAAACATTACGGTTGCAGTACCTGGATTCAGTAACTTTTATTACGATAATCGTATCGTTATAATAAATATAACTAAGAGTTTGCTATTCACTAACATATTTTAGCGATATTCGCTGTCGGTTGGAGGGAAAATAAAATAAAATCACAATCTTTATTATTTTATGATTTTCGCTTATTTTCACATTTTCTATACAGAGATACCACATAATATGAATAGGTTTAATGTGTTCCTAGCAAGTTTTTTTATTTTGCGATTTTTTCTTCATCGTTCGTTATATCCAGTACTAAAATAAGAAAGTATTCACTATATAAGTTTGTTAATGTAAAAACTATGGACGTTTGTTATATTGAATTTTCGTTAAAGCGAGATTCGTTGTACCGAGTTTTGCCTGTGCGTACATGTGTACGCAACAAAAAAGAAATAAACGCGTTCAAAATGAAATAGTGTTTCATAATTTCTTGAGCATTTGTTTCCTCGAACGCATTCTGAATGTCATCGCAAATTGTAAATAGTGCTTTAGTTTTTGAACTCATTAAACACGCATGCGACAAACTGGGTAAAATATTGAAATAAATATATAGGAAAAAAGGTCTGCAAAAATGGAATTAAATCAACACATGTTAATAAAACAAGTTTTATCTCCAACACATATTAAGAAAACAATGGTGCAGTGGTTGAGGGTGTGCTTTGCCACTTTGACCGATACGGCAATATCTTTTTATGTTTTATATTTAAGTGAAACAAGTAAGAGTGCTATATTCGGCTGTGCCGAATCGTACGTACGTACATACATATGTATATATAGTATACAGACACATACATACATATTTGTTTTGTAAAAAAATTTATAATTTTTTTAAAGTTTTCATCTTTGGAGCTATAATTTTCATTTTTAAATTTTCATACGCCAAACTTTTCTTTCAGAAGCATAAAATATATTTAATTTATAAAGAAAAAGAAAGTAGTAGGGAACTGTTCATCCTGCGCCAATTAAAATTTTGAAATTTTAAAATTTTAATTACCCAAATTTTAAAATTCTTGGAAATTTGTGAAATTTGATACCCTACGAGGGTGGGTCAATAAGTCCGTCCAACTTTTTGTTTACATAAGGAAATTTTTGTTTACATAAGGGGTTTTGTTTGTTTAATACATACGAGGGTGGTTTAATAAGTCCAGTTTTTTATTACCGTGGGAATTTGTATGTGTGTATGTTTGTGGGGTGGATTAAGGGGTTTCATAAGATTAATATTTCATAAGTATATATGCCGACGGGAAAATCATGAATATGATTTTTCCTTATACTAATGGGCGTGAAATAGTGAAAATTAATTTTTCCTAATGAGTAGGGAACTGTTCCTCCGGCCCCAATTAAACTTTTGAAATTTTAAAATTTTAATTACCCAAATTTTAAAATTCTTGGAAATTTGTGAAATTTGATACCCTACGAGGGTGGGTCAATAAGTTCGTCCAACTTTTTGTTTACATAAGGAATTTTTTGTTTACATAAGGGGTTTTGTTTGTTTAATACATACGAGGGTGGCTCAATAAGTCCGGGTTTTTATGACCGTGGGAATTTGTATGTGTGTATGTTTGTGGGGTGGATTAAGGGGTTTCATAAGATTAATATTTCATAAGTATATATGCCGACGGGAAAATCATGCAATGATTTTTCCTAATACTAATGGGTGTGAAATAGTGAAAATTAATTTTTCCTAATGCCTACGGGTATGCATTAATATTTTTCCTAATGCCTACGGCAATACATGATTTTCCTAATGCCTACGGCAATATATGAATATTTTTCCTAATGCCTACGGCAATACATGATTATTATTTTTTTCAAATGCCGACGGCAATACATGATTATTATTTTTTTTCAAATGCCGACGGCAAAACATGATTCTTTTTTTCTAACACCAAAGGGAAATTTGCCAGTGTTGCCAGACTGTAGAAATTTGTTATCGTAATACTATATCAGTAATATCAGAGAAAATAGATTTGATGACTACTAGACGATTTTCATATAAATCGTGTGTGTGTGTGTGTGTGTGATTTCCTCATGCTAATAAATTGTTTATAAATAAAATAATTAAATAAATTAAATTAATTTATTTAAATATTTTATTTATGTGTTCACATGTATGTGAACACCCATACTTGTGTTCACATGTATGTGAGCACCCATACTTGTGTGTGGGGGGTCCAGCTTGATAGTCGCGGGTAATTTAATATTTTGTGTATGTATGTATGTATGTGTATGTATGTATGTGTATGTGTATGTATGTATGTATGTATGTATATGTATGTGTGCATGTATGAATGTGCGATCGTGGGTACTTGTGTGTGGAATATTTTGTAGAATACATATATATTTTGCAAGGTAATCATTTTCTTTGTCTACGATTATTTTAAAGCAGCAAACTAAGTACAGTCAGCAGCAGAGAAACAAAAAGTAAAATTTTTGGATGCTGCAAGGATACTGCTTCTAATTTTAGTATAAATACGCCAACATTTCTAACCAACACATCAGTACGTTATTGTATTTACAAGAAGTATCATCAGCAATTGTGTTAAAGTGAAATAATAATAAAATAATTAAAAATGAGTTCATCAGGTTATCAGTGTAATACATGTAATAAGGTATACAAATACCAAAAGTCCTTTTTGGAGCATGTTAAAAACCATAGTGTACAGAATCAAGTGGTCGTAAGCCGGGGCATAAATCAAGAGCTACCGCAGACATCTTTTCAAAATCATCAAAATTCATCATCATCATTCATTCATCAACAATATCCTTCTCTTCAGTATCCTCAATATCAGTTACCATTAAATTTTCAACAATACGGTATGCCATGGAATAATCAGTTTTTGGGATACAATTATAATCCCAATGTGATGCAATGGCAACCTCTTAATTATCATCAACAAGAGTACCAGCATCAACAACAAGATCATCAACATCAAGCTCAACAACAACAACAACAACAAGCTCAACAACAACAACAACAATCTCAACAACAGGGTGTGGGTATCCTTGGAGGTAATTTATTCGACAATGCTATGGACATAAGCTTACCGGAAAGTGATGGAGAAGTAGAAGAAAGAAGAGAGAAAACTCTGCCAACTCCAATGAATACTTCGCATGCTAGAACAGATGAAGTAGAAGCGAATGTGCGATATTATAAAATATCGAAAGCATTCAAAAACCATATTGCCACTTATGCAATTTTAAATAAAAAAGATCAACTTCTCTTGGAAGAATTTGTTGAAGAAAATAAAAATGTTTTTATGGAGAGACTTCAAGTGAATTTAAGTAAGCATTCAATAATTAAATTTCATGTGAGTATTGTGGCGGAGTATATTAAAATTGTTGGAGAAGAATTGGAGTTGTGCATAATATCACATGTAGCCAAAATGAGTTTGCTGACGAAGGCAGATAGCATTGAAGAGTTATTCCGTAAGCAGGTTGCGGAGATTTCAACCAAAATGTCCGAATTTGAAGAGCGAGATTCTGGTTGGACTTTGTCACGCATAGTCCGAGCAGAAATTAACATCAACAAATCTTCGCTCGTCAAAGGATCGAACTGGATATCCACACCTCAAAAATTAGCAAGAAAATTTGCTTGCATCAACATTGAAAATAATGATGACTACTGTTTCAAGTGGTGCCTAATTGCTGCCGTTGATACCACGACATACGATCGGCCAAAACGTTGCAGTTCTTATAATATACAAGACATTGCTGCAGAGACGATTGTTACGCGAAATGGTGTAGCGTTAAATTTCAAAAATTTACGCTTCCCATTAGGATTAAACAAAATAAAAGAGTTTGAGGTGAACAATCCAGCAATAAGTATTAACGTATTCGGCTATGATGAGGGGGCCAATCAGATTATTGGTCCCTACTATGTCACCAAAGACGAGAAAATTAGTCATGTAAACTTGTTGCTTTTGGAAAATGGTGAAGTTCATCACTACATTTTGATAAAGAACATATCAAAGTAAGTTAAAAAATTATACTACACTTTAATTTAATGATACATATACTTGTTTTATATATTTTATAATATATACGTTTTACTCATAAACTTTTATTTTATTTTTTTATCATTCACAGACTTTTGACGAATCAGACTACCACACATAAACACAAACTACACTTCTGCAATAGCTGTCTCCAATATACCCATAGGGAGAACGTGATGAGTACACATAAAGAGGAATGTGGGAAGATAGTCACAACTATGCCATCAGGTGAGGATGCCATTCTTAGTTTTAAAGGACATCAACGAAAAATGGATGTCCCGTTTGTTGTTTACGCGGACTTCGAATGCGTATTAGAGGATATAAGTAATAGTGTAAGTAGTAAAACAAATTTAATAAAAAGGCACACACCTTGTGCCTTTAGTTATTTTATTAAGTGTCTCCATAGTAATAATTTAGATAAGCTTAGAATATATACGGGGGAAGATGCCTCCAAAAAATTTGTAGAATATTTAATTAAGGATTGTGAAGATATATATAATAACTATTTAGTTAACAATAGACAAATGGATACTTTATCCCCTTCAGATACTTATAATTTTTATAGTGCGGTGAATTGCCATATTTGCCAAAAATTTTTAGGCAAAGATCGTGTTAGAGATCACTGCCACATTAGTGGCAAATTTAGAGGCGCAGCCCACAATAAATGTAATTTAAATTACCAAATTCCCAAATTTATACCAGTTTACTTCCACAATTATTCAAATTATGACTCACATCTTTTCATTAAAGAATTAGGTGAAATTTCATTGCAACTGAAAGTACTCCCTCTCAATAAGGAACTTTATATATCCCTCTCCCAATTCACAGAAATGAGTGATGGCCATAAGCTTGAAATAAGATTTCTTGATACTATACGCTTTATGGCTGAGAGTTTGGAATCATTAGCCTGCAATTTGTCGGATAATGATTTCAGCACTATAAGGTCCTTATTTCAATCAGAAAAAGAATTTCAGCTTATTAAGAAAAAAGGTATTTTCCCATATGAGTACCTAAATTCATTCGAAAAATTAGATGAATGCCAGCTGCCTTCACGCAGTGATTTTTTTAATAAGTTGAATAATAAAGAGTGTTCTTTAGAGGAATACTCACATGCTGTAGAGGTATGGAATACTTTTGGTTGTGAAACAATGAAAGATTACATGGAACTTTACTTAAAAACAGACGTCCTCTTACTGACAGATATTTTCGAGAACTTTAGAAAAGTTTGTAAGGGTATTTATGAGCTCGATCCTTGCCAGTATTATACAGCACCTGGCCTTTCCTGGGATGCAATGCTCAAATATACAAAAATTGAGTTAGAATTATTGACAGACATAGACATGTACAATTTTAT
Source organism: Tachina lurida (assembly GCA_944452675.1). Taxonomy (NCBI): domain Eukaryota; kingdom Metazoa; phylum Arthropoda; class Insecta; order Diptera; family Tachinidae; genus Tachina; species Tachina lurida. Next base: position 96,272,795 of record OX101752.1, read on the forward strand.
GAAAAAAGGTATACGTGGGGGGATAGTACAGTGTAGTCAAAGATATTCGAAAGCAAATAATAAATATTTGCAAGATTTCGACAAAGAAAAGCCCTCAGAATTTCTCGTCTATTTAGATGCTAACAATTTGTATGGATGGGCGATGTCGGAATATCTTCCTCATGGTGGGTTCAGATGGTTATCACAAGACGAGTTGAATCTGGATCCAAACAGCATAGCTGATAATGGAACAGACGGTTATATTTATGAGGTTACGTTGGATTATCCCTCTCATTTACACGACTTGCATAATGATCTTCCTTTTTGCGCTGAAAATAAGAAACCTATGCAAGCGAAGTATAGCAAGTTGATAACCGATTTCTCTACAAAGCAATCATATGTGATACACTTTAGAGTTCTCAAACAGTGCTTAGAATATGGCTTAGTTTTAAAGAAAACTCATCGTATTCTAGCATTTAAACAATCTCCATGGTTAAAAGGCTATATTGACCTAAATACCAGACATAGAGCCACTGCTAAAAATGCTTTTGAAAAAAATTTTTTCAAACTACTTAATAATGCAGTGTATGGTAAAACCATGGAAAATGTGGACAAGAGGAGAGATGTTAAAATTGTTAATAATTGGGAGAGGACGAATTGCAATCATTTAGGTGCCCAAGATTGGATATCAAAACCAAATTTTCATAGTTTATCTATATTTTCTGAAGATCTTGTAGCAATCGAAATGACTAGAGTCAAAACCTGCTACAATAAACCAATTTACTTAGGATTTTGTGTACTCGAGCTGTCCAAATGGAAAATGTATAATTTCCATTACGGGTACATGCAACCTAAGTTTAAGACAAACCTCTCATTAAACTATATGGATACTGACTCTTTTATATATTCAATAAAGACTGACGACTTTTACGCTGACATAAAAAATGACATACATGAACAATTTGACACATCGGACTATCCTACAGACAATATTTATAATTTCCCAATAGTAAATAAAAAAGTAATTGGTATGATGAAGGATGAAAATTGCGGTAAGATAATGACAGAGTTTGTTGGGCTGCGCTCAAAAATGTATTCATTTAGTGTAGAAAACCAAGATGATATTAAAAAATCGAAGGGGGTAAAGAGAGCCATATTAGATAAATATAGTTTAGCTACATATAAGAATTGCCTATTTAATAAGATTAATGTGTATGATAGTATGTTAACATTTAAATCTAAACTACATCAATTATATACTAGTGAACTAAATAAGGTAGTATTAAGCTATGGAGATGATAAGAGAAAAATTAGATCAAATAATATAAACACTTATGCATGGTATCATTTTCGTATTAAGGAAACTAACCCTGAATACGAACTTGACATGTTGCTAGATGAGATTGCTAAAATGCAAGAAAATCTTAGTTAATTAGTTAATTTTTAAATTGTATATAAAATCCTATTTATTAAGAAAAAATATTGTATTTGTATCCTATTTATTAAGAAAAATTGTTGTATATAAAATCCTATTTATTAAGAAAAATTATTTTATTGTTGTTAAAATGAATGTAAAAAAAAAAGTCTAAGAAATATTATTGTATTTAAATCCTATTTATTAAGAAAAGTTATTGTAAATAAACTATTGAAAAAAGAATGGAAAATGTGAATGGTTTTTTTATTTCTTTATTGACTTTACTTCGTTGGATCAAAAATTTTTGTTTTCATGTCGCTTAAACATGCACAGTCTTGTTTTCAGGTTACTTAAACATGCACAGTCTTGTTTTCTTTGAGAGGTTCTGCACAAGAGAAATTGAATTTCACAATATTATGAAATTCAATTAGGTATTTTCATAAAGAGAAATAATTTAGATAATCGGATAAAATCCTCATATTTTTTTACTACATACAAGTTTCTGTTATTTTATATTCGAACAGATGATTCCTAGTTTTCCTTTAGAAAAAAATAATATAAATCAAGGAATATTTTTATAATTCAATTTTATTTTATTATTTATACAATTTTATTTCATTTTTATTTAATTTATTTATAATGATGGAAACATTTCGTAATAGCCAATTATTAGATGTTCTAGTATATTTTTTCTTAAAAAATATATGGTACATCTGCAAGTATCAGGTCCCTCCTCACACTCAGGATGATACCAAGGACAGCTGGGGAAGTGTCCTTCAGTGTTGTCTTCATCTTCCATGACACCATATTCTTCGTTCTCATCCAGCATATTTTGGAAACATTTTATCATCTCCCAATGATCAAAAAGCCTGAAGCTTTCAAAATCTCTTATAAATTGATTAAGAGTACGTCTAATTTGGCTCATTTTATTTGCTGATGAATGAATGATGATGAATGTTGGAAGGTTCCTTTAAGACTAATTTGTTCTGTAAATTTTAAAATATCTATATGTTCTTTAAAATATCTATACTATCATCTCTATGTCATATTTCTTTTTAGCAGTCTATCTCTCTCTAACCCTTTTCTCTCTATTCCATATTTCTTTTTTACTACTCTATCTCTCTCTAACCGTTTTCTCTCTATAACTATCTCTTTCTGTCTATCACTATTCCCCACTTATTTACTATTTCACCACAATTATTTTCGATTAGCCTTTTTGAAGTCATCATCACTACTTCTAAGATTATTTCCAGTTAAACATTCAGAGTGACAAGAAGTATCTAAATAAAATAAAAAAAATAAAAAAATGGACTCCACAACAAATCTAATTGCAAAATTTAATGCTCTAAATAACAAAACTTTAATCCACGTAAAGGAGCTTGATTCTTCAACGAAATATACAATTCGAAATGTGTTACGTGTAACAACTAAATATGGACCAACCCTAAAAGTTGAAATGAATAAACACATAATGTTCCTGCCGAAACGATATAATATTTTAACTGATGACGATATCAAAGATCTTTCGAGCGGATCATATTGCCTAAGTAGAGAAGGTGAAGAAAACCTAATTGTCGAGAGTGAGCTGAGTGAATTTCTAATTCAAAATTCCCAATTTCCTGTTTGGCAATAATATATTAATTATGTATTTTAAATTATGAATAAAAAGACATTAAAGAGTTTTGTAAAATATAAATTTTTGTGTTTTATTTAATATTTTCAGTTATTTCATAAAGAAATTTAAGACATAAATGTCCACAGGTAAATGTATTGAAATTCTGATGCTGATTATAGTTGTATTTTATATTTGCACCAAGATATTTGACTACTTCCCAAGGAGGTTGTAAGTTTCCAAAGCTGTCGAAATATTCTTTTTCATTGTTGTTTTTATAGTATGCTACCCAATGTGTACCAGGTCCTGTTGATACATCTAAGTTGATTATTCCACATTCAATTTTCTTTGTTCGTTTTGGTAGAGTATTCAACATGAAAACTCCTCTAAAATATGGAATTTTTATAGAGAAACGGTTTAGGTCCACATCAGATAGTGGTCTGTTGGGCAGCATCTTTAAGAGTTTTTTGATTCCTCTTTGTGAACTAAACCATAACCTTTTTTATATGGTTTTAAGTAAAGTCCTTTTCCAACTGCTATAGATTCCATCGCTTTATTATGTCTAGTTGCTTCATCAAGTTGATTTTTTGCATTCTTTGTTGCATTTACAGCTTTAGCTATGGCAGCACCTCCAGTTGTTAGACTACCAATTGCACCCAGAGCAGTTAAAATCGGTATTAGAGGTAAAAAACCACCGATTTTTGGAACACGTATTACACGTGGAACTACAATTTGAGACTTTCTTCCTTTTAATGATTTGTTAATAGTTTTTCGTGCAATTTTAATAGCTGAGTTAATATCTAATGGTTTTTCCTTCTTTAGTATTTTTGTTGCAGCTCTAATTGATGTTCTAAACAGTTTTTTATCATTTAGCTTGTTCTTTTTAGCATTTTTCTTTTTCTCCACACCCATACCAAATTTAGTTTTGGCTTTCATTGCGTTAGTAACCATATATGCAAATGATTTTTCTGCAAGACTACTGTCTTTTGCTAAAACTCGATTCCAAGCTGAATTTTCAAGTATTTTATCAGCTTTATGTCTAGTACTTAAATCCTTATTTTTTGAATACGCAATATCGTGATTTTTACAAGCAGAGTCCAATAAATTAATACCTTTGTCACCTCGATTTAAACGTTTTTGTAGTTTAGTTCCAGGTCCACAGTACTGATACCCCGGAAGATGAAGCTCAACAGGTAGAGAGTTTATTATTTTATCTACTATACCTCCTCCAACGAAGGTGTTTTTATGACTAAACGTTTTCTGATATCGTATAACCATATTATCTAATTTTTTCTATAATAAGAGGTAACATTTATAAAATGTATTTAGTTACAAAAATGCAGTTAGTGAAACAACATAAAAATATTTTAGTTCGTAATATTGACGATTCAGTCAACATCAGTTCAAAAATAAAGCATAGCCCCCTCTTACCAAATTCTATTCGTGCTCTAATAGTTGGACCATCAAATTGTGGAAAGACTAATGTTATGATTGGCTTACTAGAAAGTCCTAATGGACTCAAGTTTGAAAACATCTATTTATACTCAAAATCTCTATATCAACCCAAATATGAATACCTGAAGAAACTAATTTCACCAATTAAAGGAATGGGATATTATACATATACAGATAATGAATCAGTTATTCCACCTGACGAAGCTAAAACTAATTCAATTATGATATTTGATGATGTTGCATGTGAAAAGCAGAATAATATACGTACATATTTTTGTATGGGGCGACATAGGGATGTCGATTCATTCTACTTGTGTCAAACTTATACTAGAATTCCCAAGCATTTAATAAGAGACAATGCCAATGTTATTATAATGTTTAAACAAGATGAGACAAATATGAAGCATGTTTATAGAGATCATGTTGGTGGCGATATGAGTTATGAAAAGTTTCATGAGATTTGTCGAGAGTGTTGGAAGGATAAATATGGATTTTTGGTGATTAGCAAAGATAATGAATTAAATGATGGACGCTACAGAAAGCAATTTGACTATTTCATAACTATATAAACTACTCTTCATAAACATTTACTTTAGTTATTAATCTAACTTTAAGCTTGATACATCTATTTGCTATAACCTCATCTGATACCTGATAACCTGATCTGAAAACCAGACCAGGTCCTGAAAAGCTGATCTGAAAACCAGACCAGGTCCTGAAAAGCTGATCTGAAAACCAGACCAGGTCCTGAAAAGCTGATCTGAAAACCAGACCAGGTCCTGAAAAGCTGATCTGAAAACCAGACCAGGTCCTGAAAAGCTGATCTGAAAACCAGACCAGGTCCTGAAAAGCTGATCTGAAAACCAGACCAGGTCCTGAAAAGCTGATCTGAAAACCAGACCAGGTCCTAAAAAGCTGATCTGAAAACCAGACCAGGTCCTGAAAAGCTGATCTGAAAACCAGACCAGGTCCTGAAAAGCTGATCTGAAAACCAGACCAGGTCCTGAAAAGCTGATCTGAAAACCAGACCAGGTCCTGAAAAGCTGATCTGAAAACCAGACCAGGTCCTAAAAAGCTGATCTGAAAACCAGACCAGGTCCTGAAAAGCTGATCTGAAAACCAGACCAGGTCCTAAAAAGCTGATCTGAAAACCAGACCAGGTCCTAAAAAGCTGATCTGAAAACCAGACCAGGTCCTGAAAAGCTGATCTGAAAACCAGACCAGGTCCTAAAAAGCTGATCTGAAAACCAGACCAGGTGCTAATAAGCTGATCTAATAGCTGATACCTCATCTAATAGCTGATACCTTTTATTTATTAAACATGGATGAGAAAATTTTAAAACAGTTGGTGTTGACAAGAAATGTCTTGAAGAAAAAGCTTCGTAGTATAAAAACTGGTGAAATAGATACACGTGAACAACTAAGAGATACATTTAAACCTATAACAGAACCACTGAAAGAATTCATAAATAGTTCTAAAAAAATTAAAAGAATTCCCATTAAAGAAGAAAATAAAATGAAGACAGAATTTGAAAATAATACAAGTTTAAAGTCTGAAAAACCATCACTCAAGATAGAGACAAGTACACCAAAGAAACTAGCAGAAGGAACAATATCTGATAATACCATATTATTTAACGAAACTAATACTAAAAATGATGATGATGATGATGAAGATGATTTTTACTCACAAACTTCCAATACAGAAGATACTTATACTGATTTATCAGTCTTGGAAGGAAATAATGAATTAGATACAAACTATGGTCCACATAAAGATTTCAATAATGAATGGAAATTCGGTGATAGTAAACTTACACTTAGTGAACATAAAATACAAGTTGGTGGCCAAATATGGGCTCTAACACCTGGACTATTTTCTCTAATGTTTTATAAAATACCAAAAAATTATGATAAATTTGAACTCGAAATCTATAAAAACATTTTAATTACTACTAATGCATATAGAAGAGACTATAAACCTGATGGTCAAATTAAGGGTACTAGAGGATATAAATATAAACATATTATTAAGAAATTTATTGACGAGAAAAACCAGGATAATTTACCCGAATCAACAGGATCTAAGCCAAAAGGTAGCTACTTAGGTGATGGAATGATGGAATTTAACATCCATAAGCCCAACTATATATACTGGGATGATCCAAATGAGCTAGTAGATCGACTTCGACTACTGCTCGCATCACAAGCTGCAGGTCATAATAATCACAATAACGAGATTATATCAATTATTGAAGAACTACGTGAAGCTAATATAATACATTAACTTTAATAAAGTATATAAAGCATGTCTGTTGATAAATTTGGACATTATTTAAACGATACTAGCAACATAGTTTCTTTGAAAAATGCACCTAAACTGCTGGGGTTCTTTGTGGATACGAACAACAACATTGATGTCCAAAACAAAAGGATCAAAAATGTTGCAAAAGCTGTGGAGGAAAACGATGTTATCAATAAATTGTTTCTGCAAACTCAAATCGAAAAACTAGAAGAGAAATTATTAGCATACTTTAAGAGAGACAGTACTATAATTCAAGAAAATATTCAAATACAAATTGAGGATCTACATCGCAAAACAAAATTAGATATAGAAGAAAATTATAAAATTGAAAAAGATATTCTAAAAATTAAAACATCCTTTGAAGAACAAATTGAACAGCTTAATGAGAAAATTTATAGATTAGAAAATTACATGTTTGTATCAATAGCTGAAAGTGCTTCAACTAGATCACAACACTCTTCAAAAAATCTCTAAAAACAACTTAATGTCTTCAAAAAGAAATTTAGTAAACGAACTCCATAAGCAAGCACGAAAACATTTTGTGCGTCGCAGAGTTATAATGAAAGGAATAGATGACCTTTGGCAAGCTGATTTAGTTGAAATGGGGAACTATTCTAAAGAAAATAGAAATTATCGATTTTTGCTGACTATAATTGACACATTCTCAAAATTTGCATGGGCAGTACCACTAAAAACAAAAACTGCACTTGAAACAACTAACGCAATGGAAAATATTTTTGAATTGGGGCGAATACCAAAAAACATACAAACAGATGATGGTAAAGAATTTTTCAACAAACACTTTGAAAAATTAATGCATAAATACAACATTAATCACTACTCAACATATAGCATTATGAAAGCATCAATAGTAGAACGATTTAATAGAACATTAAAAGGAATCATGTGGAAAGAATTTAGCTTTAATGGTTCATATAAGTGGATTGATATATACAAAGATTTACTTAATACCTACAACAGAAAAGTTCATCGTACCATTAAAATGCCTCCAATTAAAGTCAACTCAACAAATGAGGAAAAGCTGCTAAATACAGTATACAGTCATATGAAAATGTATAAAATGTCAAAATTTAATGTAGGAGATCATGTACGCATAAGCAAATATAAGCATACATTTGAAAAAGGTTATACTCCAAATTGGACTACAGAAATTTTTACAATTACAAGAGTTCAAAATACAAATCCTGCAACATACATATTAGAAGACTATCTTGGTAATCCTATTAAAGGTGGATTCTATACTGACGAACTTTCAAAAACCAGATTTCCAAATACATATCTAGTTGAAAAGGTGCTTAAAATTAAAGGAAAGGAGGTATATGTTAAATGGCTGGGATTTTCTAATCAACACAATTCTTGGATAAGTAAAGATGAAATATTATAGATGAAAGAAAAACTAAATCAACAACAACATCATAGCAAAACAATAATAGCATTAATATTAAGAAACAAATGTTAATTTTAAAATAAGAAAATGAAATAAATATGTAAATTATGCTTATAAACCATACTGTCTACTAAACTTTATTTAATTGTAATCAGTCTGTTATAATGTCAATAACACTTACTCTGAGCTCTAACTCATCAGAATTATCTGCTAGTTACTTTCCTCCTATTGAATTACATGATGCATATGAGTGTGCTCTAACTGATTTTCATTCATACAACAGTATTCCAAATGTAGACACCTACAACAATATGTTTCATATAGGAGAATATACAATAGAAGTACCAATTGGATCTTACGAACTAAATGATATAGTTGATTTTATAGAAGAGCAATACAATATACTCTGTCCAGCAAATAAGATTTTTATTGAAGCCAATAACAATACAATGCAAGTTAAAGTTAATAGTTCCAAGGATACTGTATATTTTAATAAAGACAATACAATTGGAAAACTTTTAGGATTCAATAGCAAAATCCTAACACCAAACAAATATTATTATTCAGATCTTCCAGTTAATATTTTTAAAGTAAATCTCTTGCGAGTTGAAAGTAGTATCGCTATTAACACATATATGAATAACTCCAAATCGCATACACTTCATGAATTTCCGATTAATGTCCCTCCAGGCTATAAAATAGATGAAGTTCCAAGAAATCTCATCTATTTACCTGTGAACACCAGAGAGATAAGTTCACTAGCGCTGCGCGTAGTTGATCAACACGGTGATTTAATTAATTTCCGAGGAGAGGAAATTACAATACGAATACATTTAAGGCCAACTAAATAATGCTAATATACAACACAAATACCCTAAAAAATATAGCAACAAGAACAACATCAACATTAAAGCGATCAGTACAACAGAAAGCATTAACAACATCAAATAAAAATTTTCTAAAGTCCTTGAATTTTAAATTGAAGACAAAATGAGTTCAATAATAGATGTCTTAGATAAGCCCTTGTCTGATGAGAATATAATCAAAAAGGACTATCATACATATGTACCATACTTACAATCTTACAACAATAATGATGAAATTAGAATTTCAATACAAAATCAAGATTTGTACGTGCTACCCAGTGAAAGCTACATTTATGTAGAAGGTTTTGTTGCTGATGATAATAACTCTAAATCTTCTTCATCATCGGACAACTTTATATTAAAAAACAACTTTGTGGCATATCTATTTGATGAAATTCGCTATGAGCTCAATGGAATTGAAATTGATCATACAAGATATTTAGGAGCCACAAGCACCATAAAAAATTTGGTTTCTATGTCACCAACAGAAAGCAACGTGATGCAAAATGCTGGATGGAACAAAATTGACGATGTCACCCTTGTAAATGGATTTTTCAATTTCTATGTACCTCTAAAAATGCTCCTAGGATTCGCTGAAGACTACAACAAAGTTATACTAAATGGAAAACATGAATTGATACTCTTGCGCAATAAGAACGACGAAGATCTTGTACGCTCGAGTGTTTCTACTAAAAAAGCTAAACTTACAATTTCACTAATCTCATGGAGAATCCCACATGTACAATTATCCGACTTTAGCAAATTGAATATGATTAAAATTATTAACAATGCTGCTTCTATACCTATGGCATTTCGTAGTTGGGATTGTCATGTCAATCCACAATTAAACATAGGAACTAGCCATATTTGGAATGTTAAACTAGCTGCAAATAGAGAACGCCCTCGTTTTGTATTGATTGCTTTTCAACAAGAAAATAAGTTTGTTCATTGTGATTTGACTAATTTAAAAGTACATTTAAATTCAGTCTCATATCCATATGATGACCTTAACATAAAGTTCAAAAATGAACGATATGCAATTCTATATGATATGTATCTAAGATTCCAACAAAGCTACTATATGAAAGAATCTCAACCGCTTCTAACTGCACCAGAGTTTAAGACAAAAGCTCCTATTATTGTAGTAGATGTCAGTCATCAGAATGAATCACTCAATAATGGACCGATTGATATAAAAATAGAATTTGAAACAGCAACTAATATTGGAGCAAAAACATCAGCTTACTGCATTCTTATTCATGATCGTATAATAGAATATGTACCCATCAAAGGACAAGTGCGAAAAGTCTTATGAATTGACTAATATGGAAAACAACATAATTTTCATAGACGTACAAGGTTTCAAAAATAATTCAAATGATTTCATCGCAAAAGAAGTAGCAATTGTTTTCAACAATTATGAATATAACAATTTCATTATAAAACCCCCATTTGATATCAAATGCTTATCAATAGAAAAGCAAAGAGAAGCAAAGTGGCTAACAAAAAACTATCATCACCTAAGCTGGACTGCTGGATCAGTTTCATTTCAAAGCGTTTGCAATTTTATAAAAGCCAACGCAAGATGTTCTAAAATTTATGTAAAAGGTGAAGAAAAAAGATGCTGGTTGGAAAAAATTTTATGTCGAAAAATTTTTAACGTTGAGGATATAGGCTGCATAAACTTTAAACAAATGGAAATCAAGTATCCCGAATATTTTTATTGTAATTATCATAAATTTGGTGCTTGCGCACTAAAAAATGCTATTTTACTAACAAAAGAAATGTCTTGCTTTAATTAAACTTTTTCACTTTTTAAAATATGAATGTATGTATCATTATAAAATTAAAAAAAAAAAAAATTTAAACAATAAATGTATCAAAAATAAAATAATATACAAGTGTTTTCTTATTTCAAATACAAACTACATAAAGGAAAGAGAAGGAAGTGGGGAGGAGGAGAAGTTAACTTTTTTGCTTACTTGCAAATGCTTGGTTTTTGTTTCTCTGCTGCTGAGTTTACTTGGTTTGCTGCTTTTAAATAATCGTAGACAAAGAAAATGATTACCTTGCAAAATATATATGTATTCTACAAAATATTCCACGCACAAGTACCCACGATCACACATTCATACATGCACACATACATACATACATACATACATACATACACATACATACATACACATACATACATATACATACATACATACACATACATACATACATACATACATACATACATACACATACATACATATCTCTTAAACAAATACACAAAATATTAAATTACCCGCGACTATCAAGCTGGACCCCCCACACACAAGTTTGGGTGTTCACATACATGTGAACCCAAGTATGGGTGTTCACATACATGTGAACACATAAATAAATATTTTCTCTGATATTACTGATATAGTATTACGATAACAAATTTCTACAGTCTGGCAACACTGGCAATTTTCCCTTTGGTATTAGAAAATAATAATCATGTTTTGCCGTCGGCATTTGGAAAATATAATAATCATGTTTTGCCGTCGGCATTTGAAAAAAATAATAATCATGTTTTGCCGTAGGCATTAAGAAAAATATTCATATATTGCCGTAGGCATTAGGAAAATCATGTATTGCCATAGGCATTAAGAAAAATATTCATATATTGCCGTAGGCATTAGGAAAAATATTCATATATTGCCGTAGGCATTAGGAAAATCATGTATTGCCGTAGGCATTAAGAAAAATATTCATATATTGCCGTAGGCATTAGGAAAAATATTCATATATTGCCGTAGGCATTAGGAAAATCATGTATTGCCGTAGGCATTAAGAAAAATATTCATATATTGCCGTAGGCATTAGGAAAATCATGTATTGCCGTAGGCATTAAGAAAAATATTCATATATTGCCGTAGGCATTAGGAAAAATATTCATATATTGCCGTAGGCATTAGGAAAATCATGTATTGCCGTAGGCATTAAGAAAAATATTCATATATTGCCGTAGGCATTAGGAAAAATTAATTTTCACTATTTCACGCCCATTAGTATAAGGAAAAATCATATTCATGATTTTCCCGTCGGCATATATACTTATGAAATATTAATCTTATGAAACCCCTTAATCCACCCCACAAACATACACACATACAAATTCCCACGGTAATAAAAAAATGGACTTATTAAACCACCCTCGTATGTATTAAACAAACAAAACCCCTTATGTAAACAAAAAATTCCTTATGTAAACAAAAAGTTGGACGGACTTATTGACCCACCCTCGTAGGGTATCAAATTTCACAAATTTCCAAGAATTTTAAAATTTGGGTAATTAAAATTTTAAAATTTCAAAAGTTTAATTGGGGCCGGAGGAACAGTTCCCTACTCATTAGGAAAAATTAATTTTCACTATTTCACGCCCATTAGTATAAGGAAAAATCATATTCATGATTTTCCCGTCAGCATATATACTTATGAAATATTAATCTTATGAAACCCCTTAATCCACCCCACAAACATACACACATACAAATTCCCACGGTAATAAAAAACTGGACTTATTAAACCACCCTCGTATGTATTAAACAAACAAAATCCCTTATGTAAACAAAAATTTCCTTATGTAAACAAAAAGTTGGACGGACTTATTGACCCACCCTCGTAGGGTATCAAATTTCACAAATTTCCAAGAATTTTAAAATTTGGGTAATTAAAATTTTAAAATTTCAAAATTTTAATTGGCGCAGGATGAACAGTTCCCTACTACTAAAGAAAAAAAATTTTTACCTATTTAATTTTACATAACACAAAAAGTGTGAGTTTTCCAACCCTGGAGTCATAATTTTGGATTTTTCTGATTATTGATACCAATCTAGTTCTTTAAAAAATACATAAAATATGTTAAGTGAACGAAGCAAAAACGAAATAAGAAAGAACCTAGTTTAATTTAATTCCTTTAATATTAAAAATAAAAAAGTAAAGTGCGACTTTGAATCGCGCACGAAAGGAAGGTTTTTTTTGCTTTTTTGAAGTTTTTTTTTCGGCTTAAACGATTTTTACAGTTTTGTCGCTTTTTTCTCGTTTTGGCGATTTTTTTCTGTTTTTGGAGGTTTTTTTCATTTTGGCGATATTTTTTTGTTTTTGGGCTTTTCTTCATTTTGACGATTTTTTTCATTTTGGCGATTTGAGTTATATTTTTTTAGGCGATTTTTTTCTTTTTTTTTGTTTTTTTTTCATTTTGGCGATTTTTTGGGGTTTTTTTCGTTTTGGCGATTTTTTTTTCATTTAGGCGATTTTTTGGGTTTTTTTTCATTTTGGCGATTTTCTTTCATTTTGGCGATTTTTTTGGTTTTGGGTTTATTTTTATTTGGGCGATTTTTTTCTTTTTTTTGTTTTTATTTTCATTTTGGCGATTTTTTTCATTTTGGCGATTTTTTTCTGTTTTTTAGGTTTTTTTTTCGTTTTGGGAATTTTTTTCATTTCATTTTAGCAATTCTTCCGTTTTATGCGATTTATTTTAGCTTAAGAAAAACTCATCAATGGTTGAGGATCCCTGGGTAAGCTGATTGAGCTGATGTTCCAGAGTTTGTGTTAATATATTTCTTATTTGTTCGTTAGGACATATATATTATTGTTTACGTTATTATTAATTGTATTAATTTCATCACTAAGAATACAGTTTTTGTTTGTAACCATACTAAGTCAATGACCATGTATTGCACAAAATGTTTTATGCAAACATTACAGTTTGCAATATTCAAAAGTAGGTCATTGCTAAGTTATCGTTTATTAATTTTACAAAAAGAAATACAAAGCAATTAATCATTTATAGAGTAAGCATTTCTTTTCTTTAATTTTATGTATAAAAGAAGGCACAATAAAGTCAAAATTTTAGTGTTTAGTAGAATAACAAATCAATTGCTTTATTGAACACTGCTTTCAAGTTCAATAGCTTGTGAGGACAACAAAACATACCACAACTATCTCCAAGTTCAAGTGGTTGAGAGAATCCCAAAATAACCAAAATTCTTCAAGCTACAAGTGCTTTCAAGAAAATACTTCACAATAACATTAGCATTTTTGGTGACCCCGACGTGATACTGTAACCAGGCACAGGATTTCAACATTTTAAGTAGCACGATAACTCAATACACCATGGTATCCTTCGAAGAGTTGGTCAACAAACAAAAGGAAACAAGAGAATGGATTCAAACGATCATCCGAAACTACAAAAAGGAATCCGCTACAAGAAAGGGTTCAATAGACAACTTTCAAGAGAGACTTCAAAGGCTGGACAGAGAATGGGCAGAATTCGAATGCAATGACAATAAAATTCGGCTGATGGAAAACATCTAGCTAGACAACAAGTATTTCGCAGATGAGTACTACAACGCAATTATGAAAGCCGTCTTACAATACGGTGAGATATTCGAATAATCTATGCTGAAGGTGCCACAGCCTTTGGCCAAACCACAAGGACCACTTCCACAACAAAACCAAACTGAATGTGCTAACGTGACATCAGTGGACTCAGATAAGATGCTGAATACTATTTGTAGACAACCAGCAATAATGGCATCTCTGGAACGTTTGTTAAAACCCGAATTAACAAATCATGATGTGCCAATTGCCACAAAGTTATGTAGGAAAACAATGAAGACCTCCATCTACAAATATGTGAAATTAGTGATGAGCCCGTAAATCAAGGGTACAAAAAAGAACAATTTTTAAACTAGAAAGTGATGTACGAAATGCATTAAGATCCGTTAACAACCATGCAACTACTCAAACACCTTCTGGACAAAATAATAGTTAGCCCAATTCAGTTCTTATACCAAAAATAACATAACCAAAATTTGACGGCAATTATATAAAACAGCAAGAATTTTACGACTTATTTTCCTCACTGATAGTAGGCCAATCAATTCCAAAGGTGCAAAAAATCTGGTATCTAAAAACTCATTTAGTGGGAGAAGCGGCAAATCTAATCAAACACTTCCCGCCCACTGGAGAAAATTTCGATGCGGCATGGTCATCTATAATAGACCGCTACCATAACAAGAGGCTATTAGTTGGCAAATTAATTCAAGAACTGATAGATACACCAAACAAGACACCAAGCGACAATTGTGTTGAACAACGCTCGACCTCTGGGTGTAATATGACGCGAACCCCAGAACGTATGTTTAACATTATAGTCGCCAGCTGCTACGCAACAAGGGCCAAGAGATTTATAGAATTCCTTGTATTGATTCTCAGTAATTGCGAATCTGGAAGGGGAGAAAATTGATTATATCACAAAATTTGTGGAAAAATTTTCAACACAAATATTCGTTGCTTGTATATGCTCCTCACAAATGTTCTCATTAATATAATGTTTGAGTCTTGACTTAATTAGAATTGCTGATCCAACGCATGCTTTTCATAGCATGAAGCAGTGTATTCTGCATTCGCAGCGTTTCTTGCATCATGCTAGTCATATTTGTTGTAAAACTAATAATAGTTAGCACCAGATTCTCAATAGTAGCTTCAAGGCGACTAAAGTTAAAGCTTGACTTTGCATTCGTTAAATTATTTGGCGGTGAAACATTTTGTGTGGGAATAGAACTAGTCTTAGCAGCATCGGCATACGATACACGGGAACTAACTGGTTGGCTTGTTTGAGGGAGGGTGGCGGAGTAAGCGCTTGCTGATTGAGCTGGAGCTAGTTTAGGTTTTTGACCCATAGCCTGTTTAACAAAAAAATATACAGGGTGTCCTCTGTAGTTAGCGGTGTGATTACTTCCACAATTACTGCATTTTTTTCTGCTTGATCTTTTGGCTTAGTGCAGCTAGCAGTACCATGCAATTCACCACAGATAACACAAACTGTAGGTAAATTGCAGTAAGTTTTTGTATGACCATATCCATGGCAATTATGGCACTGAACGGGACCTGAACGCTTATTGGCTCTTCAACTGTAATTTTTCGGTATTAAAGGTATTTTAGGCTATAAATTGGATGTGTCTCGTTTTTTTTTCAACTGTATCTCACTTGGCTCCAGTTCAACACGAAATAGAGACTGGGGGATCTTCTCTCTATTGATTATATTAGTAACACTTTTTACTTTAAATCCTTGTATGATGAGTACATCTTTTATTTCGTCGGGATTAACATTAGCATCAATGCCCTTCAATACGATCTGCATACCTTTAGCACTTTTAAGCTGATAGGTATAAAACTTTGTTTAATTTTTTTTCGAAATCAGTAATAATTTTGCGGAATCTTTTTCTTCGCATATATGAATTTTCGTTTCATCAATTTTACCACGTTTTATTGGAATAATTTTTTAATAAGGGCATTCGAATTTTTTTCTCTCAGATATATTGGTGGTGGTTTGGAAGTTTTTTTTGGATAAAACAGCGACTTGGTCGTTATTAGCTTGCAATATTGAAAAACGATTTTGACGGTTAACTGCTGCAACGTCGTTATGCCTGGATATCTTGGGAACCGATGAAATTTTTGATGAATTTGGGCTTCGCCCGCGCCTTAAAATTGTGATATATCTATCCATTCCGACTTGGACCTTGGGTTTTAGGCTATTCTTATCTTCAGTGACAACTTAGTTAAGTGATGACCCCGAGCCCGAAGCGGATGATATCGCTGAGTTAAATGTAGAAGTACTAGGCAATAATGTCAACGATTCACTAGTTGGCATTGGACAAAGCGAAGTTGATCGCTGAAGAAACTGTGGTTTTGCCGTTAGAAAATGTCTATTATAAGATTTTTGATTTTTATTAAGAGCAAGTCTATCATCAGATTTTTTATTTTTATTGTTATCATTATGAGCATCAGAACTCACAGTTAAATCGGCATTTCTGCCGTTATAACTCACTTCACAATTTTTTTGCTTTGAGGTACTCATATAGAGTATTCCTCAAGGGAACTTTGTTTGTTTTTTTTGTTTACAGTTTTTTTTTGTTTTTGTTATTTCTATATGTAAAAAATATTTGCAAAGCAAATAAAGCTTATTTATTAAAGTCATATGTATTACGAATATTTTTTTACGATTTTGTTTGTTTAGTATGTATGTAAAAAAAAACTCCGCTAAGACGTCTGTTCACTGTGAAGGTACAACGAGCGTGATGTACAAAAACTAATTGCTAAGCTTAATGCGAAGAAAGCTCCAGGCATTGATGGAATTAGTAACAATATGGTGATGAACTTGCCTCGTATTGCAATCCTGTTATTCATCTCTAATGCCATTTTACGACTGGAGTATTATCCAAACAGCTGGAAGCTTTCCAAGGTTAAAATGATTCCAAAGTCGGGCAAAGATCTTACCAAGGCTGATTCATATAGGCCAATAAGTTTACTATCAACAATGTCAAAGCTCTTTGAAAAGTTACTCTTGATAAAGTTGTCTCCAATTCTAACTGAAAATTAGTGCATACCGGATCATGAATTTGGATTTAGAAGTCAGCATAGCAACATTTAACAAACTCATAGATTGGTTTAATTTATAAGAAAAACTTTTGTAGAAAAAAAGTATTGCTCTGCGCTGTTTAATAAAGTTTCTCAAGCATTGGCATGAAGGCCTAATTTTAAAATTAAAGACAATAAATATTATAAATCTGTCAAAAAGTTACATTATTGCCCGGAAGTTCACGGTTGTGGAAGGAGACTTTATAAGTACGCCTGTAAGAATCTCATCCGGTGTGCCAGAGGGGAGTATACTGGGATCAGTTTTGTATTTGATTTGTACTTGTGATATGCTTTTGTAATATTCACACATCTACATTTTCCGATGATACAGTCTGCCTTAGTATGCACAAAAACCCTCATGAGGCTTCCCGATATCTTCAGCAATATATTACCCAGATAGAACTATGGGTAAACATGTGGAGAATAAAGTAAACCGAACAGAAATTCGCTCGGGTAGCATTTACTTTACGAAAAGATACTTGTTCCCCCATTACAATCAATAATTAAATTGTTCCTCAAAATTAACATGTGAAATACCTTAATATAGATCTTGATCTAAGGCTCACATGGAAATACCACATTGTCTCTAAGCTAACGCAAATGAAACTTAAACCAAATCAGATACATTGGCTGGTTGATAGAAATTCAACCCTCAGCCTATATTGTAAACTTTTAATATACAAGTCGCTCTTAAAACCTATACGGTGCCACGGAATTCAGCTATGGGGAATTACTTCAGCTTTCAATGTCGCTTTCAATGTCGAGAGAATCCAACGAAGGCAAATCAAAATCTTACAGTTAATAACATCGGCTCCATGGTATATAAAAAATTCAAATACACATCGTGATTTAAATATGCCACTAGTGACTGAAGAAATTGCAAATTACGCAGGCAAATATTTAACAAAACTCGAGTCACATCATAAAAAGCTTGCTCGTAATATTTTGAACTTTACTGGACACATCCGTCAAAAAAAGAGATCTTATTCACAACACTCCCAATGGGAGTTCTTGAAAATACTTTTCTTTTTTTTCCTTTTGATTATCACTGCTTATATATTATATATAACTATCACTTAGTTTATATCCGACACTGGTCGGGCCTAATTATATATTAGATTTAAGATTTTAATACTTATTGTTAGTTCATATATGAAGATACAATAAATAAAGATCATGTATTATTAACAAAAAATGCAAAATAAACAAATAAGAGTGCTATATTCGGCTGTGCCGAATCTTATATAACCTTCCCCGACATACGTTTGGAGTATGCACATAAAAAAAAAATATTCAATAATTTTTTGCTCTATTTATATAGAGGTGTAATATGATGGTATGGGGATCAATGGGATTCAGTGGTGTATGACATCCAATTTTTATAGACCCTACAATGAATAAAATGGATTATTTAAAAATGCTAAAAGATAATTTAGCATAGGTAGCTACCAAATTAAATATCACTGGAGACTATTGATTAGTTAGAGTTAAATGCCCAAATCATTCGTCCTCAATAATAAGAGAATGGCTTCCATTCAATTTTAAGAAAATTGCAGGCACATCCTCCCTAGTCCCTTGGCCATAATATTAATTTAATACTGTGGGCGTATGTGGAAGAAACATTGTACGAGCTGTAGATTAGAGGCAAAAATTAGCTCATAAGTGTTCTCCAGAACATATGGGAGCATATACCTTCCAATATTACCAAAAACACAATTCATTCTATGATAATGATCTATTAGATGAAGTACGTGGCCACACTTAGTACAAATTCTTAGTATATTACTGATTTCATAGCTCCTTCTTGAAGGAAAAGTTAGTGTATAAGTTTTTTTTTTGCTCTTGAAAATAGTGTTATTTTATGTCAGGTTATTTTTTTAGCATTAAAATAAATTAGTTAATAAAATGAATGATTTTTAGAGAAAGCTGATTAATTTTCCTTGAAATTGCTTTTTGTTTCAGCTTAAAATCTTACAAAGCAACAGAGATACTTTGATTAGAAAAGCGGAGCATTTGATATACAAGTTTTTTCTTTGCTAACTGTATGTATAAACATAGGAATGCACATAGAAAATAGAAAAACAAATTATTATTTCGTATCCGAATTAATTCTGTGGCAATAAGGAAAAAGTGCTTAAGTCATATTTGACTGTTTTGCAGGAGAGCACTTTTAAGCGTTCAAGTCGATTTTCAGAAATTTATTTCTTTTACATGTTAATTGAAAATTCTCTGTTAATCTTTCTTTTTTTATACAAACATCGTAAACACTGTAAATAATACATTTAAGATGAAATATACCAAAGTATAAGCTAAATTAAGCTATTATTCCAAATGAGAGTTGAAGTTTTAAAAAGATAAGCCGCAATTCAATTTGCTATAACTTCTTGAAAAATCACAGAAATTAATTCAGATTTTGACCAAGGATACTTTCATATATGCAGATTACGGATCTACCATTAACTCAAAATTAGCTTATCTCGACTTAAGCACTTTTTCCTTTTCGACACAGAGTTTTTGCTCCAACTAATAACTTGACTTTTTTCAGGACGGTGCTTGAACACCAGCAGCATTATTGAAATATTAAATTTTGAACCAAGTTCAAATTGACTATACTAGTATAAGGAATTTAAATTAACTTAGGCTGATGGAGGGGGCGGTGGAGGGGAAGATGAAAGATGCAAACATATATATTTGTATATCTAAACATTACGGTTGCAGTACCTGGATTCAGTAACTTTTATTACGATAATCGTATCGTTATAATAAATATAACTAAGAGTTTGCTATTCACTAACATATTTTAGCGATATTCGCTGTCGGTTGGAGGGAAAATAAAATAAAATCACAATCTTTATTATTTTATGATTTTCGCTTATTTTCACATTTTCTATACAGAGATACCACATAATATGAATAGGTTTAATGTGTTCCTAGCAAGTTTTTTTATTTTGCGATTTTTTCTTCATCGTTCGTTATATCCAGTACTAAAATAAGAAAGTATTCACTATATAAGTTTGTTAATGTAAAAACTATGGACGTTTGTTATATTGAATTTTCGTTAAAGCGAGATTCGTTGTACCGAGTTTTGCCTGTGCGTACATGTGTACGCAACAAAAAAGAAATAAACGCGTTCAAAATGAAATAGTGTTTCATAATTTCTTGAGCATTTGTTTCCTCGAACGCATTCTGAATGTCATCGCAAATTGTAAATAGTGCTTTAGTTTTTGAACTCATTAAACACGCATGCGACAAACTGGGTAAAATATTGAAATAAATATATAGGAAAAAAGGTCTGCAAAAATGGAATTAAATCAACACATGTTAATAAAACAAGTTTTATCTCCAACACATATTAAGAAAACAATGGTGCAGTGGTTGAGGGTGTGCTTTGCCACTTTGACCGATACGGCAATATCTTTTTATGTTTTATATTTAAGTGAAACAAGTAAGAGTGCTATATTCGGCTGTGCCGAATCGTACGTACGTACATACATATGTATATATAGTATACAGACACATACATACATATTTGTTTTGTAAAAAAATTTATAATTTTTTTAAAGTTTTCATCTTTGGAGCTATAATTTTCATTTTTAAATTTTCATACGCCAAACTTTTCTTTCAGAAGCATAAAATATATTTAATTTATAAAGAAAAAGAAAAAAAAATTTTACCTATTTAATTTTACATAACACAAAAAGTGTGAGTTTTCCAACCCTGGAGTCATAATTTTGGATTTTTCTGATTATTGATACCAATCTAGTTCTTTAAAAAATACATAAAATATGTTAAGTGAACGAAGCAAAAACGAAATAAGAAAGAACCTAGTTTAATTTAATTCCTTTAATATTAAAAATAAAAAAGTAAAGTGCGACTTTGAATCGCGCACGAAAGGAAGGTTTTTTTGCTTTTTTGAAGTTTTTTTTTCGGCTTAAGCGATTTTTACAGTTTTGTCGCTTTTTTCTCGTTTTGGCGATTTTTTTCTGTTTTTGGAGGTTTTTTTCATTTTGGCGATATTTTTTTGTTTTTGGGCTTTTCTTCATTTTGACGATTTTTTTTCATTTTGGCGATTTGAGTTATATTTTTTTAGGCGATTTTTTTCTTTTTTTTTGTTTTTTTTCATTTTGGCGATTTTTTGGGGTTTTTTTCGTTTTGGCGATTTTTTTTTCATTTAGGCGATTTTTTGGGTTTTTTTCATTTTGGCGATTTTCTTTCATTTTGGCGATTTTTTTGGTTTTGGGTTTATTTTTATTTGGGCGATTTTTTTCTTTTTTTTGTTTTTATTTTCATTTTGGCGATTTTTTTCATTTTGGTGATTTTTTTCTGTTTTTTAGGTTTTTTTTCGTTTTGGGAATTTTTTTCATTTCATTTTAGCAATTCTTCCGTTTTATGCGATTTATTTTAGCTTAAGAAATTTTGTTTAATTTGGTGCTTTTTTTCGTTTTGGCGATTTTTTTTTTGTTTTTTCGATTTTTTTCGGTTTGGCGATTTTATAATTTTTTGTTTTTTTAGTTTTACCGTTTTTGAAAATCTCAAGAGTTTTGCTCTTACGGTTTCCAAGATACAGTAAGTTGTCAAAATTGCATAGCCAAAATTGCATTAACTGATGAAACACCCTTTAATTTAAATTTTTGGAAATTTTAGTGTTATTTATTTAGTGAATTTTTATTCACTAAACTTACAAATTTCAAGTGTATATACATACATACAATTGTATGTATATCACATGGGATTTTAACATTTTTCGTTGCTCGTTTTGGAACACCCTTTAATTTCCAATTCTCATGTATTTGTTGTTGTAGCGGCCAAAGGTCTACACACTGTGTCCAAATTTCAGGTCTGTAGCTCTTACGGTTCTCGAGAAAATACTAATATAGTTTTAGGCATAGTTAATTTTACATAACACAAAAAGTTAAAGTTTTCCAACCCTGGAAACGTCTTTTCATTTTTTTTTCATATTTTTTTTTATTTAAAATACCAATTGTAGTCGTACTGAAGTGTAAAATAAGTTTATTTATTAAAAAAAATAAAAATTTGTTTTCGGTAGTTACTTTTATAAAATAAATAAAGTTTAAGTTTTCCAGCTCTGCAATCGTCTGCTCGATTTTGCTGAATTTCAATACCAATCTATTTTGAAAAATTTTTGACACACCAGTCCAAGAACGAAGTCTCTAGCTTTTCTGGGATCTTCGGAAAACCGATTTCACGTACAGACAGACGGACAGACGGACATCGCTTATTCGTCTTCCCTATGCATAAGGATCCAGAATATATATATTTTATGGGTCGCTTATTGATATTATAGAAATTACAAACGGAACAACAAACCTATATATACCCTTTTACCATTTTTGTTGGTAAAGGGTATAAAAACTTCATCGAATCAGGAAACTTGCATGGTTCTAAGCACTCATTTTAATGATGAACAGTTTTGTTAAATGTGCACTCATGCTCGTCAATGAAACCCTGTGTTAAAATCATGCTTTCTGACCTAAATTGAATTTTCAGTAGAACCCATGCATTAACTATGTATTGCACATACATAGATATGTACATATGTACATACGTACATATCTATGTATGTGCAAGGCAACTCTTACGAAACTCAAAAAAACGATGATGTTTTTCACGTAAGTACAAAAAACAAGTAAGAGTGCTATATTCGGCTGTGCCGAATCTTATATACCCTTTACCAACGTACGTACATATATATAGTATACAGACACGTACATACATATTTGGTTTGTGAAAAAATTTATCATTTTTTTAAAGTTTCCATCTTTGGAGCTATAATTTTCATTTTTCAAATTTCATACACCAAACTTTTCTTTCAGAAGTATAAAATATATTCAATTTATAAAGAAAAAGAAAAAAATTTTTAGACCTATTTAATTTTACATAACACAAAAAGTGTAAATTTTCCAACCCTGGAGTCATAATTTTGGATTTTTCTGATTATTGATACCAATCTAGTTCTTTAAAAAATACATAAAATATGTTAAGTGAAAAAAGCAAGAACGAAATAAGCAAAAACTTAGTTTCATTTAATTCCTTTAATATTAAAAAAATCAGTTAAGTGCGACTTTGAATCGCGCACGAAAGGAAGGTTTTTTGTTTTTTTTGAAGTTTTTTTCAGTTAAAACGATTTTTTCAGTTTTGTTGCTTTTTTCTCGTTTTGGCGATTTTGTCTGTTTTTGGAGGTTGTTTCATTTTGGCGATTTTTTTCTGTTGTTGGGCTTTTCTTCATTTTGGAGATTTTTCTCATTTTGAAGATTTTTTCTGTTTTTTGGGTTTTTTCGCGATTTTTTTGTTTTTTTTTCGTTTTGGTGATTTTTTTCATTTTGGCGATTTTTTTTCATTTTGCCAATTTTTTTATTTTTTTTATGTTTTTTTTTTCGTTTTGGTGATTTTTTTTCATTTTGGCGATTTTTTTTTTTTCATTTTGGCGATTTTTTTTCATTTTGGCGATTTTTTCTGTTTTGTAGTTTTTTTTTTCGTTTTTGGCGATTTTTTTTCTTTTTTTGGCGATTTTTTTTCATTTTGGCGATTTTTTTCTGTTTTTTAGGTTTTTTTTTCGTTTTAGCTATATTATTCATTTTGGCGATTTTTTTTTCATTTTAGCAATTTTTTCGTTTTTTTGCGATTTATTTTAGTCTTAGAAATTTTCTTTTAATTTAGTGCTTTTTTTCATGTTTTTAAGTTTTATTTTTCGTTTAGGTGATTTTTTTCATTTTGGCGATTTTTTTTTCATTTTGGCGATTTTCTTTCATTTTGGCGATTTTTGTTTTCATTTTAGCAATTTTTCCGTTTTTTTGCGATTTATTTTAGTCTTAGAATTTTTTTTTAATTTGGTGCTTTTTTTCGTTTTGGCGATTTTTTTTCTGTTATTTAGGTTTTTTCTTTTTTTGGCGATTTTTTTCATTTTGGCGATTTTTTTCTGTTTTTTTCGTTTTGGTGATTTTTTCATTTTGGCGATTTTTTTTTCATTTTGGCGATTTTTTTCTGTTTTTTAGGTTTTTTCTTTTTTTGGCGATTTTTTTTAATTTTGGCGATTTTTTTCTGCTTTTTAGGTTTTTTTTCGTTTTGGCGATTTTTTTTTCATTTTAGCAATTTTTCCGTTTTTTTGCGATTTATTTTAGTTTTAGAAATTTTTTTTTAATTTGGTGCTTTTTTTCGTTTTGGCGATTTTTTTCTGTTCTTGGCTTTTTTTTCATTTTGGCGATTTTATTCTGTTTTTTTCGTTTTGGTGATTTTTTTCATTTTGGCGATTTTTTTTCATTTTGGCGATTTTTTTCTGTTTTTTAGGTTTTTTCTTTTTTTGGCGATTTTTTTTTCATTTTGGCGATTTTTTTCTGCTTTTTAGGTTTTTTTCGTTTTGGCGATTTTTTTTCATTTTACCAATTTTTCCGTTTTTTTTGCGATTTATTTTAGTTTTAGAAATTTTTTTTTAATTTGGTGCTTTTTTTCGTTTTGGCGATTTTTTTTCTGTTTTTGGCTTTTTTTTCATTTTGGCGATTTTTTTCTGTTTTTGGGGTTTTTTTCATTTTGGCGATTTTTTTTTCATTTTGGCGATTTTTTTCTGTTTTTAGGGTTTTTTTTTTGTTTTGGTGATTTTTTTCATTATGGCGATTTTCATTTTGGCGATTTTCTTTCATTTTGGCGATTTTTGTTTTCATTTTAGCAATTTTTCCGTTTTTTTTTGCGATTTATTTTAGTGTTAGAATTTTTTTTTAATTTGGTGCTTTTTTTTCGTTTTGGCGATTTTTTCTTGTTTTTGGCGATTTTTTTCGGTTTGGCGATTTTATAATTTTTTATTTTTTCAGTTTTACCGTTTTTGAAAATTTCAAGAGTTTTGCTCTTACGGTTTCCAAGATACAGCAAATTGTCAAAATTACATAGTCAAAATTGCATTAACTGATGGAACACCCTTTAATTTAAATTTTTTTAAATTTTTGTGTAAATTTTTGTAGTCTGTATAAAAATACACTAACCTTACAAATTTCAAGTGTACAATTGTATATGTATATACTACATGGGATTTTAAAATTTTTCGTTGCTCGTTTTGGAACACCCTTTAATTTCCAATTATCATGTATTTGTTGTTGTAGCGGCCAAAGGTCTACATACTGTGTCCAAATTTCAGGTCTCTAGCTCTTACGGTTCTCCAGAAAATACTAATATAGTTTTAGACATAGTTAATTTTACATAACACAAAAAGTTAAAGTTTTCCAACCCTGGAAACGTTTTTTTAATTTTTTTGTATTTTTTTTATTAAAAATTCTAATTTTAGTCGTACTGAAGTGTAAAATATATACATTTATTAAAAAAAATAAAAATTTGTTTTCGAGAGTTACTTTTATATGGCAAAATGAAGTTTAAGTTTTCCAGCTCTGCAATTGTCTGCCCGATTTTGCTGAATTTCAATACCAATCTATTTTGGAAAATTTCTGACACACCAGTCCAAGAACGAAGTCTCTAGCTCTTCTGGGAGCTGCGGAAACCCGATTTCACGTACAGACAGACGGACAGACGGACATCGCTTATTCGTCTTCCCTATGCATAAGGATCCAGAATATATATATTTTATGGATCGCTTATTGATATTATAGAAATTACAAACGGAATGACAAACCTATATATACCCTTTTACCATTTTTGTTGGTAAACGGTATAAAAATACCGACGCAGCCAGGATACGAACCGTGCTTTTCTGACTACCAAGGCATACTCTCCACCACTGACGTATTAATTCTTATTAATATTTACAGATAAAATTTGGTTTATGAAAATGTATGAATATGATAATTTAATTCCGTTTTTGCATGCCTTTTTCGCTGGATATTTATCTCAATATATTACCCACCCAGCAAAAAAAAAATTTTTTAAATCATATGTATGACGCGCAAAATAGAAAAGAACCTAAGGGTAAAAACCGGTTTTGTTCAGGAGAGCCATTTTAAAGATTTAAATACGTGTATCTTTGGTGTACCATCACTGAGCGTGTTAATATTGGTCTCATTTGAAAGCGACACATCTCATGACGTCAGGAACGTGTTGGTCAACTTTGAAAACGCGCGTAGGTCGTCCCTACCTCTTGTTTTATGTAGTTGGTTTTTACTGTTTTCTACCTAGCGCGCTGTTTCCATGAGTCAGATATCAATTTTGCTCGCGTTTTTTCGAATCCAGGTTTATTTTCTGAAATTATTAATTGTGAATTATAATAAATACTCATTTATAATTCTTTTAAATCGTGAATATCACTCTGTTAGTACGCAAATTTGTTCACATAACCTTAGAATCGTCGACTTCAATTTCATAAAACGCACATATGTCTGGGAGGGAACACTTTTGGAGCATGGGATCGGTCTCATTCGATACTCAGATTTTGTCCACATCAAAAAAAGTGAAAATTGATTTTTTTACCCTTAGGTCCCTTTCTCTATGCACTGTAACATGTTGAATCATGGGTTCAAGTGATGACGTATTGGTTCGATTTAGGTGAAACATGCATGATTAGCTTGTCATTGGAGATCATGTGTTTGTGCGAGAATTTAAATACTTTGATATCCATTCAAATGAGTGAATTTAACCCATGCAAGCTCTCTGATTCGATTATGTCACGTAAATAAAAAACAAAAAAATAAATAAATTCTTTTGTCGCAAGATACGAGCCGTGCTGTTCCCACGCTCAAGGCACACTGCTTTGGACACAAGCTTGGGACATTAAATTGCAACTATCACTATTCTTTGCTCAGCTATTTGCTGACATACTTAAGAGGTAACTGTTACAGTATTGTGTTAATTGCTTACTCATGTATTTAGTGTATTACTTATGACTAATTTATTATTAGTATTAAATTTAATTTAGTATATAAGATGTGAATAAATCCAAATTATTAGTTCAGTAGTAAATCATATTTCTTGTGTTTTTATTCAACTTAGCGTTCTTCTGGTTAAAGTGCTTGAAGAACATAGGCAAAGCAAAATAGTATCAATCCAGATTTATGTGTTTGGGTTGAATTCTACTATAGCCAGTTGGGAATTAACATTTTTTGGTGACCCCTAAGTTTTGAAAAATACGCAACCAGTCTTGAAGGTAGATTACTATCAAGGACACCTTGGTAATCATCAAACACATCTTGGTAATCATTAAAGGACATTTTTCTAATCATCAAGGACATTTTACTAATCATCGAGGACATCTTGCTTATCATCAAGGCAATACAGTGTGCTTCATTTGCTTCAAGTCAAAGCAGTGACCCATCAAGACAGTTTGCTTATCATACATCATCAACAAGTTCGGCGATCAATTTTCTTCAATTTCACTCAGCGCAAGAAAATTCAACATGTCAAGCTTGGAAAGTCTAATGTATCAACAGGAGTGAGAGCAATTGAGATGGAAAGGATAGTCTCGAATATCAAAAAGGCTCCTCAAGATCGAAGAACGCTCAAGTTTTACGTAACTAAATACGAGGAATTAAGAAAATTGTGGAAAGTCTTTGAGAAAACAGAAAACACTATAAGAAGAGATCCAACATTGGCAGATAATGATATATATATATGATCAAAAATCTGCACAAAACAGTTGGACTCACATACAGTACAACAATTTAACTAATTGAAGCACAAATATCTAAGCTACACCAGATAAAAGACAACACGAAGCCTGTGCCAACAACAAGAGCAAAGCAAATATAGCCTGGTACAAGTGATCAATATGTGTTAAATTGAAACTTGGGGTTGGTGAAAATGCAAAGAGCCCGCATGATGGCTTTGACACGCTTGATTAACGGATTATCAACAGTAAAGAATGACCAACCATCATAATTTTATCAAATAAAACGTGAAGGTATAAAAAACTTGTGGTCTCAAGTACAAAAATTATCTGACGAAATATGGCAGAAGGTAGAGGATCCCTCAACATTGGGATTTGATCTGGATGAATATTACATTTCATCAGGATGAATATTACAGATTTAACCCAACAATCGTTAGTGGAATTAGCCGTAATGGGAGATCAAGCCAAGCAGTTTGAGATGGAAGCACTACAGTTACAAAGCAATTCAGCAGTGACAATTCCACAGTGTAATGGGAATTATTTAAAATGGTGTCAATTCTATGAACTATTTACCGAAATGGTCGATAAACAACCACTACTTCAGGTGCAAAAGATGTGGTATCTTAAATCAAACGTGTCGGGAGAAGTAGCAAGACTCATAAGTCATTAATCACTAATCGAAGAAAATTATAAAACGGCCTGGACACTGTTACAAGAGAGATTCAATAACACAAGAGTCATAGTGGCAGCTTTGGTAGATAAGATTCTGATCCAACTAAGAGCGACGTTGTCTAGTGCATCAATAAAGGTTCTTCCTCACACCACTAAATAATGTCTGTTGGCGCTAAACAACCTACACATCAACACGACATCCTGGGATGCTATACTGATCCAGCTATTGACTAAAAAATTGGATCGATCTCTCTATATCCGATTCATACAGTCACTAGCTAAACCAAAAGATATACCATCAATGGACAACCTCTTCTCTTTTCTTGAAATTCAATTTCAGTCAATGGATTCCATTGGTTATAAAGAGAAATCATCTAGTCATCAAAATACAAAAACCGTCTCATCAGTAACATCGATGGTCAGTTACGAAAACTGTAAGCTCTGCAATAATGGAAACCATCATATTTATCGGTGCAAGCAATTCTTAAACATGACAGAATCAGACAGGTTGAAGTGGGTACAGAAACAAAAACTCTGCGCTAATTGCCTGAAGACTGATTATATATCAAAAACGTGTACTTCCAGTGGTTGTAGAAGATGCAATAAAAAATATAACACTTTATTGCATTTGCAACAAAATCCACAACATAAGCAGAATATATCAAAGGTCCCGCAACCAGATTCAGATGCAAAGGGCAACACTGCAGCAGCTTCATCAGCATCTGCAACAGCAGCAACAACACAACACAAATATGTCATGTTAGCTACAGCGAAGGTAATTGGCTCCAAATGGTATGTCCACTGAGTTTCGAGCTATTCCGGATTCAGGCTCAAAAGTAAACATTGTATCTGCACGTCTTGTCAGAAAGTTATCATTGGCTCCAACTGAGACTTCTCTGTGCATCAATGGAGTTGGAAGGACTCAGAAATGAGTATCTCACCGCGTGAATGTCGAATTGTCATCAATGAAAGGTGACTTTTTGACAAATTTTGAAGCTATCGTTCTTACAACTATCATTTCACCACAACCACATCATAATATTGATGTTTCAACCTGGAACATTCCAGACAATATCCACCTAGCAGATTCTAGATTTTTTAAACAAGAAAAAATAGATATTCTTCTCGGAGCAGAATTCTACTTCAAGCTTATGCTCCCAGGGATAATAAAATTAGCTGATGGCATTCCTACTCTGCAAAACACATTACTGAGCTGGATCATAGGTGGGTAAATTCACCAAACCAGTTACTCAAATTTAGCATCGCCACCTACATGTGCCATATTTGGCAATGAGTCAACACTAGAACAACACATTGAACAACTATGGAAATCGGGCGAAATAGAATCCCCTGAGAAAATTCTGTCTCCATCAGAAGAACAATGCAAAGCTCATTTTGTTCACAATACCAAAACTAACATATATAATCGTTTTATTGTTAGTCTTCCATTTCGCGAGAATACGTCGGTATTGGGTGATTTGCATGCCATGGCTTACAACATATTCGTTAGCTTAGAAAAACGACTACAAAAGAATCAGAGCATTCAAGGTCAGTACATACAATTTATGAGAGAATATGAAGAACTGGGACATATGCAAAAGATAAATATTGACGAGGTACCACATCCTAGGGATTTTATTCCTCATCACTGCATATTGAAACCTGAAAGCACCACAACAAAACTTTGAGTAGTTTTTGACGCATCAGCAAAAACATCAACTGGATATTCTTTGTATGATTTAATGTTTACTGGACCAGTTGTCCAAGGCGAATTGTTTTCGATCCTCATTCATTTTCGATTGCCAAAATTCGTCTTTACAACAGACGTAGAGAAAATGTATAGACAGATATTAATCAGCCCAATGGACCATCAGTATCAAATAATTATCTGGCGAGAAAATCCGTCATCACCAGTTAACTACTACCGACTTAACACGGTTACATATGGAACACGTGCAGCACTTTATCTTGCCACCAGATGCTTTAAAAAATAGCTAAAGAAAATATACAAAGCTTTCCGTATGGATTCTAGATGTTGAAAGATAATTTTTATGTGGATGATGGACTTGGAGGTTCAGATAGCCTTAGCACAGCAATTGCAATGCAAAAGGAACTCATTACAATATTGAACAAACATTGTTTTAAATTGAAAAAATGGTGCGCAAACCATGCACAGTTATTAAAAAACATTGCAGCAGATGATCAAGAAGTAAATTTAGACTTCGACAATAATGACAATAGTACGATACAAACATTAGGGTTGTATTGGTTACCTAAGAACAACAATTTTTGCGTCAAGGTCAACTTCAGTCTTCATCAGAAAATGACAAAACGTACAGCAACTTCTGATCTTGCAAAGCTGTTTGACCCCCTTGGCCTCCTAGCTCCCGTAGTTGTAAGGGCAAAGATATTTTGGCATCATGCATTAGAGTGGGATGATCCGTTACCTGATAATCTTTGTTCATCGTGGAATAAATTCAGAGCTTACCTTAAAGGCCTTGACAACTTTATGATACCGCGGCACATAATCCAAGGTGAAGCACCGGTAAAAGCACAACTCCACGTGTTTTGAGATGCATCCTAGAAGGCATTTAGTGCAGCTGCTTATATTCGTGCAACTCTTAAGAATGGACAAATAATCGTGAAGTTGTTGTTTGCCAAGTCACGAGTAGCTCCACTAAAGCAACAAACATTACCACGATTGGAGCTATGTGCCGCAGTTGTAGCGGCTCAACTTGCAGATAGACTCAAACATGAAATGAAAATAGAAAATCAAACGATGTTTTTATGGACGGACTCTGAGATTGTACTATCATGGATATACACACAGTCATCGTTATACAAAACTTTTGTAGCCAACAGAGTATCAATGATTCAATCATTAACCCTACCGCAACAATGGCAGCATGTAGGATCAAAAGACAATCCAGCTGATATATTATCTAGAGGTATTAAAGCAGCTGAACTGCCAAGATGCAATATGTGGCTATATGGACCACTGTTTCTTCATGGCAAGGAAGAAGCATGGCCAACAAAACGTTCACCATTATTTTAATCAGCAAGTGACATTGAAAGGAAAAAGGTAGTTGTAACAGCAGTCTGTTCAAACTATGTCAACATCGTATATGGAATTCACCACAGGAATTCCTTCAAAACTTTACAGAGAGTATTGGGTTACGTTCTTCGATTCATCAACAATTTAAAAAAGCAAAAAAAAATTCGACCAACACACATATCATTGAGCCCGACAGAGTTGAATGATGCTATATTCCTGATAGTTCGAACAATCCAAGAAACTGAATTCAAGGAGGACATATCTAGGTTACGAGCAAACAAATACCTCCCAGGGGCCAGTGCAATCAGCAGCCTATCTCCATTTCTCGATAACAGATCCGTTCTACGGGTCGGAGGAAGATTGGAAGCATCAGAATTGTCGTTTGATGCAAAACATCCCATACTGCTACCATATAACGATTCAATATCAAAACTTATACTTACAATCCTCCACGAAGAAAATTATCATTGTGGCCCACAAGCGCTACAGTCTATATCAAGACAAAAATACTGGATTATCAAGGGCAAATCAATGACCCGAAATATAATTCAAAATTGTGTTCGATGTACAAGAGCAAAACCAAGGCTCCTGAACCAAATAATGGAAGACCTACCAGCAAGCATAGTAACGCCAGCAAGACCATTCATTAAAGCAGGAGTTGATTATTGCGGTCCTTTATGGGTTCATTACAAAATAAGGTGTAAAAAACCTCATAAAGTTTATATATGTAGCTGTATTTGTCTGTTTTTCAACAAAGGCAGTACATCTGGAAGTTGTAACTGAATTAACAACAGATGCCTTTATTGGAGCCCTTAAAATATTTCTATCACGTAGGGGGCGCTTTCAAACCATATATTCGGACAACGCTACAAATTTCATATGTGCTCGAAATCAGCTGGAGGAGCCACCTAGAGCCCCTCACTTTGGAGGATTGTGGGAGGCAGCTGTTAAATCGGCTAAACAATTATTGCTTGGAACTGTTTCAACGGCTTCCTTAACTCACGAAGAGTTGGAAACGGTTATTATTAAAATAGAAGCCATCCTATACTCTCGACCACTAACCCCAATGTCATCTAACCCAAATGACTTAAATGCACTGACTCCAGGTCACTTTCTAATTGGAGAAGCACTCATAGCACAAGTGGACAGCAGAGCAGAACACGTAAACACGTGTAGCGTGTTCTAACTATCACTACGACTAACATTGCGTAGTAAACATTTAAAGTCAACTTGACCGCAATATACATAACATCCAATGGCATTGAAATTATTTTTGCGCTGGACATTTGACACTCATGCAAATGCATTAGACAGACTGCAACGTAAATATGTATTTTGTACAAATGATATTTGACACTTACCAGTCTGATCGAAGGCCGCAGCAAAATGCACTTGAATGAATCAAAATTAATAACCACATGTGTTTATATAATAAATATAAACAATACAAAATCCATGTTTTCCAAATTTCTTATGAGACACACGCCGCACGCCTACCGTGGGAAACTAAAAGGAACAATTTGCTTATTAAGCATACACCTTTTCTTTTCCCTCTTATGTTAAGATAGGTTAAGCTTTATTCTCATAACTAGTATATAAGACAATGTATTTTTATTTTTAAATTAATGAATAAACAACTTTCTTGTGAGCTCCTTGCTGAGCTCTAATAATAAAGAATTAGTTTACTTCAGGCATTCATCTGCCTTCAACTATTTTGAGCCAGTGGCGTTTATTAGCGCCGGCACCCTCGGGCAGGTAGAAATTAGGGAATTTTTAAATAAATAAAATCTAATTATTTACATGGCGATCCTGCCAGTTCTTATGAACAAAATTTTTTTAATTGTCCTGACGGATTAGCCTATAAACAATCCGTCAGAAGAGAAGGAAGACGCTGCCTGGCCAAAAGGCAGACAGCTATGAATATTTATGGGTCCTGGCAGACCAGCCAAAACGCTCTGCCAGAGGAAGAAAGATGTCCGCCTGGCCAAGAGGCAATAAAGCAAATAATTAATATTATTTAAAAAAGGACTTGTTATCATCAGCAGCAGTATCAAGTGCAGCAGCAACATATTTTCTGAATGTTGTATACTAGCAGCCCAACAACTTTCGTTATCAAATGTATTCCCAGCAACAAAAACGAATAACAATACAGCAATATAAATATACTTGATCAACCAAGGACGATTGAAAGTGCCAGCAAAATGTACCAACAACAAAAAAAAACGCACCTACTATGAAAAATAAATAAATTGAATAGATAGATAAATAAAGTAAATAAAGTGAAATTACATTTTTTTTAAACAAAATTTATGAAATTATTGATACATATACATTAACGGAACATTAAATACTAATAAATAGATAAATAAAATTTATGAGGTATTTTGACTTTTGTACGGTCCTTTATAATGTATAAAACTAAAGCAATTTATGAAAAAAAAAAGTTTTTTTATATCAAAAATAAAATAACTATAATATTTAAAATTAATTTTGTAAGGTTATAAAATGAATAGGAAATTCAGAAGTAGGGCTAAAAACCCAGTTCAATGGGAAATTAAGGAAAATGAGCCAACTATGGAAGCGCGAATAGAGTTTTTAAAACGGATTTGGAAATTGATAGGAATAGAAGGAACTCCAACAGAAGACGACGTAATAAATAAACCAAAAATTGAACAAGAAACAGTCTTACTCATGAGGAAATTTTTAGAGTGGTAAATTTTTTTACTTGAAAAAAAAAATTAGATTTTTGTTTTGGAGTGGTGAACTGTTGAATTTATTTTTTCAATATGGGTAAAACAGAATCGAAATTAGAAAACCCAAATGCAAATGTAATAAATGAGGTAGAAGTAGTACCAGAAAAAATTGATTTAAAATTAATTGAAATAATTCTAATTATTATTTGTATATTATCGATTTTTAACTTTGTTTTGAAAATGTATAAAATACACCACAAAATTTTAAAGAAAAAATATTCTAGCAGAGCAAGTGACCTAGACAAAATATAACTTTAATAAGTTATAAAAAAAAAACGCATAGAAAAAGAAATTTAATAGTACCTTTTTATCAATTACGTTTTAACAAGACAAGAAAATGAAGAAAATTAAAAAGAAAAGAAAAAAAAAAGTTATTAAATTTTTTTTAATAATAATAATAGTAATAACTATAATAGATATACTAACAATAACAATTGTAACAATGGAATGAGAAAAAAATTTAGCAACTGAAGAAATAGAAACCACGGAAATAGTTAGAAAACTCGGACACTCCCCTAAGATCAATACAATAGGAAAAGATAACTATGTTGCTGACGCTTTATCGCGAATTACAATAAATGACCTAAAAGACATGAATAATAAAATTTGTTCTATATTAAAAGTCACGACCAGATCGATGACCAATAAAAAAGAAATGAATAGTAATAAACAGCATAAATTTGATAAAAATAAAAATAATGATAAGCCCAGTATATATGTATGTACCTTTAACAAACACTGACGTCAGAAAATACTATACACTAAAGATTTCCCCCGCAAGATGTTACATCAAACGTGGAAAATCTATAGTAACATATATACTTATTAATGATTTGTTTACTAAAGAGAATTTTGACTTAAGACAATTTTTCTCTAGGCTCGAAAAAGTGGCCGGTAAACACAATATATATAATTTACAAGTGGCACCTAGTGAGAAAATTTTCGAATTTATCTCTATTAATGAATTTAAACTTATGGGCAATAAAATATTAAATAAAATTAAAGTAGCGCTACTAAATAAGGTGACCCAAATCAATAATAAGAATGCCAAGGCAATTCTTGAAATTATGCTGAAATATCACGATGATCCCATAGAAGGAGGACATTGTGGAATATATAGAACATTAGAAAAAATAAAAAGATATTACTATTGGAAAAATATGTCAAAAGACATATCGAAATACGTAAAAACATGTCATAAATGTCAAACTGCTAAAACTTTAAAACATAACAAAAGTCCAATGACTGTGACACCAACGCCAACAAAACCATTTGATACGGTAGTGGTAGACACAATAGGACCATTTCCAAAATCATTATTTGGAAATGAATACGCAATCACAATAATATGTAATTTAACTAAATATTTAGTTACTATACCAATAAGAGACAAAAGCGCTAAAACAATCGCTAAGGCTATATTTGAAAATTTTATACTTACCTATGGTCCAATGAAGACGTTCATTTCGGACATGGGAACAGAATATAAAAATTCGATATTAACAGAACTTTGTAATCTACTAAAAATTGAAAAATTAACTTCGACAGCTCATCACCACCAAACAGTAGGCACAATAGAAAGAAGTCATAGAACTTTCAATGAATACGTACGTTCCTATATATCTATAGACAAATATGATTGGGACGAATGGTTAAAATATTTTACTTATTGTTTTAATACAACACCTTCAACAATACATAATTATTGTCCTTATGAGTTAGTCTTTGCAAAAACTACTAACAGTTTTCAAATATTTAATGTAGATAAAGTAGAACCACTATATAACATAGATGACTATGCCAAAGAAATTAAATTTAGGTTAGAAATAGCATATAAGAGAGCTAGGCAATTATTAGATAAAAATAAACTTAGGCAAAAACTAAACTATGATAAGGATATACTTGATTATAACTTTAAGATAGGAGATGTAGTTTTACTCAAAAATGAAGCAGGTCATAAGTTAGAAATACAATATAGAGGACCTTACAAAATTAAGAAAATAGACTTAAGAAATAATGTAACCATAGTTGATAAGAAAACTAATAAAACACAAGTAGTGCATAAAAATAGGCTAAAGTTATATAAAAGTAAATAAAATTAATGTACACGTATGTCCGGACTACGACTACATATACTAGATATACATATTCATATACATATACATATATAATAATAATAATAAATATTTCTTTACAATTTAAAACACAAAAATTATTTACATAAGAAAAACAAAATTTGTAAAAGAATGTCCATAAATTTAACGTTATATGAACATTCTTATAAAAGGTGGAGGTGTAGCGTGTTATAACTATCACTACGACTAACATTGCGTAGTAAACATTTAAAGTCAACTTGACCGCAATATACATAACATCCAATGGCATTGAAATTATTTTTGCGCTGGTATTTGACACTCATGCAAATGCATGAGACAGACTGCAACGTAAATATGTATTTTGTACAAATGATATTTGACACTTACCAGTCTGATCGAAGGCCGCAGCAAAATGCACTTGAATGAATCAAAATTAATAACCACATGTGTTTATATAATAAATATAAACAATACAAAATCCATGTTTTCCAAATTTCTTATGAGACACACGCCGCACGCCTACCGTGGGAAACTAAAAGGAACAATTTGCTTATTAAGCATACACCTTTTCTTTTCCCTCTTATGTTAAGATAGGTTAAGCTTTATTCTCATAACTAGTATATAAGACAATGTATTTTTATTTTTAAATTAATGAATAAACAACTTTCTTGTGAGCTCCTTGCTGAGCTCTAATAATAAAGAATTAGTTTACTTCATTCAGGCATTCATCTGCCTTCAACTATTTTGAGCCAGTGGCGTTTATTAGCGCCGGCACCTTCGGGCAGGTAGAAATTAGGTAATTTTTAAATAAATAAAATCTAATTATTTACATACGTCCCTCGCAACACGATGGAAATTAGTGTCTCATCTTAAACATGAATTCTGGAGACGTTGGTCATCGGAATACTTACAACAGTTGCAAGAAAAATATAAATGGAAATCATCTTATCAAAACGTAAAAGACGGACAAATGGTTATCATAAAGGAAGATAATATACCAGTTATGCGTTGGCCACTCGGAAAAATTCTTCATACACACGAAGGCAACGATGGAAGGGTGCGAGTAGCAGATATCAAAACATTATCCGGAGTGACTAGCTCCTCTATTTCACGAAGACGAAAACTCAGTAAAAGAAAGTAATAAGTCCCGAAGGCAAGAAAATGATGAAGAGTCCACCATTCCGAGAAAACGACGCTTTTCAGGGTCTTCTGTATTGCTGAGTATCTTGATAACACTTATGCTGATTCCAGCTATTTTCTGCAACAATATTCAAACAAATTAATTTCAAAATGACCTAGGAATATATTTTGAGGGCATTGGGACAGCAAGGATGGTGACAGGCGAATGGAAAATTATGGTATATTAAAATTTAGCTCCATTTTCATCAGAAATCGATGCACTATCTTCAGGAATACTTGCACTTGAGAAACTCTGTACAGAACACCAACAGACGCACATATGAAACAGTTTTGTTAAACACTTTCAACAAATATGAGATGAGCTATGCCAAGAAAGGGAAATATTTTCATCAAACAGGTTCAAACGAGCGGCATTTAACATTGTTGGTAACGTTGCCAGATTGTGTTTGGTGTCTTGGATTCAGAATATGCTGAGGAAATGGCAAACACCATAAATAAGGCTAGAGCTGAAAAGGATCACATTCTATTACTGCTAAAAAATCAAACCGCAATCATAGACTCAACCATAAATATCATAAAACAAGATGAAATCAGAACTCAAAAACGAGTAACTGATCTTGCGATTCAGCTCAATTCCATTAACAAAGAATCCGAGCAAACCAGTAAAACTCAAGTAATGGAATTTGTATTAATTCAATTGACACTAATGGCAACAAATCTCCAGCGAATAGAATCTGAAATAATCAATGTACTCACGGACGACCATAATGCACGAATTAGTCCATTGCTATTGTCACCGCATCGACTAAAAGACGAACTTACTACTCATCTCCCAGCCTATCATGCACTTCCAATTGAAGATGACAACCTGATTAAGCTCTACAAATTAAGGACTGTTAAAGGTGCCGTAACTAAAACAGAAGTTGTATTTGAGGTTAAATTGCCATTGGTAGATCAACAGATATTGGAATTGTTCAAAATAATACCAGTTTCAATAATTAAAAACGACAAACTTATTGCAATTACATTGGATAGTTCTTATTTAGCAGCAAATTCACACAGAGACCAATTCATTACATTAAGAACGGAAGATGTTCACAACTGCATGAAAACCAAACCTGATGTACATACATATATGCAAAAATAAACAAACGAAACTTGGAAGGGACTCAGATGTGACCTCATGCGAAATCTTTATGTTCAATAACATAACATACCTAGGCGAAATATGTTGAACGCTGTTCAACGTCGGGGAGTATGTTAACACCCAGAAAGGGTTAATTATTGATCTATTTTAATATTTTTCTTTAGTTATTAACTTGCAAAAACAAAAGTTTTAATAGGTCATTTAAGCATGCATTTGATTATTAATTTAACGAAATATGAAAAGGTAACTAGAACTCTGACCATTAGATTGCAAATATTACAGTTTCAATATTAATTATGTTTTGTTCTTTCTTTGCTTTGTTAACTTTCAAAACACATGTAATTAATTATTATTTAACTAAATACAAATCGGTAATTGGGACATTAAATTGCAACTATCACTATTCTTTGCTCATCTATTTGTAGTAAATCATATTTCTTGTGTTTTTATTGAACTTAGCGTTCTTCTGGTTAAAGTGCTTGAAGAACAGTGGCAAAGCAAAATAGTATGAATCCAGATTTATGTGTTTGGGTTGAATTCTACTATAGCCAGTTAGAAATTAACAACCCTCTTGTTGATTAAGTGCGATATGTAGGTATGTATGTATATATTTATGTGTATAAGTATATATGTATGTACATATACATACACATGCCTATGTACATATTTATACATATGGATGTGTTTTTTACCACAATCGAACTTTAATTTCTGTTCAAAAAAGTAGAAAGCAGAAATTGATTTTTATTTCTTCTCGAAAAAATAAAATCGGAATATAACAATTATTTCTATATTTATTATTTGATAAGGCTAAATATCGTACCGTTCTGTAAGCCTAATTACATTTCGCACCTTCATTGCAAACAGCCATATCTCAAAAATATATTTTTGGGGTTAATAATGCAGAAAAATTTGTTATATGTATCATATTTAATCTTTTATAAAAATTTCATACAAAAGGCTTTTACACTCATTTTTTGAAGTGTACCTATGCAAATTAAAAACTTTAAACTTATTTTCTGCAAAGGTAGCTTTCTGAGCTATGACTATGTTGCAATAAAGCGATGTGACCCAGCACCGTCACCGTCACCCTTCGTCAACGACGCGCCGTTTTATTTTCGATTTAAAACATTTTTTCTATGTGTTTTAGACTCGTTTTTCGTGTAGCGATAGTCGCTACAGGTCAACTGTTAATGCTTTTTTTAAAATGAAGTTGCTTTTTTTAAAATACTCTATTGAAAAAACTGAGATTAATATTTAATCGTTCGAACTCAGCCTGCGAATTTTCACTGGCTGATTGCTTATCATCGATTCATGCTACCCCGTTAAATCTTTAGTATTTTTTTTTTTTTTATTTTTTTTTTAATACATATTTTTATTTATTGTATCTTCAAATATGAACTAACAATAAGTATTCAAATCTTAAATCTAAAATATAATTATTAGGCCCGACCACTGTTGGACATACATTTAGAGATAGTTATAAATTATACATATTTAAGTAGTGATAATCAAAAGGAAGAAAACAAATAAAATAAAATAAAAAGTATTTTCAAGCAGTCCCATCTGGAGTGTTGAGTATAAGAGCACTTGTATCCCTCTTTTTTAGGCGGACGTGTCCAGTAAAGTTCAAAATATTACGAGCAAGCGGATTAGGATGTGACTCGAGTTTTGTTAAATATTTGCCTGCATATTTTGCAATTTCTTCCACCACTAGTGGCATGTTTAAATCACGATGTATATTTGAGTTTTTTATATACCATGGAGCCGATGTTATTAATCGCAAAATTTTATTTTGCCTTCGTTGGATTCTCTCGACATTGGAAGCTGAAGCAGTGCCCCATAGTTGAATTCCGTAGCACCATATGGGTTTCAAAATAGACTTGTATATCAAAAGTTTGCAATATAGACTGAGGGTTGAATTTCTACCAATCAGCCAATGTACCTGAGTTAATTTTAGTTTCATTTGGGTTAACTTAGAGTCAATATGGTGTTTCCAAGTAAGCCGTCGATCAAGGTGTATTCCAAGATATTTCACATGAGTATGTTGAGGGACAACTTGATTGTTAATCCGAATGGGTGAACAAGTATCTCTTCGTAATGTATATGTTACTTGAACACACTTTTGTTCGTTTACCTTAATTCTCCATAAGTTTAACCATAGTTCCAGCTGGGTAATGTGTTCTTGAAGATATCGGGATGCTTCGTAAGGATTTTCATGCATACTAAGGCAGGCTGTATCATCAGCAAATGTGGAAGTGTGGATATTGCTGCTCAGAGGCATATCACAAGTATAAATCAAATACAAAACTGGCCCCAGTATACTCCCCTGTGGCACACCGGATGAGATAGTTTCAGGCATGCTCATAAAGTCTCCTTCCACAAAAGTGAACTTCCGGGCAGTAATGTAACTTTTCAGAAGACTTACAACGTTTATTGGCAGGTATGTTTTTAATTTTAAAATTAAGCCTTCATGCCACACTTTATCAAATGCCTGAGAAACGTCGATAAACAGCGCAGAACAATACTTCCTTACTTCAAATGTTCTTCTTATAAATTGGACCAATCTATGAGTTTGTTCAATGGTGCTATGCTGACTTCTAAAACCAAATTGATGGTCCGGTATGCACCCACTACTAACTAGAATTGGGGACAGTTTTGTCATGAGCAGTTTTTCGAAAAGCTTTGACATTGTTGATAGCAGACTTATTGGCCTATATGACTCAGCCTTGGTAAGATCTTTGCCTGGCTTTGGAATCATTTTAACTTTGGCAAGTTTCCAGCTGTGTGGATAATACTCCAGTCGTAAAATGGCATTGAAAATAAATAACAGTATTCTAATTGCAATGCGAGGCAACTTCATCAACATCTGGTTACTAATTCCATCAAAACCCGGAGCTTTCTTCGGGTTGAGTTCAGCAATTACTTTTTGTACATCACGCGTCTTAAACTTTATTAGTTGAGGGGGTAGAGCGACTACATTTGGCAAATCAATTACACCAGTACATGTGTTAGGGGTAAATACGTATTTCAAATGGTCAGCAAATATGTTACCTTTTTCAGTATCGCTTCTTGCCCAACCTCCGGTAGATGTGCGCAGAGGTGGTTTAAACTCAACGGGTGTTTTAAGCTTTCTAGCAGCGCGCCATAAAGAGTAATTAGATGCTGGTGACATCAAGATTTTCCAGATAGTTTTTAAGAGATGCAGTTTTTTCATGTGCAAGCAGCTCTTGGAGTCGTTTAGTGCACTCTTTAAATCTGATTTTAAGTTGTGGTGATCTGTGCTGTTGCCATTCCCTTCTAGCTCTTCTTTTTTCGCATACGGCACGTTCAATATCGGTAGAATAAATTTTATTAAACCCAGTCTGCGGATGTGAGGTAGTAGCATGCTTAGCAGCCTGCTTAATATTTTCGTTAAGGTTGGCAATGTTAGTTTCAATATCATCAGGTGTACTTAGCGTAATATTTTCCGTGCAATGACTACTAAGATATTTTTTAAATCCCAGCCAATTAACACGATTTATCAAATTCGCATATGGGTGAGGTAAGTCACTTCTTAATGGGCTACAAATTGTAACGATCGTGGGAGAGTGATCGGACGAAAGACCTAGAGAAGCTTCAATTTGAATTAAGTCCCTAAAGATATTTTTCATGACGCCAAAATCTATGACATCCGGAATTTTATG
This sequence comes from Tachina lurida, assembly GCA_944452675.1. Classification (NCBI taxonomy): domain Eukaryota; kingdom Metazoa; phylum Arthropoda; class Insecta; order Diptera; family Tachinidae; genus Tachina; species Tachina lurida. Next base: position 96,315,401 of record OX101752.1, read on the forward strand.
TATGTCGGTAGGCCAATAAGTGGGTTCTCCACTCGAAATGACATCCAAGCCCATTTTGGAAATTGTATTGAACAACGCTCGACCTCTGGGTGTAATAAGACGCGAACCCCAGAACGTGTGTTTAGCATTATAGTCGCCAGCTGCTACGAAACAAGGGCCCAGAGATTTGTAAAAATCCTCGTATTGATCCTCAGTAATTGCGAATCTAGGAGGAGAGTAAATTGATGATATGACAATATTAGTGCAAAAATTTTCGACACAAATATTCGTTGCTTGCAAATGTTGTCAATAAAATAATGCTTGAGTCTTGACTTAATTAAAATTGCTGATCCACCGCATGCTCTTCCTCTCGGGTCCTTTGAATCATATAAGGTGTAGCCATAAATTTTAAAAAGGCTTCTCGAAGTCAAATGAGTCTCAGAGACCAACATTATATCAATATTTTTTTCCGTGAGGAAGTGCTCAAGTTCATTTTTATGTTGGCGAATGCCGTTTGCGTTCCAAAAACATATTTTTAACGTGTTCATGGTTTGTTAACTAAAGCTTGAAGCAATGTATTCTGCATTCGCAGCATTTCTTGCATCATGCTAGTCATATTTGTTGTAAAATTATTTATAGTTTGCACCAGATTATCAATAGTAGCTTCAAGGCGATTGAAACTAAAGTTCGAGTTTGTATTTGTTGAATTATTTGGTGGTGAAACATTTTGTGTATGAGTAGAATTTGTTTTAGCAGCATCGGCATACGATACACGGGAACTAACTCGTTGGCTCACTTGCGCAATAGTGGCTGTTAAAGCGTTTGCTGATTGGGCTGTGGCCAATTTAGGCGTTTGCCTCATAGTCTGTTTGACGAAAGAGTACACAGGACAACCTCTGTAGTTAGCAGTGTGATTTTCTCCACAATAACTGCATTTTTTGTTACTTTGATCTTTCGGTTTATTGCAACTAGCAGTGCCGTGCAACGCGCCGCACACAACACAAACAGTAGGTAATTTGCAGTAAGTTTTAGTATGGCCATATTCTTGACAATTATGGCACTGTACGGGTCCTGAACGCTTGTGTGGTTCTTCAACGGTTATTTTTCGATATAAGAGATATCTTAAATTATATATTGGATGGGTCTCACTCTTTTTCAATTTTATATCATTTGGCTCAAGTTCAACGCGAAATAGAGGTTGAGAAATCTTTTCCCTGTTTATTATGTTCGATACATTTTTTACTTTAAAGCCCTGGAGGACGAGAGCATATTTTACTTCTTCGGGAGCAACATAGGAATCTATGCCCTTGAACACAATCTGCATACCTTTAGCACTCTTGAGCTGATATGTGTAGAAATTTGTTTTACTTTTTTCAAGTTCAGAAACCATTGTGCGAAAATCTTTTTCTTCATAAATTTGAATTTTCGTTTCATCAATATTACCACGTTTTATTGGAACAATGTGAAATTTATTCTCACCAATGACCGAAATTAATTTTTTAATTAGAGCGTTGGAGTTTTTTTCTCTTAAATAGATTGGTGGCGGCTTGGAGGTTTTATTCGCAGATTTAGCGGGTTTTTCATTATCATCTTGCAATATTTTAAAACGGTTTTGCCGATTAGTAGAGGATGCGCTGTTATCCCTGGACATCTTTGGAACAGATGCAATTTTAGTAGAATTTGGGCTGCGCCCGCGCTTTAAAATTGTAATGTATCTGTCCATTCCGACTTGGACCTTGGGCTTTGGGGTGCTCTTATCTTCAGTGACAACTTGTTTAAGTGATGTCCACGAGTCCGAAGCGGATGATATCGCTGGGTTAAATTTAGAAGTACTAGGCAATAATGTCAACGATTCACTAGATGACATTGGACAAAGCGAAGTTGATCGCTGACGAAACTGTGGTTTTGACGTTAGAGAAAGTCTATTATCAGATTTTTGGTTTTTATTAAGAGCTTCAGAACTCACAGCAAGTCTATTATCAGATTTTTTATTTTTATTGTTATCATTATGAGCATCAAAACTCACAGTAAAATAGGCATTTCTGCCGTTAGAACTCACTTCACTATTTTTTTCCTTTGGGGTACTTATAAAGAGTATTCCTCAAGGGTACTTTGTTGTTTTTTTGTTTACGGTTCTTTTTTGATTTTGTTATTTCTATATGTAAAAAAATATTAGCAAAGCAAAAAAATGCTTATTTATCAAAGTTAATATGTACTACGAATATTTTTTGTATGATTTTTTTTTTGTTTTGTTTGTATGTAAGAAAAATTCCGCTATTACGTCTGTTCACTATGAAGGTACAACGAGAACTATGATTAGTATTTTTTTTACTAAATCTATTGATAAAACAAAATAACCAAATCGAACTCAAACAATCCTGCCCGCTTTGAAATACATACATACATACATTTATATATGACGAATCCATGCTCTTTATCAAGCACTTATTTACTTATTTGGGAATTGTCTTGTATTTAATATATACTTGTGATATGCCTGTGAGCAATAATATACACTCGTCTACATTTGCCGATGATACAGCCTGCATGAGTATGCATGAAAGCCCTTATGACGCATCCCGAAATCTCCAGGAACATATTACTCAGCTGGAAACATGGTTGAACTTATGGAGAATTAGAATAAATGAACAAAAGTGTGTTCATGTAACGTTTGCCCTAAGAAAAGATACTTGTTTCCCCATTCGAATCAACAATCAACATTCTCAAGTGAAATACCTTGGCATATACATTGATCGATGGCTTACATGGAAACCCCATATTGACTCAAAGCTAACACAAATGAAACTTAAGTTAACTCAAATACATTGGTTGATTGGCAGAATTCAACACTCACCCTTGACTGAAAGATCTTGTCTCGTTTTCCCTCAAATTTTGTCGGCGTTTTTGTTTTGATTCTTCTTTTTAGTGCAATAAAATTACAACGCATTACAGTATCAAATACACTATAAATTTCTCTTTTATCCACAAATTTTAAAAGACCTTATTGGAGCTTTTTTTACCTGTCACTTTCTTCACTTCTGTGTATTCTGTGTTAAAATGTAGAGAGAATCCAACTACGGCAAAATAAAATTTTACGGTTAATAACATCGGATCCATGGTAGATAAAAAAATTCAAATATACATCGTGATTTAAATATGCCACTAGTGACTGAAGAAATTGCAAAATACGCAGGCAAATACATACATATTTAACTAAACTGGAGTCACATCCTAGTCCACTTGCTCCGCTCAAAAAAGAAAGACACTAATTCGCAATACCGCAGATGAAACTTTTTGAGAATATTTTTGTACATCTTTCTTGTATTACTATTTACTATCACTAAATTTTGTTCGGTATTGGTCGAGCCCATTAATTATACATATGTATATAGGCCTAAGATTTGATTACTTATTGTTAGTTCATTTATTAAAGATACAATATATAAATATTTTGTACTATAAAAAAATTTACTTATTTACATAATACCAAAGAATATAGATTATATAGAATGCGCATCTGAGCTAAAAAATTAAACATTTTTTGGTTACGCTTCAGATGCGGGGGAAAGTATAAAGCGCAAGCAAACACGCAGAGAGAGCATTAGCTTCCGGGGTGACCGATGACATTTTTCAAAAAGTGGCACCAAATAGGGGAGGATTTATCAAAAAAAAGGCGACATTAAACAAATCGACACAACTACATTAAAGTTCTTATTTTTAATGTATTATTATATAATTCACTTTAGACAAAAGAGGCAAGGCATTCGAAAAAGTGGCAATTTGCTACTTTACTCGATCAAACGGTCACACTACGCTACAGCGACAGAGCTTCGAGTTCTTGCTACAGCTTGTCGTCACTGTTGCCAGTTTTGCAGATTTCACTGCATTTTGCTGATTTTTCATTGAAAAAATTATAAAATGAAATTTGCAGATTTTCTGAAATGCTTGTGTAAGATCAATATTTCGTGTTTTTCTTTACTCCGTAACAGAAATAACCATGGTGTCACTGTCAGAAACATACACATAAGAAACACTAACAAATAAGTAGTGTTTGACGTTTAATTTTGCAGTAACCATACCACCAACATAACAATGGTAAAAAGAAACTAGCTAATCTGTGCAAAGATGTATGTATGTACATACATATATACATATCACACACTAAATCATAAACAGCCACAACTCAAAACTATGAAAATTGTTTTATTTTCTCATGGGCCGAAAAAATTTCTTTTCAGCAAAATCTTCGTTAACAGTTTTTTGCCACTCCTAAACAACTGCGATTTTTTGAGTAGTGACTGTTCATGATTAAGTGTGCGATATTTTGCACAGATTTGTATGTATATGTCCCATTATTTTAAAGAACTTGTAATATCGGCATATGTTTTTGTACAGCAAGATAATTTATGTTAATTCGCAAATTAAATAAAAAATGCATACATGACGAACATATAACCTCCTCCTTAATTGAAGTCGGTTAACAATTCGAAAACAAAATGAAAAGCAGTTAAAAATATAGGTGTTTTTATTGATTTTTTTTCCCGATTTTTTAAAACTATTTTGCAGATTTTTTAGCCAATTTTTTCAGATATTTTGTAAAATGTTCTGGCACCAGTGCTTGACATTGTAAACATTCACCCCTATCGTGAATAAAATGTGAAATTTTTGAACCCATGAAATTTTCATTCCCCATGAGGGGAAATTTGCTATCGGGAATTTCATGGGAACGTTTGTTCCCGATATTGATTCGCAGTGAATGTAAAAAACGGGAAGAAAATTAGACAAATTTATGTTTAATAATGAGAAATACACACATTTTTTGTTTTAGATGCAATGTTTTTAAGCTATTACATTTAAATTTGTAATTCAGTTTCATATTTGTATTAAGCCTTATTTTCGATATTTATCGTAAGTGAGATTTAATTGAAAATATACCTTTTTATTTAAATTAAAATTTTATGGGCCTATCCATAGTTAAGAATTATCAAAATGCCAAATATTTTATAACTTTTAAGATACGGGCTGTACAATTTTATCGTAAGCGAAAATTAGTTATGTAAAACAAATTTGAATATTATAAAAATAATTTAAATACCATATAAAAATTGTTAATTTTGTGTTAAAAAAAGAAACCAAAATGGAGAAAAGTACACATTGGAAAAAAAGTAACCAATTTTGGTTACAAGTAACCAAAACGGCAACGCTGATCATAGCATACGCTGTCAAACATAAATACACACATGCTTTCGCTCTCAGCAATGCGAGCGCAGCATATACTGCAGAAAGAAATGATAGTGTGTATGCTGGACGGGTAGTACTGTAAATACTAAAGAGCTGTACAAAAGGTATTGAAAGTTCTGTATTCTAAGCACACTACTTCCAAGCCTTATATTTCAGTGTAAACATTATCAACAAAACAAGCATAACAAAACATGACTCTCACTGAAACAAAACAAGCAGCATTCGAAAAGTTTCTCTCTATAGCTTTGTTAGTGCTTGTATGTTCAAACGAAGTAGAACATCAAAACAAAAACAGACAATGAAATAAAAAAAACGATAAATTGCACCAAAAGCATCGAGTACACTAGAACCAACACAAAAAAGGGTAAAAATGTAAACAAGAGTGTTATTAACTAATACATACATACATTCGATTTTTTATGTTCATAAAATATGCAAAAATTTCTTTGTAAGTGTGTCTACGAGTTATTCAAACATGTTTTGAATGTTCCAAAATAGTTTCGATGTTCTACTTCATTTCTCTTCTACTTCAGCCTTGTTCTATTTTAACAATGTTTTGTTGTACTTGTGTTCTCTTCTTCAATGTTTTGATCGTGAAACAAAAGAAATATTTTCGGAAGTATGTGTTTTGCAATGAGCAAGTAATACATACAGACATTTTTCTTGTGTTTGTGCCACTCACTAGTAAATACCCGCATAGAAAATTTTAGCTTGTATGAAATGCGCTTTCTATATGATTTATATTCTTTGATAATACCTACTACATACATATGTGTGTATGTACATAACAACATTAGCAAACCAATTTCTATTTACTTTTGCATTTGAATATACTATATGTGTATGTATGTATGTAAGTAAGCATGAACCTGCATTTCTATATGTACATATGTACATATGTATATCATGAACACGTGCATTCTTTAATACAGTACTTTATTTGTATTTATTTGAATATTACTCTTTCAATACAATTGGCAGCATATTGTTGTTGTAGTTGTTCAATTCAACACAGAATCAGTGTGGCCACAACTAAAAATATTTTTAATGCTAAATGAGGCTGAAAATAATGCTAAAAATGCTTAAAAAATATTTGAAAATGCTAAAATATAATGCTAAAAATTTGGAATGATTTTTTAATAATTTTACCGGTTTAATTACGAATAAGTATTTTATTTAACTTTAATAACACAAACAAAGTTTATTCAAAAGTAAAAACAACAATTAAGGAAGATGTAAAATACAATTGCTGAATTCATATCTTTGTATGATTGTATGTATTAAATATAATAGTGTAAAATTTGTTGTTGGTAATTTTCTTATAAAAATGAAATATGTACATAAAATAATTTTACACTTTAATTTGATACGTTTTAATATTTTAGGATGCCAGCTCTCAACATAATGCGAAAGATATTTAAAAAATACTTTTTGCATTAAAAAATTTATTAAGTTACTTTTTTTAGTTTTATTTCTCATTGTATGTCCAGGAGCCGGATTCCGCAACGATGAATTTTGAAGTGTTCGATCCCGAAAAAAAACATAATTTTGAATACTTCTTTTCTTCTTATTATTAGGTGTTTGACGTTTAAAGCGGCTATTAGACGGTCATACTCGGTATATGAACATGACAGACTTTCGCACATTTCAATAAACACATTTAATAATGCGCGCTCTAACCAAGTCATAAAATTTGCACTGAGTTTGACAGAAGATCTAAGATCATACTAAACAAGTATGATGGTATGATGACAAATACAAAAATTCAAAATTTTTTTAAAACCAAACCAAGCTGAAAAACACGAATTTTGCATTACCACAACATTCTCAAATACCAAGTACGACAGTTTAATAGTCGCTTAAGACGTCTTATGCTATTTACACGGTTTCCATCATTATACATTTGTATAAAAATAACAAAATACAATGAAATACATTAATTGACAGAGGTTTTTACTGTTATAAATGGAAAGGAGTATATCAAAACTATAAAATTGAAAATGCTAAATAATGCTAAAAAATTAATACAAAAATGCTGAAAAAAATGCTAAATGCAAAATAAAAAATTCACTGCTAAATCAAACTACATAATGCTAAATTTGGCAGTGAAAATGCTAAAAGGGTCACACTGCACAGAATACAAAAACTCTTATAAAAGCGTATATTTATGCATAAGTATGTATGTATGTATGTACGAATGCTTATAGCATACCTATAGTTTTTGATGTGTAAACATCTATACGCTAGGGGGTAAAAATCTTTTTCACAATACAATCACAAATTTTGAGTAAGATTCCTATAGGAGCTCACACCCATTTGTAAGAAATTTCAAACTGGTTTTTTTAATAACTGGTTGATTAAGTGACTTCTTTCCTTGTCGCCGACTCACTATTTTAACATAGGCATGTCATAGGCGGTAGTCAATTGGCCATCTATACATGAGTTTTTAATTGACTACTAACTACTTATTTTTCAACCAATGTATAGTTAATAAATATTATAGTAAAAAAAAGATATATATATACTTATATTATATATATACATACATATATGTATATGTTCATATATGTATATCTATGTAAATATGTATGCACAATGTACATACATATTTATTATTATGAAATAAAAATAAAAAATTCGTACATACTAGAAGTGAGCGCAAGCTACGAAAATGTGCACAGTGTTGTATTTTTTTCAAAACCAAATAGTGTTTGTAGTGGTGATCGTAATTGAATGTGAAACAAAAATAGAGAACAAGGAAACAAAAAACACACAGAATCATTGTACAACAGTTGAATAGACAGTTGTGTCAAGTGTGCAATATTTTTATTGTACACTTCATAGTGCACAATACTTCATTTCACAAACTAAAAATTTCATAAAATATGTATAAGTGATAATAAAACTTTTTACAACTATATTCATTGAGAAAGATATTTGGGGTATTCAGATGGTACTCATAAATTAACACGTTTTAAAGTAATAACACGAAAAAATATAATGCTGTGAGCAACCCCTCATAATTTACAATTTAAAATATTGTACTTTTTTGTATTTAGGTTTTAGCACCTTTGTGCATTGCTTACTCTCTCTCAATTCCTTTGGTAAACTCTCACGCATTTCTACATGTACCTATACTTATGACAAACAATAAACATAGCTGAGAAAGTCTTTTTACTTTATGACCTTTTTGTTTGAGCCACAACAACAATTTTTTTAAACTATGTTAAAATGTTAAGACATTATGACACTTAGGACACTTAAGAGACTGTTGTGAATACCCCAATTATGTTTATGTTATTTTTTAGTCTTAAATTAATAAATTATAAAAGGAAGAGCCAGTGTGACCATTTTTGCATTTTTGCAGCTACTCTTAGCATATATTTTTTTTATTTAGCTGCAAAATTTTTGATTTAGCAGTTAGCATTTTTAAAGTATATATTTAGATTTTTCTAGTATTTTTTGTAATATAATCTACATACTTTTTAACAATATAATTTATGAAACTTGCGGTATATTAGTAATTTTCACGAGTAACCCATTTCATGATGTATTTGTAACACGAGAAATCTTAATTATGCTTATAAATCTATAAGTTGATGTAGGTACTAGAGCTGTAATCAGCGTGACCATATTAGCTTATTTTAAGCTAAATTTAGCTTATTTTTTTAGATTTAGCTTCAAAATTTTCATTTAGCACTTAGCTTGTTTTTTAGTTTTTTTTTAAACTCATTTAGCCTTCTTTAATCTAAATTGTTAAAGACATAAAATTTTTGTAAGAATTATAATTTGTTAAGGTTAAAAATATAAACTTGGAAAATAGTTTAGAAAATACATAATGTAAATTGCTTATTTATAAGAGAAATGGCACATTTAAAAATAGGGGACATTGATTGCAATTTTGGAATTACAATGGCAAAAGTTAAATTAATATTACCCACAAGACTTTTAAGGAATTTTCTTAGAGTTAAGTTGAACATAAGCAGCATGAATTTACTTAAAACAAAAATTAGAAATATATTTACTGTAAGTAGCACTACTTCACTAAAAAAGGTTTCGTATTTCAGTATAAGTGCTGTTATATTTTTGAAAACTGGTTAATAGCCTATGCAGGCTGACACAAATTAAGTCATTTCTAGCTGAAATTAGGAACAAAATGAAAAGTCAACTCATTTGACATTTGAGTTGATTTCTTATTCATTGCGGCAGACATTGAAGTACTTTTTTCAGTTGAGTAAATTCTTTGTCACACTTTTACAAATTTTTCTTTAAAAAATTTTCATAAATATAATAATTTTCAACCTTCGTTTAATTTCATATTGAATTAAAAAATTTTATTTCTCTTACTTGTTGTTTCTCATAATTGTAAGTTTACTCATGTATAAATGTACACGATAATTTGCTATTTAATTTAATGATATTCGACATTTCTAGCTCGAGATATGATTGGTCAAGTTAAAAAGGGTAGAAAAATTAAAAAAATTTAAATATTTCAAAAACTGTTCCACAAAAAAAATTTACCTTGATTTTCGAATTCAGAGGAACAAAATACATAATTAAAATCACCACTCATCAAATGAAAATTTTCGTTGTAAATTAGTATTATTTTATAAAAACTAATTTTTAAATTTTGCTTATCAACGAAATACATTTTCAAAAAGGCTTGTTTTCGAAAAACCAACAGCGAATTAATAATTTTGCTTTGTTTTTAATGATTTTAATTAGTGCATAATGCATTATTTTTTATTTTTTTTTTCATATACATATATATTTATTAATTGTATCTTCAGAAATTAACTAACAATAAGTAATCAAATCTTAAATCTAAATATAATTATTAAGCCCGACCAGTATCGGACATAAACTTAGTGATAGTTATAAATAATACATAAGTAGTGATAATCAAAAAGGAAAAAAAAGAAGTATTTTTAAGCAGTCCCATCTGGAGTGTTGAGTCTAAGAGCCCTTGTGTCCTTCTTTTTTAGGTGGATGTGTCCAGTAAAGCTCAAACTATTACGGGCAAGCGGATCAGGATGTGACTCGAGTTTTGTTAAATATTTGCCTGCGTATTTTGCAATTTCTTCATTCACTAATGGCATATTTAAATCACGATGTATACTTGAATTTTTAATGTACCATGGAGCCGATGTTATCAAACGTAAAATTTTGTTTTGCCTTCGTTGGATTTTCTCAATATTTGAAGCTGAAGCAGTGCCCCATAGCTGAATTCCATAGCACCATATTGGCTTCAAAAGCGACTTGTATATCAAAAATTTGCAGTCTATGCTGAGTGTTGAATTTCTGCCAATTAACCAATCACCCCTATTCTGCGTTTCGATTCGAATCGAAATTTTCTCCGTTTGGCAACTTTGGTATTCTGCATTCCGTTCTACGATTTCTCTTTCGATTGTACGTATTCTGCATTTCGATCGTAACTACGTTTTTGTAAGTTGTTATTTTAGTGACGGAGCGTCTTTCGATTTTTGTTTACTTAGCTTCAAAAAGTGATTAATTCAAAAAATAATGTAAGTATTAAATTCAAAAGAAGTTTTAATTAATGAAGTACACAATTTGTTTTGTTTTTATTTAAATGTGATTTTTATTTAATTTATTACCGGTAGAAAGCAACAACAGTATGAAAAGTTGGCAAATTTAATGGCAACGAAGGACGATATTGTCTGCGGATTAAATTAGATTAAAACAAAGAAACTTTAGTTTTGTAATACAATTATGTATAAAATATGAAAATATCACCTCCGGCGCGACAGGATTCTTGACACTGGATAATTTTGGTCACAAATACTTCTTGGTTATCTTCTTGCTTTTTTTTTTGGACATTCAGTACTTAACTAGCAATTTATTTAATAAATGTTTTCACAATATTTAATATTATTATTTGTTTTAGTTGTTACATCACTCTTTTTTGAACTAAATTTAACTTTTTGCTAAAAATTTTGCAAAATTGTTTATTTTTTCTGTTCCTATTTCACCCGTTTCATAGCAAAGCAGCTGGTTTAAACATACTCTTCTCTTCTTCTTTTTCTTTCGATTCAGTTTTTTGGCAGAATACCATTTTTCGATCCATGCGTAACTGAATGCGGGAACATAATCGAAACGCAGAATAGGGGTGAATATATTTGAGTTAATTTAAGTTTCATTTGGGTTAACTTAGAGTCAATATAATATTTACATATAAGCCTTCGATCAAGGTGTATGCCAAGGTATTTCACTTGAGAATGTTGAGGAATATTTTGATTGTTGATTTGAATGGGGGAACAGGTATCTTTTCTTAGGGTAAACGTTATATGAACACATTTTTGTTCATTTACTTTAATTCTCCATAAGTTTAACCATATTTCAAGCTGGGTAATGTGTGCTTGGAGATTGCGGGATGCCTCATCAGGGTTTTTGTGCACACTCATACAGGCTGTATCATCGGCAAATGTAGAAGTGTGGATGTTATTGCTCACAGGCATATCAGAAGTATATATTAGATACAATACTGGCCCCAGAATACTACCCTGTGGCACACCAGAAGAAATAGATTCGGGCACACTCATGAAGTCTCCTTCCACAACAGTAAACTTCCTATCAACAATATAACTTTCCAAAAGCTTTTGTATGTTTATTGGTAGGAATGTCTTCATTTTTAAAACTACGCCTTCGTGCCATACTTTATCAAATGCCTGAGAAACATCAATAAAAAGGGCAGAACAATACTTTTTTTCTTCAAATTTCCTACTTACAACTTCAACCAATCTATGCGTTTGTTCAATAGTGTTATGCTGAGTTCTAAAGCCAAATTGATGGTCCGGAATGTACCCAGTATCAGCTAAAATTGTGGACAATTTAGTCATGAGCAGCTTTTCGAAAAGCTTTGAAATTAATGAAAGTAAGCTTATAGGCCTATATGACTCAGCCTTGGTAAGATCTTTGCCTGGCTTTGGAATCATTTTAATCGTGGCAAGTTTCCAGTTATGTGGAAAATACTGCATTCGTAAAACGGCATTAAAAATAAATAGCAAGATTCTTATTGCAATATGAGGCAAATTCATCAGCATCTTGTTACTAATGCCATCAATACCTGGAGCTTTCTTCGGGTCGAGCTCAGCAACTATTGTTTGTAGTTCGCGCATCTTAAACCTTAAGGGACGAGGGGGTAGAGATACTACACTCGGTAATCCAGCAGCACCCGTAAATGAATTGGGAGTTAATACAGATTTTAAATGCCCAGGAAATAAATTACCTTTCTCACTATCGCTTCTTGCCCAGCCTCTGGTCGAAGTACGCAGTGGTGATTTGACATCAACGCGTCTTTAAAGATTTCTAGTTGCGCGCCATAAAGAGTAATTAGATGTTGACGTTACATCAATCCCTTCTAAATACTTTTCCAGTAATGCAGTCTTTTCCGACGATAGCAGCTCTTTGAGTCGTTTAGTACATTCTTTAAGTCTCATTTTATTTAGGGGTGATATGTGTTGTTACCATTCTCTTCTAGCTCTCCTTTTTTTACAAACAAGACGTTCAGTTTCCGTTCTATTAAAGCCAGTATGCGGATAGGAAGTAGTGGCATGTTCAGCAGCCTGTTTAATATATTCGTTAAGATTGGCAATATTAAATTCAATATCATCAGGTGATCTTAGCTGAATGTTTTCTACGCAGTGACTACTAATATATTTTTTGAATCCTAGCCAGTTGACCCTATTAATCGTTTTCGCATATGATTTAGTTAAATCACTCCTTAGTGGGTTGAAAATTGTAACTATTGTGGTGAGTGATCGGAGGACAGATCTCGAGAGGCCTCTACGAGAATTAAGTCCCTATGAATATTTTTCGTGACGCCAAAATCTATAACATCTGGAATTTTTCTTACGTCAGTAGGCCAATAAGTAGGCTCCCCACTCGAAATGACATCTAAGCCAATTTTTGAAATTGTATTAAACAACGCTCTACCTCTAGGTGTAACAAGACGCGAGCCCAAGTGCGTATGTTTTGCATTGTAGTCACCAGCTGCCACGAAACAAGATCCAAGTAGTTTGTAGAGCTTCTCATACTGATCTTCGGTAACTGAAAATCTGGGAGGTGAGTAAATTGATGATATCACGAAATTCACACAAAAATTTTCTACGAAAATATTCGTAGCTTGCATATATTCTTCACTAACGTTCTCAAGGATATAGTGCTTGAGTCTTGACTTAATAAGAATTGCTGATCCACCGCATGCTCTCCATCTCGGGTTCTTTGAATCATATAGAGTTTTTTTAATTTAATTATTATTTTTCGAACTGTATTTGTTTCTATATTCTTATGAATTGAATAGGCTAAAGTTCGTAACGCTTTTTAAGCCAAATTACATGTGATAATTATTAATGAACAAATAACATCAAAGTTAGTTGTAAATATTCTGACAACAACACATAGTTGAACGGAACAGCCAGCCGTTTTCGAAGGCCACTTAACCTTCCTCATCAGCGTTCTTCTGTGTTTTGGTCCACTGTGTGTGGTGTCAGTTGATGTAGATGTCTGCCTTATACACACAGTGGACCAAAACACAGAAGAACGCTGATGAGGAAGGTTTAGTGGCCTTCGAAAACGGCTGGCTGTTCCGTTCAACTATGTGTTGTTGTCAGAATATTTACAACTAACTTTGATGTTATTTGTTCATTAATAATTATCACATGTAATTTGGCTTAAAAAGCGTTACGAACTTTAGCCTATTCAATTCATAAGAATATAGAGTTTTTTTTTATTTTTTTTAATACATATTTTTTATTTATTGTATCTTCAAATATGAACTAACAATAAGTTAATCTTAAATCTAAAACATAATTATTAGGCCCGACCACTGTCGGACATAAATTTAGAGATAGTTATAAATAATACATAAGTAGTGATAATCAAAAGGAAGAAAAAATAAATAAAATAAAAATTATTTTTAAGCAGTCCCATCTGGAGTGTTGAGTATAAGAGCCCTTGTATCCCTCTTTTTTAGGCGTATGTGTCCAGTAAAGTTCAAAATAAATATTGTTAAATATTTGCCTGCATATTTTGCAATTTCTTCAATCACTAGTGGCATGTTTAAATCAGGATGTATATTTGAGTTTTTTATATACCATGGAGCCGATGTTATTAATCGCAAAATTCTATTTTGCCTTCGTTGGATTCTCTCGACATTGGAAGCTGAAGCAGTGCCCCATAGTTGAATTTCGTAGCACCATATCGGTTTCACAAGTGACTTGTATATCAAAAGTTTGCAATCTAGACTGAGGGTTGAATTTCTACCAATCAGACAATGTGCCTGAGTTAATTTTAGATTCATTTGGGTTAACTTAGAGTCAATGTGGTGTTTCCAAGTAAGCCGTCGATCAAGGTGTATACCAAGATATTTCACATGAGTATGTTGAGCGACAAATTGATTGTTAATCCGAATGGGTGAACAAGTATCTCTTCGTAATGTATATGTTACTTGAACACACTTTTGTTCGTTTACCTTAATTCTCCATAAGTTTAACCATAGTTTCAGCTGGGTAATGTGTTCTGGAAGATATCGGAATGCCTCGTAAGGATTTTCATGCATACTAAGGCAGGCTGTATCATCAGCACATGTGGAAGTGTGGATATTGCTGCTTAGAGGCATATCGCAAGTATAAATCAAATACAAAACTGGCCCCAGTATACTCCCCTGTGGCACACCGGATGAGATAGTTTCAGGCATGCTCATAAAGTCTTCTTCCACAACAGTGAACTTCCGGGCAGTAATGTAACTTTCCAAAAGACTTACAACGTTAATTGGCAGGTATGTTTTTAATTTTAAAATTAGGCCTTCATGCCACACTTTATCAAATGCCTGAGAAACGTCGATAAACAGCGCAGAACAATACTTCTTTTCTTCAAATGTTCTTCTTTTAAATTGGACCAATCTATGAGTTTGTTCAATGGTGCTATGCTGACATCTAAAACCAAATTGATGGCCCGGTATGCAGCCACTACTAACTAGAATTGGGGACAATTTTGTCATGAGCAGTTTTTCGAAAAGCTTTGACATTGTTGATAAGAGACTTATTGGCCTATATGACTCAGCCTTGGTAAGATCTTTGCCCGGATTTGGAATCATTTTAACCTTGGCAAGCTTCCAGCTGTTTGGGAGTATTATCCAGTCATAAAAGGGCATTAAAAATAAATAACAGTATTCTAATTGCAATACTAGGCAACTTCTTCAGCATCTGGTTACTAATTCCATCAAAACCCGGAGCTTTCTTCGGGTTCAGTTCAGCAATTAGTTTTTGCACATCACGCGTCTTAGACTTTATTTGTTGAGGGGGTGGAGCGACTACATTTGGCAAATCAATTACACCAGTACATGTGTTTGGGGTAAATACGTATTTTAAATGGTCAGCAAATATGTTACCTTTTTCAGTATCGCTTCTTGCCCAACCTCCGGTAGATGTGCGCAGAGGTGGTTTAAACTCAACGGGTGTTTTAAGCTTTCTAGCAGCGCGCCATAAAGAGTAATTAGATGCTGGTGTGACATCAAGATTTTCCAGACAGTTTTTAAGAGATGCAGTTTTTTCATGTGCAAGCAGCTCTTGGAGTCGTTTAGTGCACTCTTTAAATCTAATTTTATTCTGGGGTGATCTGTGCTATTGCCATTCCCTTCTAGTTCTTCTTTTTTTACATACGAAACGTTCAATATCTGTAGAATATAGTCTATTAAACCCAGTCTGCGGATGGGAGGTAGTGGCATGTTTAGCAGCCTGCTTAATATTTTCGTTAAGATTGGCAATGTTAGATTCAACATCATCATGAGTTCTTAGCGTAATGTTTTCCGTGCAATGACTACTGAGATATTTTTTGAATCGCAGCCAATTAACACGACTGGCCATCTTCACATATGAGTAAGGTAGAGCACTTCTCAGTGGGCAACAGATTGTAACGATCGTGGGAGAGTGATTGGACGATAGATCTAGGGAAGCTTCTTCGTGAATTAATTTCCTAGATATATTTTTCATGACGCCAAAACCTATAACATCCGGAACTTTATGTATGTCAGTAGGCCAGTAAGTGGGCTCTCCAATCGAAATTACACCCAAGCCCATTTTGGAAATTGTATTGAACAACGCTCGACCTCTGGAAGTAATAAGACGCGAACACCAGAACGTATGTTTAGCGTTATAGTTGCCAGCTGCTACGAAACAAGAGCCCAGAGATTTGTAAAAATCTTCGTATTGATCCTCAGTAATTGCGAATCTAGGAGGGGAGTAAATTTATGATATGACAAAATTAGTGCAAAAATTTTCGACACAAATATTTGTTGCTTGTAAATGTTCTTCACAAATGTTATCAATAATATAATGCTTGAGTCTTGACTTTATTAAAATTGGTGATCCACCGCATGCTCTTCCTTTCGGGTCCTTTGAATCATATAAGGTGTAGCCATTAGTTTTAAAGAGGCTTCTCGAAGTCAAATGAGTCTCAGAGACCAACATTATATCAATATTTTTTTCCGTGAGGAAGTGCTCAAGTTCATTTTTGTGTTGGCGAATGCCGTTTGCGTTCCAGAAACATAGTTTTAACGTGTTCATGTCTTGTTAACTAATGCTTGAAGCAGAGTATTCTGCATTTGCAGCATTTTTTGCATCATGCTAGTCATATTTGTTGTAAAATTATTTATAGTTTGCACCAGATTATCAATAGTAGCTTCAAGGCGATTGAAATTAAAATTCGAATTTGTATTTGTTGAATTATTTTGTGGTGAAACATTTTGTGTATGAATAGAATTTGTCTTAGCAGCATCGGCATACGATGCACGGCAACTAACTGGTTGGCTCACTTGCGCAAAAGTGGCTGATAAAGCGTTTGCTGCTTGAGCTGGGGCCAATTTAGGTGTTTGCCTCATAGTATGTTTGACGAAAGAGTACACAGGACAACATCTGTAGTTAGCGGTGTGATTACCTCCACAATTACTGTATTTTTTGTCACTTTGATCTTTTGGTTTATTGCAACTGGCAGTGCCGTGCAACTCGCCGCAGACAACACAAACAGTAGGTAATTTGCAGTAAGTTTTAGTATGGCCATATTCTTGACAATTATGGCACTGTACGGGTCCTAAACACTTGTGTGGTTCTTCAACGGTTATTTTTCGATATAAGAGATATCTTAAATTATATATTGGATGGGTCTCATTTTTTTCAATTTTATGTCATTTGGCTCAAGTTCAACGCGAAATAGAGGTTGAGAAATCTTTTCCCTGTTTATTATGTTCGATACATTTTTTACTTTAAAGCCCTGGAGGACGAGAGCATATTTTACTTCTTCGGGAGCAACATAGGAATCTATGCCCTTGAACACAATCTGCATACCTTTAGCACTCTTGAGCTGATATGTGTAGAAATTTGTTTTACTTTTTTCAAGTTCAGAAACCATTGTGCGAAAATCTTTTTCTTCATAAATTTGAATTTTCGTTTCATCAATATTACCACGTTTTATTGGAACAATGTGAAATTTATTCTCACCAATGACCGAAATTAATTTTTTAATTAGAGCGTTGGAGTTTTTTTCTCTTAAATAGATTGGTGGCGGCTTGGAGGTTTTATTCGCAGATTCAGCGGGTTTTTCATTATCATCTTGCAATATTTTAAAACGGTTTTGCCGATTAGTAGAGGATGCGCTGTTATCCCTGGACATCTTTGGAACAGATGCAATTTTAGTAGAATTTGGGCTGCGCCCGCGCTTTAAAATTGTAATGTATCTGTCCATTCCGACTTGGACCTTGGGCTTTGGGGTGCTCTTATCTTCAGTGACAACTTGTTTAAGTGATGTCCACGAGCCCGAAGCGGATGATATCGCTGAGTTAAATTTAGAAGTACTAGGCAATAATGTCAACCATTCACTAGATGGCATTGGACAAAGCGAAGTTGATCGCTGACGAAACTGTGGTTTTGCCGTTAGAGAAAGTCTATTATCAGATTTTTGGTTTTTATTAAGAGCTTCAGAACTCACTGCAAGTCTATTATCAGATTTTTTATTTTTATTGTTATCATTATGAGCATCAAAACTCACAGTAAAATAGGCATTTCTGCCGTTAGAACTCACTTCACTATTTTTTTCCTTTGGGGTACTCATATAGAGTATTCCTCAAGGGTACTTTGTATGTTTTTTTGTTTACGGTTTTTTTTTTGTTTTTGTTATTTCTATATGTAAAAATATTATCAAAGCAAAAAAAGGCTTATTTATCAAAGTTAATATGTACTACGAATATTTTTTGTATGCTTTTTTTTTTGTTTAGTTTGTATATAAGAAAAATTCCGCTATTACGTCTGTTCACTATGAAGGTACAACGAGAACTGCAAATAAAATAATTAGATAAATAAGTACCACTCGTTACTTTGTAAGCCATTAAAAGAGTACTAACCATTACCAAATTTCGAAAATTTTTTGCTAGGAAGTTTTATTCGTACTAAGATTTAGAATAAATTTATTTAACAAAAAACAAAAAAAATTGTGTTATCTAGTTACTTTTCTATGACAAAATCAAGTTTAAGTTTTCCAGCTCTGAAACCGTCTGCTCGATTTTCAATACCAATCTATTTTGGACTATGTCTGACACACCAGTCAAAGATCGAAGTTTCTTGCTTTTCTGGGAGCTTCGGAAAACCGATTTCACGTACACCAGATAGACGGACGGACAGACGGACATCGCTTATTCATCTTCCCTATTCATAAGGACCCCGAATATATATATATATATATATATATATTTTATGGGTCGCATATGCATATGGAAATTACACACGGAATGACAAACCTATATATACCCTTTTCCATTTTTGGTAAAGGGTATAAAAAATTATTAGACCTAGCTAATTTTTTATTTCACAAAAAGTGTAAGTTTCCCATCCCTGGAATCATAATTTTAGATTTTTCTGATTTCTTACACCAATATTTTTCTTTTAAGAATGTAAGATATGTTGAATTTATACATAAAAAGGAAAAATTAGAAACGTGTTTTTTTATTTTTTTAATTTTTTTATATTTTTAATACAACCCAGCAAAAAACTTTGCCTACTAGAATGCAAAAAAGTGTATGTACTCCTCAGTCGTAAGTACTTACAATTTGACTGAATAACCCATTATTTTTCTTTGAGAAGTTCAAAAAGTATGCGGTACCCTATACTTTTTGCCTACAAACATACAAAAGTTAATAGATTACTGATTGCCTAAAAGTACTCAAAATTTAATGGGTTATTTTTTGCGTACAAATATGCAAAATAATATAGATTAATTTTTGCTTAAACTTATTCAAAATTAATTTGCTATATTTTCCAATTTTTTTATTTTAAATGAATAAAATTTTGTAACAAATTTCTCTAGATATACATATTTCCTTATTAACTGGAGAGTACTACAATAAGTACTTTCACTTAGTGATATAAATAAGTTCTTATTTTATTCATTACATGACAGTCATTATTGTGCAAATAAAATTTTTTTTTTTTTTTTTTTTTTTTTTAATACATATTTTTATTTATTGTATCTTCAAATATGAACTAACAATAAGTATTCAAATCTTAAATCTAAAATATAATTATTAGGCCCGACCTCTGTCGGACATAAATTTAGAGATAGTTATAAATAATACATAAGTAGTGATAATCAAAAGGAAGAAAAAAATAAAATAAATGGAGTGTTGAGTATAAGAGCACTTGTATCCCTCTTTTTTAGGCGGACGTGTCCAGTAAAGTTCAAAATATTACGAGCAAGCGGATTAGGATGTGACTCGAGTTTTGTTAAATATTTGCCTGCATATTTTGCAATTTCTTCAACCACTAGTGGCATGTTTAAATCACGATGTATATTTGAGTTTTTTATATACCATGGAGCCGATGTTATTAATCGCAAAATTTTATTTTGCCTTCGTTGGATTCTCTCGACATTGGAAGCTGAAGCAGTGCCCCATAGTTGAATTTCGTAGCACCATATCGGTTTCACAAGTGACTTGTATATCAAAAGTTTGCAATCTAGACTGAGGGTTGAATTTCTACCAATCAGACAATGTGCCTGAGTTAATTTTAGATTCATTTGGGTTAACTTAGAGTCAATGTGGTGTTTCCAAGTAAGCCGTCGATCAAGGTGTATACCAAGATATTTCACATGAGTATGTTGAGCGACAAATTGATTGTTAATCCGAATGGGTGAACAAGTATCTCTTCGTAATGTATATGTTACTTGAACACACTTTTGTTCGTTTACCTTAATTCTCCATAAGTTTAACCATAGTTTCAGCTGGGTAATGTGTTCTGGAAGATATCGGAATGCCTCGTAAGGATTTTCATGCATACTAAGGCAGGCTGTATCATCAGCACATGTGGAAGTGTGGATATTGCTGCTCAGAGGCATATCACAAGTATAAATCAAATACAAAACTGGCCCCAGTATACTCCCCTGTGGCACACCGGATGAGATTATTTCAGGCATGCTCATAAAGTCTCCTTCCACAACAGTGAACTTGCGGGCAGTAATGTAACTTTCCAAAAGACTTACAACGTTTATTGGCAGGTATGTTTTTAATTTTAAAATTAGTCCTTCATGCCACACTTTATCAAATGCCTGAGAAACGTCGATAAACAGCGCTGAACAATACTTCCTTTCTTCAAATGTTCTTCTTATAAATTGGACCAATCTATGAGTTTGTTCAATTGTGCTATGCTGACTTCTAAAACCAAATTGATGGTCCGGTATGCACCCACTACTAACTAGAATTGGGGACAGTTTTGTCATGAGCAGTTTTTCGAAAAGCTTTGACATTATTGATAGCAGACTTATTGGCCTATATGACTCAGCCTTGGTAAGATCTTTGCCCGGATTTGGAATCATTTTAACTTTGGCAAGTTTTCAGCTGTGTGGGAGTACTATCCAGTCGTAAAATGGCATTAAAAATAAATAACAGTATTCTAATTGCAATACGAGGCCACTTCATCGGCATCTGGTTACTAATTCCATTAAAACCCGGAGCTTTCTTCGGGTTGAGTTCAGCAATTAGTTTTTGTACATCACGCGTCTTAAACTTTCTTTGTTGAGGGGGTAGTCCAACTACATTTGGCAAATCAATTACACCAGTACATGTGCTTGGCGTAAATACGTATTTTAAATGGTCAGCAAATATGTTACCTTTTTCAGTATCGCTTCTTGTCCAACCTCCGGTAGATGTGCGCAGAGGTGGTTTAAACTCAACTAGTGTTATAAGCTTTCTAGCAGCGCGCCACAAAGAGTAATTAGATGCTGATGTGACATCAAGACCTTCCAAATAATTTTTAAGCGATGCAGTTTTTTCAAATACAAGCTACTCTTGGAGTCGTTTGGTACACTCTTTAAATCTGATTTTAAGTTGGGGTGATCTGTACTGTTGCCATTCACTTCTAGCTCTTCTTTTTTCACTTACGAGACGTTCAATATCCGTAGAATAAATTCTATTTAACCTAATCTGCGGATGGGCGGTAGTGGCATGTTCAGCAGCCTGTTTAATATTTTCATTAAGGTTGGCAATGTTACACTGAGAAAATTAAAAGCTTTAAAATCAAAGAAAAAACGTCTTTGTAAAATTGTAACGAAAATATCTTTGTTAGAAGGAAAAAATCCTTGCATCAATGATTTATTCTTTAAACAAGCAAATGGTACGTCTTCAACACAAACGACTAAAATTCTTTGAAGCTTAATCAAAGAAATTATCTTTTCCGTAAAGATAAAATATTTGCTAAAACGATTAATTTCTTTGCTAATAAGGGATTGAAAAACGTATTTAAAATTAAAGACTTTTCTTTGTTTTTTTAAAGCTAAGCATTCTTGCTACAAAGACAAACTCTGTAACTTTAAAGAATTTTGTCTTCAATGCATAAGTGAACATTTTTGCTTGTTCACACATGTTGGCTTGCAACGGTAAACAAAAGCGGTTAAAAAAAAATAAAGATAAAGTCTGTATCTTTAAAGATTTAGTCTTCAAAGTTAAATTTTTTTACGTTTATGTAAAAAATAAAAAGAATTGTTTTCGTGGTTGTCATTAATTGTAAGTCAGTCGATAGGAACGCTCAATTGTGCATGTGCGCCTTGTCTTTTTTTCTTCTTTTTCGTCAAGTGATTTAATATTTAATTTTAATATAAATTGAAGTGTTGTGTTTTTTTTAAATATATTATAATAACAATATAAAATATATAATAATAATATAAAAAAATAAAATCAAAAAACGCTCTATCGTCGTGGCAGCGCTTGACCTTTGTCAATATACTTATAACTATTAGTAGGTGAAAAGTGAACTATGTATATGAACTATTTTTTATTTTTATTGTATTAAACTTAAATAAAAAAAATGTATTATAACTCTTTTAACATTAAAAATGTCTAGAGTCAGTATTAAAGTCAAAGTCTAAAAATGTTGTTAGATTTTAATTAGTTGAGTAAAGTTATGCTGTATATGAACTATTTTTTTATTTTTATTACATTAAACTGAAATAAAAATTTTTTTATAAAAATGCTGTGTTTGGTTTCATTAAATATTTTATTTTGCAGAAAAATTTTAATTTTTTAAAACATTTCTATAGCAGAAGAAAATTGCCTTTATTCCTACATATCAGCCTTTAGTATTTCAAAGAATTATTTCGTTGAATTTAATTGCATTTCTTTGTAATAATGTTAAAATTACGTCTTTGTTACAATGAAAATTGTACTTAAAATCAAAAATTCAAGTCTTAAGACTAACGAATGAAAGTCTTTGTGCCAAAATACTTTTTCCTTAGTTTAAGGAAAAGTTTAAGTTTTTAAGTGTTTCCAAAGACGTAAATCCTTGCCACAAGATTTTAAGTCTTCGATTTTAAGTATATATTTCATGGTAAAGTTGTTTTGTCTTTGGGCACAATCTGACCAATAAAAGTCTTTGCAACAAAGTGTATTTTCTTTGATTTTACGATTTAATTTTCTCAGTGTAGATTCAATATCATCATGTGCTCTTAGCGTAATATTTTCCGTGCAATGACTACTAAGATATTTTCTAAATCGCAGCCAATTAACACGATTTATCAAATTCGCATATGGGTGAGGTAAATCACTTCCTAATGGGCTACAAATTGTAACGATCGTGAGAGTGATCGGACGAGAGATCTAGAGAAGCTTCAATTTGAATTAATTCCCTAGAGATATTTTTCATAACGCCAAAATCTATTACATCCGGAATTTTATGTATGTCAGTAGGCCAATAAGTGGGCTCCCCACTCGAAATGACATCCAAGCCCATTTTGGAAATTGTATTGAACAACGCTCGACCTCTGGGTGTAATAAGACGCGAACCCCAGAACGTGTGTTTAGCATTATAGTCGCCAGCTGCTACGAAACAAGGGCCCAGAGATTTGTAAAAATCCTCGTATTGATCCTCAGTAATTGTGAATCTAGGAGGAGAGTAAATTGATGATACGACAAAATTAGTGCAAAAATTTTCGACACAAATATTCGTTGCTTGTAAATGTTCTTCACAAATGTTGTCAATAAGGTAATGTTTGAGTCTTGACTTTATTAAAATTGCTGATCCACCGCACGCTCTTCCTCTCGGGTCCTTTGAATCATATAAGGTGTAGCCATAAATTTTAAAAAGGATTTTGTATTTGTTGAATTATTTTGTGGTGAAACATTTTGTGCATGAATAGAATTTGTCTTAGCATATTAGGCATACGATACACGGGAACTAACTGGTTGGCTCACTTGCGCAATAGTGGCTGATAAAGCGCTTGCTGATTGGGCTGGGGCCAATTTATGTGTTTGCCTCATAGTCTGTTTGACGAAAGAGTACACAGGACAACCTCTGTAGTTAGCGGTGTGATTACCTCCACAATTACTACATTTTTTGGTTTATTGCAAATAGCAGTGCCGTGTAACTCGCCGCACACAACACAAACAGTAGGTAAGTTGCAGTAAGTTTTAATGTGGCCATATTCTTGACAAATATGGCACTGTACGGGTCCTGAACGCTTGTGTGGTTCCTCAACGGTTATTTTTCGATATAAGAGATATTTTTAATTATATATTGGATGGGTCTCATTTTTTTTAAATTTTATATCATTTGGCTCAAGTTCAACGCGAAATAGAGGTTGAGGGATCTTTTCCCTATTTATTATGTTAGATACATTTTTTACCTTAAAACCCTGGAGGACGAGAGCATCTTTTACTTCTTCGGGAGCAACATAGGAATCTATGCCCTTCAACACAATCTGCAGACCTTTAGCACTCTTGAGCTGATATGTGTAGAAATTTGTTTTACTTTTTTCAAATTCAGAAACCATTTTCCGAAAATCTTTGTCTTCATAAATTTGAATTTTTGTTTCATCAATATTACCACGTTTTATTGGAACTATGTGAAATTTATTCTCACCAATGACCGAAATTAATTTTTTAATAAGAGCGTTTGAGTTTTTTTCTCTTAAATAGATTGGTGGTGGCTTGGAGGTTTTGTTCGCAGATTCAGCGGGGTTGTCATTGTCATCTTGCAATATTTTAAAACGGTTTTGCCGATTAGTAGAGGATGCGCTGTTATCCCTAGACATCTTTGGAGCAGATGCAATTTTAGTAGAATTTGGGCTTCGCCCGCGCTTTAAAATTGTAATGTATCTGTCCATTCCGACTTGGACCTTGGGTTTTGGGCTGCTCTTATCTTCAGTGACAACTTGTTTAAGTGATGACCCCGAGCCCGAGGCGGGTGATATCGCTGAGTTAAATGTGGAAGTACTAGGCAATATTGTCAACGATTCACTAGTTGGCATTGGACAAAGCGAAGTTGATCGCTGACGAAACTGTGGTTTTGCCGTTAGAAAAAGTCTATTATTAGATTTTTAATTTTTATTAAGAGCTTCACAGCAAGTCTATTATCAGATATTTTATTTTTATTGTTATCATTATGAGCTTCAAAACTCACAGTAAAATAGGCATTTCTGTCGTTAGAACTCACTTCACTATTTTTTTCCTTTGGGGTACTCATATAGAGTATTCCTCAAGGGTACTTTGTATGTTTTTTTGTTTACGGTTTTTTTTTGTTTTTGGTTATTTCTATATGTAAAAATATTAGCAAAGCAAAAAAAGCTTATTTATCAATAATAATAATAAGCAATAAGATATGAGAAAGATTTATAATGAACTACTTATTTTTACATGAAAGTTAGCATTTATTTTCACCAAAAAAATTATACTTTCACCTAATTCACACGAAGAGATTTATGAAGTCTATTTTTCGACGTCATTTTTGGTTTGATAGCTAACGGGGTAGAGAAGAAAGAGGGGTATTTGTGTTCTTGTTGTTAAATTTTATTATTAATATTCTCATATTAATGTGTTCTTCGAAGAAAATTTTATTAAAAAAGTACCCTGTCGAAAATTCGGTTAACTTTAAGCTAACTATTTCGCAAATAGTACTGATTGACACTTGGATTACTTTCAATGTAATCAAATGTCTATTTTAACATTGCGATGTCCTAGGCGGTAGTCAATTGTCTCACTCTGCACTACTTTCAGCTAACTTAAAGTTGACTTTTTTAAATTACCGGTAGTCAGTAAATTAAAAATTTTTTTACTGGGTTCGAACATGTATCATCACTCGTTGTGTACTCAACGCGCTACCACTCGGCGCTAAGGTACCATTTAAAATAACAACAACAAAATGATAATATAAAACTGAAATGAGTTTCAAAGTAGATGAGAATAAATTTGTTGTCTCTCATCAAATTGGATTACGTAAAGAATTAATTTTGGGTTTGTTCTGGATGACATTCCAGTTAGCTTTTAATCAGTCTAAGAAAAGTTAACTATTTTTGTAGTCAACCACACATTCTTGAACGTACTTGAAATGTATATATAAACAATAAAATCAATAAAAATCAAAATCAATAAAAAATTAGACATGTAAAAATAATCATCGTATGAACGCAAATAATTTTTGGTAGAAACTTCAAGAAAATAGACGTCATAAATTTCATTGTCTGAATCCTGTGTTTTAGATAGCAGTATAAAAAAAATTTATACAAAACAAGAAAAAATAATTTTTTTGATTCGAAATTTATATTACAGATGAATATTCTATAGGAGAGTTTTTTGCCATCGGAAGCTCATTTTGAGAAAATTCGAGTTGACGTATTTTGAATACACGCTCTCGATATGTTGCACTTCACTGGGGCTGATACCAAATCATAAGTAGACCTTAAACAAGATTTTTGAAATGTGTCAAATATTTATTTTAATATTGGGTGTAATTCCTTTGAAATCGGATAATTTTGGCTCCTACCAGGTGTAATTTTGAATATATATTTTGGTAACACTGGAGTAGATGAACACAAAGTGGACATAAGAAAAGGAAAACAATCAACTGCCCTCACGCAACATTGTATTGATAATGGATATAAACCAAATTTTGACGAAGTGAAGATATTGGACAAAGAGAAAAAAGTTAATAAGAGATACACATTAGAGAGTTTACGGATACAACAAAGATTATCAGATGCAATAAATACCAAAGAAGATGAAAGACAATGCTAGTTCCAGCTACAGTATAATATTAGTTTAATAACGACGATTTAAAGAACAATTTAACCAGCTGTGATATTTGTTTAGTTTGTAATTTTACATTTTTTAATTTATTAAATTTTGTGTTTGTGATTCGTACCCTTTACACATACAAATCTGTGATAATTTTGAAAATGTAAAATTGTTAATAAAAAAATTATTCATCCTGTGTAAGTTAACTATTATAAAAAATAAGATTGCAATATTACTTATATGTAATTTATTTTACTTTTATATGTTTGTGGTTGCCAGATTTTAATTAAGAATCCCTGAAGAGGTTGAAAAATACCAACGAAACGTAGGATTTAAAAATGAATAATAATCTTTTATTTACATTTATTTTATTTTTTATTTTTGAAGAGCTTGTTTCAATAAAAAAACTAAAATTTAGTAACTATAGCTCCAGAGGGAACCCCCTTTACACAGTTTAAGATTTATTCCATGGTCCACTTTTCGAACCGAAGCGTGCATCGATATCTCAATAAGTTTTGTAAATATAGTCGCTCAAAGTCGAAATTTAAAAAAAAAAAAGGTTTTTTAGAAAAAACAATTTAAATATAAGAAGAAGTCAAATTTTAAATATCAAAGCCAATTTATAAAGAAAAAAGTCCAAAAATTGTATATATATCATATTGTTTGAACAAATTATGTGCAGTTTTAGAGCCTTTTGTAATTAAATCTAGATTAAAAAAACACAATATTTTACTGTACTGCAAATATACTGTACTATTACTGATTTTTTTTTCTAAAAACAGATCTATTGATTTTGTTGCAAAATTTTTGTGATTTTCAAAGTATATATTAAAATCACATTATTTTCATTCACATTGAAAATGAGCTCATCGGGAAATAATTGTACAAACAGCCCGAATGCATTTTGCTGCATTTGCGGGGAATATGCTCAAGAAAAGAGAAAGCAAAATATCACAGATATTGAGTACTTTGGAAAAACGATTACCAATCAAGAGAAGCCACGGGTTCATCAGAAAGTTTGCAAAAATCGCGTAGAATCATTACGACTGTGGGAAAAATGAAGAAAAATGCAGTTTGAAGTTCGGTGTGCTTATGTTGTCGAGGGAACCGAAAAATCATTATTGCTATTTCTGTATGGTAAATATAAATGGATTCAATCGATTCAAGAAGATGAAGTGCGAGTATCCCAATTTGGAATCTGCTAAGCGGCCCTTACCACATAGTGATGACATTCCAATATTAGTGCCATATGAAGATGAAATGGAAGCAGTTGGTAGCAGTGAAAGTGAGTATGAAGTAGATATTGGAAAATCTCACCGATTCTCACAAGAGGAACTCAGCGATTTGATACGTGACCTCAGTCTCTCAAAAGATAAGACTTGTTTACATCCAGAAACTAACATAACTTTTTATCGGACAAGAGACGAGGGCTTTCTGCCATATTTCAGCAAAGATGAAGATCTTGTGTACTGCAATAATATTCCTGCACTTTTTCGTAAAATGGGAATGGAATTTATTCCAGAGGCCTGGCGCTTTTTCATTGACAGCTCTACTAGAAGCTTTAAAAGTGTGTTATTGCACAATGGTAACAGATATGGCTGTATCCCAATTGCTCACTCTACAAAACTTAAGGAACAATACGAAAATGTCAAAAAGGTATTAGAAAAGATCTGCTATCATCAACATAGAGTTCCTCGTTGTACCTTCATAGTGAACAGACGTAATAGCGGAATTTTTCTTATATACAAACTAAACAAAAAAAAAGCATACAAAAAATATTCGTAGTACATATTAACTTTGATAAATAAGCATTTTTTTGCTTTGATAATATTTTTACATATAGAAATAACAAAAATAAAAAAAAAAACCGTAAACAAAAAAATCATACAAAATACCCTTGAGGAATACTCTTTATGAGTACCCCAGAGGAAAAAAATAGTGAAGTGAGTTCTAACGGCAGAAATGCCTATTTTACTGTGAGTTTTGATGCTCATAATGATAACAATAAAAATAAAAAATCTGACAATAGACTTGCTGTGAGTTCTGAAGCTCTTAATAAAAATAAAAAATCTGATAATAGACTTTTTCTAACGGCAAAACCACAGTTTCGTCAGCGATCAACTTCGCTTTGTCCAATAACATTATTGCCTAGTACTTCTACATTTAACTCAGCGATATCATCCGCTTCGGGCTCGTTGTCAACAATTAAACAAGTTGTTACTGAAGACAACAGTAGTACAAAACCAAAGGTACAAGTAGGAATGGACAGATATATAACCATTTTAAAGCGCGGGCGAAGCCCAAATTCTACTAAAATTGGATCCGCCCCAAAGATGTCTAGGGATAACAGCACATCTTCTATCAATCGTCAAAATCGTTTTTCATTATTGCAAGACAAAAACGACAAGCCCGCTGCATCATAGCAAAAGTCTTTTAAGCCACCACCTATTTATCTGAGAGAAAAAAATTCAAACGCGCTTCTAAAAAATCTACTGTCGACCATTGGTGAAAATACTTTTCACATCATTCCAATTAAGCGAGGTAATATTGATGAAACTAAAATCCAAATATATGATGAAAAAGATTTCCGAAAAATTGTTAGTGAGTTTGAAAAAAATAAAACAGATTTTTATACATATCAACTTAAGAGTGCTAAAGGCCTACAAATAGTATTAAAGGGCTTAGATTCATATGTTGAGCCCGAAGAAGTAAAATGTGCACTTATCGAACAAGGATTTAAGGTAAAAAATGTTACCAATATAATCAATAGAGAGAAGACTCCCCAGCCTCTATTTCGTGTTGAACTGGAGCCGAATGATATACAGTTAAAAAAAAACGAGACGCACCCATTTTATAGTCAAAAATACCTTTTACACCGAAAAATCACAGTTGAAGAGCCACGTAAGCGTTCAGGTCCCGTACAGTGCCATAATTGCCAAGAATATGGCCACACAAAAACTTACTGCAAATTACCTACAGTTTGTGTTATCTGCGGTGAATTGCATGGTACTGCTAACTGTACCAAGCCAAAAGTACAAGCTGAAAAAAAATGCAGTAATTGTGGAGAAAATCACACCGCTAATTACAGAGGATGCCGTGTATATTCTTTCGTTAAACAGGCTATGGGTCAAAAATCTAAATTAGCTCCAGTTCAATCAGCAAATGCTTACTCCGCCACTCTGCCTCAAACTAGCCAACTAGTTAATTA
Source organism: Tachina lurida (assembly GCA_944452675.1). Taxonomy (NCBI): domain Eukaryota; kingdom Metazoa; phylum Arthropoda; class Insecta; order Diptera; family Tachinidae; genus Tachina; species Tachina lurida. The sequence continues at coordinate 96,345,388 of OX101752.1, forward strand.
ACGTGTATCGTATGCCGATGCTGCTAAGACTAGTTCTATTCCCACACAAAATGTTCCACCGCCAAGTAATTCAACAAATGCAAACTCTAGCTTTAACTTTAGTCGTCTTGAAGCTACTATTGAGAATCTGGTGCTAACTATAAACAACTTTACAACAAATATGACTAGCATGATGCAAGAAATGCTGAGAATGCAGAATACTCTGCTTCAAGCATTAGTCAACAAACCATGAACACGTTAAAACTATGTTTCTGGAACGCAAACGGCATTCGCCAACATAAAAATGAACTTGAGCACTTCCTCACGGAAAAAAATATTGATAGAATGATGGTCTCTGAGACTCACTTGACTTCGAGAAGCTGCTTTAAAATAAATGGTTACACTCTATATGATTCAAAGGACCCGAGAGGAAGAGCATGCGGTGGATCAGCAATTCTAATTAAGTCAAGACTCAAGCACTATATCCTTGAGAACGTTAGTGAAGAATATATGCAAGCTACGAATATTTTCGTAGAAAATTTTTGTGCGAACTTCGTGATATCATCAATTTACTCACCTCCCAGATTTTCAGTTACCGAAGATCAGTATGAGAAGCTCTACAAATCGCTTGGCCCTTGTTTCGTGGCAGCTGGCGACTATAATGCTAAGCATACGTTCTGGGGTTCGCGTCATATTACACCCAGAGGTCGAGCGTTGTTCAACACAATTTCAAAAATGGGCTTGGACGTCATTTCGAGTGGGGAGCCTACTTACTGGCCTACTGACATAAATAAAATTCCGGATGTTATAGATTTTGGCGTCATGAAAAACATTTCTAGGGAATTAGTTAACGTTGAAGCTTCTTTAGATCTCTCGTCCGATCACTCTCCCACGATTGTTACAATCTGTAGCCCACAGAGAAGTGATTTACCTCACTCGTATGCGAAGATGATCAGTAGTGTAAATTGGCTGCGATTCAAAAAATATCTTAGTAGTCATTGCACGGAAAACATTACGCTAAGAACACCCGAGGGTATTGAAGCTAACATCGCCAACATTAACGAAATGGTTACACAGGCTGCTGAGCATGCTACTACCTCCCATCCGCAGACTGGATTTAATAAAATTTATTCTACAGACATTGAACGTCTCGTACGTGAAAAAAGAAGGGCTAGAAGGGAATGGCAACAGCACAGATCACCACAACTTAAAATCAGATTTAAAGAGTGCACTAAACGACTCCAAGAGTTACTTGCAATTGAAAAAACTGCATCTCTTAAAAATTATCTGGAAGGTCTTGATGTCACTCCAGCATCTAATTACTCCTTGTGGCGCGCTGCTAGAAAGCTGAAACCCCCGTTGAGTTTAAACCACCTCTGCGCACATCTACCGGAGGTTGGGCAAGAACCGATACTGAAAAAGCTAACATATTTGCAAATCATTTAAAATACGTATTTACCCCAAACACATGTACTGGTGTTTCTGATTTGCCGACTGTAGTTGCTCTACCCCCGCGACCCATAAAGTTTAAGATGCGCGATGTACAAAAACTAATTGCTGAACTTAATCCGAAGAAAGCTCCAGGTATTGATGGAATTAGCAACAAGATGCTGATGAACTTGCCTCATATTGCAATAAGAATCCTGCTATTTATTTTTAATGCCATTTTACGAATGCAGTATTTTCCATATAACTGGAAACTTGCCAAGATTAAAATGATTCCGAAGCCGGGCAAAGATCTTACCAAGGCTGAGTCATATAGGCCTATAAACTTACTATCAACAGTTTCAAAACTTTTCGAAAGGCTGCTCATGACTAAATTGTCCACAATTTTAGCTGATAATGGGTGCATCCCGGACCATCAATTTGGCTTTAGAAGTCAGCATAGCACTATTGAGCAAACGCATAGATTGGTTCAAGTTATAAGGAGGACTTTTGAAGAAAAGAAGTATTGTTCTGCCCTTTTTATTGATGTTTCTCAGGCATTTGACAAAGTATGGCACAAAGGCCTATTTTTAAAATTGAAGACATATTTAGTGGGCTACAAATTGTAACGATCGTGGGAGAGTGATCGGAGGAGAGATCTTGAGAACTTTCAACATGAACTAATTCCCTAGAGATATTTTTCATGACTCCAAAATCTATAACATCCGGAATTTTTTGTATGTCCGTAGGCCGGTAAGTGGGCTCCTTACTCGAAATGACATCCAAGCCCATTTTTGAAATTGTGTTGAACAATGCCCGACCTCTAGGTGTAATAAGACGCGAACCCCAGAACGTATGTTTTGCATTGTAGTCGCCAGCTGCTACGAAGCAAGGGCCAAGAGGTTTGTAGAAATCCTCGTATTGATCCTCAGTAATTGCGAACCTAGGAGTCAATTGGTGATATGACAAAATTTAAGCAAAAATTTTCGACACAAATATTTGTTGCTTGTAGGTGTTCTTCACACATGTTGTCCAGAATGTAGTGTTTGAGTCTTGACTTAATTAAAATTGCTGATCCACCGCATGCTCATCCTCTGGGGTCTTTGGAATCATATAAGGTGTAGCCATAAATTTTGAAAAGGCTTCTCGAAGTCAAATGAGTCTCAGAGACCAACATTATATCAATATTGTTTTCCCTGAGGAAGTACTCAAGTTCGTTTTTGTGTTGGCGAATGCCGTTTGCGTTCCAGAACCATATTTTTAACGTGTTCATGGCTTGTTAACTAATGCTTGAAGCAGAGTATTCTGCATTCTCGGAATTTCTTGCATCATGCTAGTCATATTTGTTGTAAAATTGTTTATAGTTTGCACCAGATTTTCAATAGTAGCTTCAAGGCGATTAAAATTAAAGCCTCAGTTTGTATTTGTTGAAGTATTTGGCCGTGAAACATTTTGTGTGGGAATAGAGCTTGTCTTAGCAGCATCGGCATACGATGCACGTGAAATAAGTAGTTTGCTAGTTTGAGGAAGAGCGGCGGAGTAATCGTTTGCTGTTTGTGCTGGAGCTACTTTAGGTTTTTGCCCCATAGTCTTTTTAACGAAAGAATGTATAGGGCATCCTCTGTAGTTAGCGGTATGATAACCTCCACAATTACTGCATTTTTTTTCTGATTGATCTTTTGGTTTAATATAACTAGCAGTACCGTGCAATTCACCGCAAATAACACAAACTGTAGGTAATTTGCAGTAAGTTTTTGTGTGGCCATTTTCTTGACAATTATGGCTTTGTACGGGTCCAGAACGCTTGTGTGGTTTTTCAACTGTTATTTTTCGGTATAAAAGATATTTTAAATTATAAATTGGTTGCGTCTCATTTTTTCTCAATTTTATATCATTCGGCTCAAGTTCAACGCGAAATAGAGGTTGGGGGATCTTCTCCCTATTTATTATATTGGAAACATTTTTTACCTGAACTCCCTGGAGGACGATTGCATCTTTTTTTCTTCGGGAACAACATAAGAATCTATGCCCATCAATACGATCTGCAGGCGTTTAGCACTTTTAAGCTGGTATGTGTAGAAACTTGTTTTATTTTTTTCAAATTCAGAAACCATTTTGCGGAAATCTGTTTCGTCATAAATTTGAATTTTCGTTTCTTCGATATTGCCACGTTTTATTGGAACAATGTGAAATTTATTCTCACCAATGACCGAAATTAATTTCTAAATAAGAGCGTTTGAATTTTTTTCTCTCAAATAGATTAGTGGCGGCTTAGGGGTTTTGTTCGTGGATATATCAGGTATGTCGTTGTCATCTTGCAATATTTACAAACGATTAGTGGAGGATGCGCTGTTATCCCTAGATACCTTTGAAGCAGATGCAATTTTAGTAGAATTTGGGCTTCGCCCGCGCTTTCCCACAATTATATATCGGTCCATTCCGACTTGGACCTTGGGCTTTTGGCTACTCTTATTGTGTGATAAATCGGATGATATCGCTGATTTAAATGACGAGGTAGTAGGCAACTGTAATGTTAACGAATCACTAGTTGACATTGGACAAAGCGAAGTTCATCGCTGACGAAAAATTGGTTTAGCCGTTAAAAAATGTCTATCATCAGGTTTTTTATTTATTTTGTTTAAATTAAGATCATCAGAACTCACAGTAAGTCTACCATCAGATTTTTTATTTTTATTGTTATCATTAAGATCATCAGAGCTCACAGTAAGATAGGCATTTCTACCGTTATAACTTACTTTATAATTATTTGTTTTTGAAGTTCTCATTTAGTGTATTCCTTAAGGGCACTTTGAGTTATTTTGTTTACTGTTGTTTTTGTTTTTTGGTTGTTTTAGTTATTACTTTGTATGTAAAAAATATTAGCAAAGCAAAAAAAAAGCTTTTTTATCAAAGTTAATGTACAACAAATATTATGTACTACAAATATTTTTTTTGTATGTTTTTTTTTGTTTAGCGTGTATGTAAAAAAAATTCCGCTAATACGTCTGTTCACTATGAAGGTACAACGAGAACTCGCCTGATTAAGTTGAAATTTTAAAAATACAAATTATTAGTATGTTTTCTAGCATCCGAATTCAGAACACTATTTGGAAATTGACGATTTCAAAATTTATTTAGATTTTTTCGTTTTCGATGTATTTTTCGATTTTCTTTTCACTTGTTAACAGTCTTGTGAAAAAATACCAATTTCACTTGTTGACAGTGAAAAAATTCGATTTTTTACTCAAAATCTAAAACGAGAAAATCTAAAAGTTTGAAATCGTCAATTTCCAAATTGTGTTCTTCTGAATTCGGATGCTAGAACACATACTATTAATCTGTATTTTCTAAATTTCAACTTAAACATGCGTATCATGTGTTTTAACATCCGAACTCAGAAGAAAACATGTGATAACGATGTGAAAGACAGAACACACACGAATACATACATGCATATATAATATAATAAATAAACAAAATAAAATACAATAAATTATAGTCTGATACCGTTGATGCTATTTTATTATTTAAAGAAGGTATACAAAAAAACAATAATATTTTTTTTTAATACATGATTTTTATTTATCGTATCTTCAAATATGAACTAACAATAAGTATTCAAATCTTAAATATAAAAATATAATTAGGCCCGACTAGTGTCGGACATAAGCTTAGTAATAGTTATATATAATACATAAGTAATGATAATCAAAAGGAAAAAAATATAAAAAAAATAAAAGTATTTTCAGGCAGTTCCATCTGGAGTGCTGTGAATAAGAGCTCTTGTATCCCTCTTTTTTAGGCGGATGTATCCAGTAAAGTTCAAAATATTACGGGCAAGCGGATTAGGATGTGACTCGAGTTTTGTTAAATATTTGAATTTTTTATGTACCATGGAGCCGATGTTATTGTTTTGCCTTCGTTGGATTCTCTCGACATTAGAAGCTGAAACAGTACCCCACAGCTGGATTCCGTAGCACCATATAGGTTTTAAGAGCGACTTGTATATTAAAAGTTTACAATCTAGGGTGAGGGTTGAATTTCTACCAACCAGCCAATATATCTGAGTTAGTTTAAGTTTCATTTGCGTTAGCTTAGAGTCAATGTGGTATTTCTATGTAAGCCTTCGATCAAGATGTATACCAAGGTATTTCACATGTAAGTTTTGAGGAACAATTTGGTTATTGATTGTAATGGGGGAACAAGTGTCCTTTCTTAAGGTAAATGTTACCTGAGCACATTTCTGTTAATTTACTTTTATTCTCCACATGTTTAACCATAGTTCTAGCTGAGTAATATGTTGCTGAAGATATCGGGAAGCCTCGTGAGGGTTTTCATGCATACTAAGGCAGGCTGTATCATCGGCAAATGTAGATGTGTGAATGTTACTGCTCAATGCATATCACAAGTATAAATCAAATACAAAACTGTCCCCAGTATACTCCCCTGTGGCGCACCGAATGAGATTATTTCAGGCGTACTCATAAAGTCTCCTTCCACAACAGTGAACTTCCGAGAAATAATGTAACTTTCCAGCAGATTTAGAATGTTTATTGGTAGGTAAGTCTTTAATTTTAAAACTAGGCCTTCATGCCACACTTTATCAAATGCCTGAGAAACGTCAATTAACAGCGCAGAGCAATAATTTTTTTCTTCAAATGTTTTTCTTATAAATTGAACCAATCTTTGAGTTTGTTCAATGGTGCTATGCTGACTTCTAAATCCAAATTGATGATCAGGTATGCACTCATTATCAGTTAGAATTGGGGACAATTTTATCATGAGCAACTTGTCAAAGAGCTTTGACATTGTTGACAGTAAACTTATTGGCCTATATGACTCAGCTTTGGTAAGATCTTTGCCCGGCTTTGGAATCATTTTAACCTTGGCAAGCTTCCAGCTGTTTGGATAATAATCAAGTCGTAAAATGGCATTAAAAATGAATAACAGGATTCTAATAGCTATACGAGGCAACATTATTAGCATCTGGTTACTAATTTCATCAATACGCGAAGCTTTTTTCGGGTTGAGTTTAGCAATTAGTTTTTGTACATCACGCGTCTTAAATTTTATTGGTCGAGGGGGTACCGCAACTACATTTGGCAAATCAACAGCACCAGAACATGTGTTTGGGGTGAATACGGATTTTAAATGCTCACCAAATATTTTACCTTTTTCAGTATCGCTTCTTGCCCAACCTCCGGTAGATGTGCGCAAAGGTGGTTTAAACTCAACGGGTGTTTTAAGCTTTCTAGCAGCGCGCCATAAAGAGTAATTAGATGCTCGTGTGACATCAAGATTTTGCAGATAGTTTTTAAGAGATGCAGTTTTTTCATGTGCAAGCAGCTCTTGGAGTCGTTTAGTGCACTCTTTAAATTTGATTTTAAGTTGTGGTGATCTGTGCTGTTGCCATTCCCTTCTAGCTCTTCTTTTTTCGCATACGGCACGTTCAATATCGGTAGAATAAATTTTATTAAACCCAGTCTGCTGATGGGAGGTAGTAGCATGCTTAGCAGCCTGCTTAATATTTTCGTTAAGGTTGGCAATGTTAGTTTCAATATCATCAGGTGTACTTAGCGTAATATTTTCCGTGCAATGACTACTAAGATATTTTTTAAATCCCAGCCAATTAACACGATTTATCAAATTCGCATATGGGTGAGGTAAGTCACTTCTTAATGGGCTACAAATTGTAACGATCGTGGGAGAGTGATCGGACGAAAGATCTAGAGAAGCTTCAATTTGAATTAAGTCCCTAGAGATATTTTTCATGACACCAAAATGTATGACATCCGGAATTTTATATATGTCGGTAGGCCAATAAGTGGGCTCTCCACTCGAAATGACATCCAAGCCCATTTTGGAAATTGCATTGAACAACGCTCGACCTCTGGGTGTAATAAGACGCGAACCCCAGAACGTATGTTTAGCATTATAGTCGCCGGCTGCTATGAAACAAGGGCCCAGAGATTTGTAAAAATCCTCATATTGATTCTCAGTAATTGCGAATCTAGGAGGGGAGTAAATGGATGATATGACAAAATTAGTGAAAAAATTTTCGACACATATATTCGTTGCTTGCAAATGTTCTTCACAAATGTTATCAATAATATTATGCTTGAGTCTTGACTTTATTAAAACCGCTGATCCACCGCATGCTCTTCCTCTCGGGTCCTTTGAATCATATAAGGTGTAGCCATACATTTTAAAAAGGCTTCTCGAAGTCAAATGAGTCTCAGAGACCAACATTATATAAATATTTTTTTCCGTGAGGAAGTGCTGAAGTTCATTTTTATGTTGGCGAATGCCGTTTGCATTCCAAAAACATATTTTTAACGTGTTCATGGTTTGTTAACTAAAGCTTGAAGCAATGTATTCTGCATTCGCAGCATTTCTTGCATCATGCTAGTCATATTTGTTGTAAAATTATTTATAGTTTGCACCAGATTATCAATAGTAGCTTCAAGGCGATTGAAACTAAAGTTCGAGTTTGTATTTGTTGAATTATTTGGTGGTGAAACATTTTGTGTATGAGTAGAATTTGTTTTAGCAGCATCGGCATACGATACACGGGAACTAACTGGTTGGCTCACTTGCGCAATAGTGGCTGTTAAAAAGTTTGCTGATTGGGCTGTCGCCAATTTAGGCGTTTGCCTCATAGTCTGTTTGACAAAAGAGTACACAGGACAACCTCTGTAGTTAGCAGTGTGATTTTCACCACAATTACTGCATTTTTTGTTACTTTGATCCTTCGGTTTATTGCAACTAGCAGTGCCGTGTAACTCGCCGCACACAACACAAACAGTAGGTAATTTGCAGTAAGTTTTAGTATGGTCATATTCTTGACAATTATGGCACTGTACGGGTCCTGAACGCTTGTGTGGTTCTTCAACGGTTATTTTTCGATATAAGAGATATTTTTAATTATATATTGGATGGTCTCATTTTTTTCAATTTTATATCATTTGGCTCAAGTTCAACGCGAAATAGAGGTTGAGGGATCTTTTCCCTATTTATTATGTTCGATACATTTTTTACTTTAAAATCCTGAAGGAAGTGAGCATCTTTTACTTCTTCGGGAGTAACATAGGAATCTATGCCCTTCACCATAATCTGCATACCTTTAGCACTCTTGAGCTGATATGTGTAGAAATTTGTTTTACTTTTTTCAAATTCAGAAACCATTTTGCGAAAATCTTTTTCTTCATATGTTTGAATTTTCGTTTCATCAATATTACCACGTTTTATTGGAACAATGTGAAATTTATTCTCACCAATGACCGAAATTAATTTTTTAATGAGAGCGTTTGAGTTTTTTTTCTCTTAAATAGATTGGTGGCGGCGTGGAGGTTTTATTCGCAGATTTAGCGGGTTTGTCATTGTCATCTTGCAATATTTTAAAACGGTTTTGCCGATTAGTAGAGGATGCGCTGTTATCCCTAGACATCTTTGGAGCAGATGCAATTTTAGTAGAATTTGGGCTTCGCCCGCGCTTTAAAATTGTAATGTATCTGTCCATTCCGACTTGGACCTTGGGTTTTGGGCTGCTCTTATCTTCAGTGACAACTTGTTTAAGTGATGACCACGAGCCCGAAGCGGATGATATCGCTGAGTTAAATGTAGAAGTACTAGGCAATAATGTCAACGAATTACTAGTTGGCATTGGACAAAGCGAAGTTGATCTCTGACGAAACTGTGGTTTTGCCGTTAGAAAAAGTCTATTATCAGATTTTTGATTTTTATTAAGAGCTTCAGAACTCACAGCAAGTCTATTATCAGATTTTTTATTTTTACTGTTATCATTATGAGCATCAAAACTCACAGTAAAATAGGCATTTCTTCCGTTAGAACTCACTTCACTATTTTTTTTCCTTTGGAGTACTCATATAGAGTATTCCTCAAGGGTACTTTGTATGTTTTTATACCCTTTACCAACAAAAATGGTAAAAGGGTATATATAGGTTTGTCATTCCGTTTGTAATTTCTATAATATCAACAAGCGACACATAAAATATATATATTCTGGATCCTTATGCATAGGGAAGACGAATAAGCGATGTCCGTCTGTCCGTCTGTCTGTACGTGAAATCGGTTTTCCGAAGCTCCCAGAAAAGCTAGAGACTTCATTCTTAGATTGTTGTGTCAGAAATTTTCCAAAATAGATTGGTATTGAAATTCAGCAAAATCGATTAGACGATTGCAGAGCTGGAAAACGTAAACTTCATTTTGCCATATAAAAGTAACTACCGAAAACAAATTTTTATTTTTTTTTAATAAATGAACTTATTTTACACTTCAGTACGACTAAAGTTGGTAATTTAAATTAAAAAAATATAAAAAAATTAATAAGACGTTTCCAGGGTTGGAAAACTTTAACTTTTTGTGTTATGTAAAATTAACTATGTCTAAAATTATGCAGGGTATTTTCTCGAGAACCGTAAGAGCTAGAGACCTGAAATTTGGACACAGTGTGTAGACCTTTGACCGCTACAACAACAAATACATAAGAGTTGGAAATTAAAGGGTTTTCCAAAACGAGCAACGAAAAATGTTAAAATCTTATGTAATATACATACAATTCTATGTATGTATGTATATACACTTGAAATTTGTGAGGTTAGTGTATTTTTATACAGACTACAAAAATTAAAACTAAAATTTCAAAAAATTTCAAATAAAGGGTGTTGCATCAGTTAATGCAATTTTGACTATGCAATTTTGACAACTTGCTGTATCTTGGAAACCGTAAGCGCAAGACTCTTGAAATTTTCAAAAACGGTAAAACTAAAAAATCAAAAAATTATAAAATCGCCAAACCGAAAAAAAATCGCCAAAAACAAAAAAAATCGCCAAAACGAAAAATAGCACCAAATTACAAAAAAAAAATTCTAAGACTAAAATACATCGCGAATAACCGGAAAAATTGCTTAAATAAAAAAAATCGCTAAAACGAAAGAAAACCACCAAAATGAAAAAAAAACCCCTAAATGAAAAAAAATCGCAAAAATGAAAAAAATTTCCAAAACGAAAAAAACCCAAAAAACAGACAAAAATCGCCAAAATAAAAAAACCCAAAAACAGGAAAAAAATCGCCAATATAAAAAAAAATCGCCAAAATTAAAAAAAACTCCAAAATGAAAAAAAGCCCCAAAAACAGAAAAAAATCGCCAAAATTAAAAAAACCCCAAAACAGTAAAAAAATCGCAAAAATTAGAAAAAACCCCAAAACAGTAAAAAAATCGCAAAAGTTAAAAAAAAACCCCAAAACAGTAAAAAAAATCGCCAAAATGAAAAAAATCGCCAAAATGAAAAAAATCTCCAAAATGAAAAAAACCCAAAAAACAGAAAACAAATCGCCAAAATGAAAAAAAACGCCAAAATGAAAAAACATCGCCAAAATGAAAAAAACCCCAAAATAAATAAAAAATCGCAAAAAATTAAAAAAAAATCGCCAAAAGGAAAAAAATCTTCAAAATGAAAATAAGCCCCCAAAAAAGAAAAAAATCGCCAAAATGAAAATAAATTGCCAAAATGAAAAAAAAATCACCAAAACGAAAAAAACCCCAAAAAAACAGAAAAAATCGCCAAAATGAAAAAAAAACCCAAAAACAGGAAAAAATCGCCAAAATGAAAAAAAATCGCTCATATGAAAAAAATCTCCAAAATAAAAAAAAGCCCCATTAACAGAAAAAAAATCTCCAAAATGAAAAAAAAAATCGCCAAAATGAAAAAAACTCCCAAAATAGGAAAAAATCGCCAAAATGGAAAAAGAATCGCCAAAAAAATCGCCAAAATGAAAAACATCGCCAAAATGAAAAAAACCCAAAAATAAAAAAAAAATCGCAAAAATAAAAAAAATCACCAAAACGAAAAAAACCCCAAAAAAACAGAAAAAATCGCCAAAATGAAAAAAAAACCCAAAAACAGGAAAAAATCGCCAAAATTAAAAAAAATCGCTCATATGAAAAAAATCTCCAAAATAAAAAAAAAGCCCCATTAACAGAAAAAAAATCTCCAAAATGAAAAAAAAAATCGCCAAAATGAAAAAAACTCCCAAAATAGGAAAAAATCGCCAAAATGGAAAAAGAATCGCCAAAAAAATCGCCAAAATGAAAAACATCGCCAAAATGAAAAAAACCCAAAAATAAAAAAAAAAATCGCAAAAATTAAAAAAAATCGCCAAAAAGAAAAAAATCTTCAAAGTGAAAATCAACCCCCAAAAACAGAAAAAAAATCGCCAAAATGAAAGAAAAAGAAAAAAATGGCCAAAATGAGAAAAAAGCGACAAAACTGAAAAAATCGTTTAAACTGAAAAAAAACTGCGCGAGTCAAAGTCGCACTTTACTGAATTTTTTAATATTAAAGAAATTAAATGAAACTAAGTTTTTTCTTATTTCGTTTTTGTTTCGTTCACTTAACAAATTTTATGTATTTTTTAAAAAACTAGATTGGTATCAATAATCAGAAAAATCCAAAATTATGACTCCAGGGTTGGAAAACTCACACTTTTTGTGTTATGTAAAATTAAATAGGTCTAAAATTTTTTTTCTTTTTCTTTATAAATTGAATATATTTTATGCTTCTGAAAGAAAAGTTTGGCGTATGAAATTTTAAAAATTAAAATTACAGCTCCAAAGATGGAAACTTTAAAAAAATTATAAATTTTTTCACAAAACAAATATGTATGTATGTGTCTGTATACTATATATATGTACGTATATTGGTAAAGGGTATATAAGATTCGGCACAGACGAATATAGCACTCTTACTTGTTTTGTTCACGGTTTTTTTTTTGTTTTTGTTATTTCTATATTTTTTTTTTTCATATACATATTTATTTATTGTATCTTCAAAAATGAACTAACAATAAGTAATCAAATCTTAAATCTAAATATAATTATTAGGCCCGACCAATATCAGACATAAGCTTAGTGATATTTATAAATAATACATAAGTAGTGATAATCAAAAAGAAGTATTTTTAAGTAGTCGCATCTGGAGTGTTGGGTATAAGAGCCCTTGTGTCCCTTTTTTTTAAGCGGATGTGTCCAGTAAATCTCAAAATATTACGGGCAAGCGGATTAGGATGTGACTCGAGTTTAGTTAAATATTTGCCTGCGTATTTTGCAATTTCTTCACTCACTAGTGGCATATTTAAATCACGATATATATTTGAATTTTTGATGTACCATGGAGCCGATGTTATTAACCGTAAAATTTTATTTTGCTGTCGTTGGATTCTATCCACATTTGAAGCTGAAGCAGTGCCCCATAGCTGAATGCCGTAGCACCATATTGGCTTTAAAAGCGACTTGTATATCAAAAGTTTGCAGTCTAGACTGAGTGTTGAATTTCTGCCAATCAACCAATGTATTTGAGTTAACTTAAGTTTCATTTGAATTAGTTTAGCGTCAATATGATGTTGCCATGTAAGCCTTCGATCAAGGTGTATGCCAAGGTATTTCACTTGAGAATGTTGAGGAATATTTTGATTATTGATTCGAATGAGGGAACAGGTATCTTTTCTAAGGGTAAACGTTATATGAACACACTTTTGTTCATTTACTTTAATTCTCCATAAGTTCAACCATCTTTCAAGCTGGGTAATGTGTGCTTGGAGATTGCGGGATGCCTCATCAGGGTTTTTGTGCATACTCATACAGGCTGTATCATCGGCAAATGTAGAAGTGTGGATGTTATTGCTCACAGGCATATTACAAGTATATATTAAATACAAGACTGGCCCCAAAATACTACCCTGAGGCACACCAGAAGATATAGATTCGGGCACACTCATGAAGTCTCCTTCCACAACAGTAAACTTCCTATCAACAATGTAACTTTCCAAAAGTTGTTCTATATTTATTGGAAAATATGTCTTCAATTTTAAAAATAGGCCTTTGTGCCATACTTTGTCAAATGCCTGAGAAACATCAATAAAAAGGGCAGAACAATACTTCTTTTCTTCAAAAGTCCTCCTTATAACTTGAACCAATCTATGCGTTTGCTCAATAGTGCTATGCTGACTTCTAAAGCCAAATTGATGGTCCGGGATGCACCCATTATCAGCTAAAATTGTGGACAATTTAGTCATGAGCAGCCTTTCGAAAAGTTTTGAAACTGTTGATAGTAAGCTTATAGGCCTATATGACTCAGCCTTGGTAAGATCTTTGCCCGGCTTCGGAATCATTTTAATCTTGGCAAGTTTCCAGTTATATGGAAAATACTGCATTCGTAAAATGGCATTAAAAATAAATAGCAGGATTCTTATTGCAATATGAGGCAAGTTCATCAGCATCTTGTTGCTAATTCCATCAATACCTGGAGCTTTCTTCGGATTAAGTTCAGCAATTAGTTTTTGTACATCGCGCATCTTAAACTTTATGGGTCGCGGGGGTAGAGCAACTACAGTCGGCAAATCAGAAACACCAGTACATGTGTTTGGGGTAAATACGTATTTTAAATGATTTGCAAATATGTTAGCTTTTTCAGTATCGGTTCTTGCCCAACCTCCGGTAGATGTGCGCAGAGGTGGTTTAAACTCAACGGGGGTTTCAGCTTTCTAGCAGCGCGCCACAAGGAGTAATTAGATGCTGGAGTGACATCAAGACCTTCCAGATAGTTTTTAAGAGATGCAGTTTTTTCAATTGCAAGTAACTCTTGGAGTCGTTTAGTGCACTCTTTAAATCTGATTTTAAGTTGTGGTGATCTGTGCTGTTGCCATTCCCTTCTAGCCCTTCTTTTTTCACGTACGAGACGTTCAATGTCTGTAGAATAAATTTTATTAAATCCAGTCTGCGGATGGGAGGTAGTAGCATGCTCAGCAGCCTGTGTAACCATTTCGTTAATGTTGGCGATGTTAGCTTCAATACCCTCGGGTGTTCTTAGCGTAATGTTTTCCGTGCAATGACTACTAACATATTTTTTGAATCGCAGCCAATTTACACTACTGATCATCTTCGCATACGAGTGAGGTAAATCACTTCTCTATGGGCTACAGATTGTAACAATCGTGGGAGAGTGATCGGACGAGAGATCTAAAGAAGCTTCAACGTTAACTAATTTCCTAGAAATGTTTTTCATGACGCCAAAATCTATAACATCCGGAATTTTATTTATGTCAGTAGGCCAGTAAGTAGGCTCCCCACTCGAAATGACGTCCAAGCCCATTTTTGAAATTGTGTTGAACAACGCTCGACCTCTGGGTGTAATATGACGCGAACCCCAGAACGTATGCTTAGCATTATAGTTGCCAGCTGCCACGAAACAAGGGCCAAGCGATTTGTAGAGCTTCTCATACTGATCTTCGGTAACTGAAAATCTGGGAGGTGAGTAAATTGATGATATCACGAAGTTCGCACAAAAATTTTCTACGAAAATATTCGTAGCTTGCATATATTCTTCACTAACGTTCTCAAGGATATAGTGCTTGAGTCTTGACTTAATTAGAATTGCTGATCCACCGCATGCTCTCCCTCTCGGGTCCTTTGAATCATATAGAGTGTAACCATTTATTTTAAAGCAGCTTCTCGAAGTCAAGTGAGTCTCAGAGACCATCATTATATCAATATTTTTTTCCGTGAGGAAGTGCTCAAGTTCATTTTTATGTTGGCGAATGCCGTTTGCGTTCCAGAAACATAGTTTTAACGTGTTGATGGTTTGTTGACTAATGCTTGAAGCAGAGTATTCTGCATTCTCAGCATTTCTTGCATCATGCTAGTCATATTTGTTGTAAAGTTGTTTATAGTTAGCACCAGATTCTCAATAGTAGCTTCAAGACGACTAAAGTTAAAGCTAGAGTTTGCATTCGTTGAATTACTTGGCGATGGAACATTTTGTGTGGGAATAGAACTAGTCTTAGCAGCATCGGCATACGATACACGTTAATTAACTAGTTGGCTAGTTTGAGGCAGAGTGGCGGAGTAAGCATTTGCTGATTGAACTGGAGCTAATTTAGATTTTTGACCCATAGCCTGTTTAACGAAAGAATATACACGGCATCCTCTGTAATTAGCGGTGTGATTTTCTCCACAATTACTGCATTTTTTTTCAGCTTGTACTTTTGGCTTGGTACAGTTAGCAGTACCATGCAATTCACCGCAGATAACACAAACTGTAGGTAATTTGCAGTAGGTTTTTGTGTGGCCATATTCTTGGCAATTATGGGCACTGTACGGGACCTGAACGCTTACGTGGCTCTTCAACTGTGATTTTTCGGTGTAAAAGGTATTTTAGGCTATAAATTGGGTGCATCTCATTTTTCTTTAACTGTATATCATTCGGCTCCAGTTCAACACGAAATAGAGGCTGGGGAATCTTCTCTCTATTGATTATATTGGTAACAATTTTTACTTTAAATCCTTGTTCGATAAGTGCACATTTTACTTCTTCAGGCTCAACATATGAATCTAAGCCCTTTAATACTATTTGTAGGCCTTTAGCACTCTTAAGTTGATATGTATAAAAATTTGTTTTATTTTTTTCAAACTCACTAACAATTTTTCGGAAATCTTTTTCATCATATATTTGGATTTTAGTTTCATCAATATTACCTCGTTTAATTGGAATGATGTGAAAAGTATTTTCACCAATGGTCGACAGTAGATTTTTTAAAAGCGCGTTTGAATTTTTTTCTCTCAGATAAATAGGTGGTTGCTTAAAAGACTTTTGCGATGATGCAGCGGGCTTGTCGTTTTTGTCTTGCAATAATGAAAAACGATTTTAACGATTGATAGAAGATGTGCTGTTATCCCTAGACATCTTTGGGGCGGATCCAATTTTAGTAGAATTTGGGCTTCGCCCGCGCTTTAAAATGGTTATATATCTGTCCATTCCTACTTGTACCTTTGGTTTTGTACTACTGTTGTCTTCAGTAACAACTTGTTTAATTCTTGACCACGAGCCCGAAGCGGATGATATCGCTGAGTTAAATGTAGAAGTACTAGGCAATAATGTCAACGATTCACTAGTTGGCATTGGACAAAGCGAAGTTGATCGCTGACGAAACTGTGGTTTTGCCGTTAGAAAAAGTCTATTATCAGATTTTTGATTTTTATTAAGAGCTTCAGAACTCACAGCAAGTCTATTATCAGATTTTTCATTTTTATTGTTATCATTATGAGCATCAAAACTCACAGTAAAATAGGCATTTCTGCCGTTAGAACTCACTTCACTATTTTTTTCCTCTGGGGTACTCATAAAGAGTATTCCTCAAGGGTATTTTGTATGTTTTTTTTGTTTACGGTTTTTTTTTATTTTTATTATTTCTATATGTAAAAATATTATCAAAGCAAAAAAATGCTTATTTATCAAAGTTAACCCTCGGAGGTATAATCAGGTCTGTGCAGACTTTTTTCATATAAAAGTGTGCATAACTTTATTGTTTTGCACGTTAGAGACAAATCCTTCCATGACTTTGTGGAGCTACATTTTCTGGACAAAATAAGTAAAAATTTAGTCCGATTTTGGGTCCGGGGTCAGGTTAATCCATTTTTTCAAATATTTTGGCTCGAATGACATAACCAGGAATGTGCAGACCTATGAATAATTTGCATGGAATGAATGAGGGGCAGGTGCTTAAAACCGTTTTTATTGGTATTTTGTAAGGAATATGTATATAAAATATACATATTGAATATAGCGCATGCAAAATATTGGTATATCACCAGAATTGGAAGTGTTTTTGTATTTGAATAGTATTCATTTATAATTTTCCACAAATACCTATCTAAAGTAAATAAGTGTTCCTCTTTTATTTCCATTAGCCAAACAGTTTTATTTAGTGAAGAACATTTATTTGATTTCTCTTACAAAAGCAAACGGTAAGTATTGCTATTTCTGTCTTTTTATAAATACCGCTTATAATATTTTTATGGTTACGTAGAGAAAAATGGCATCATCATTTACTACCAATGATATGATGGACGTTGTGAACTCCACGCAAGATTTTTATGTTTACCAGAAGAAGAAAGAAGTTTCATGGAAGAAAGGTTAGCATTGTGGTTAGCCGGTGACGATGAACTGCCCGAAGAAAGTTTTTTTTCGAAGGTGAAGATGAAACAGATGCGCCATTGTTAGATGAAGCAGCTTCCGATGCTGAAACAGACTTAGCTATTGAAACTGAGAGTCTGTATGATGATGATGATGACTTCGAAGAATTTTATGAAGGTGCTGCAGCTGTCGCCGAAGGTCTTGAAGCCGTCAGTATGCAAGAGGAACCACGTTCGAATATATTGTACATTTCAAAGGATGGTAAGTTTTGGTCATGTGCTCCACCGACCTCTGGTAGATCTCGAGCGCATAACTGCGTCACTGTCGGCCGTGAGGGACCAGTTTCAGGCACTTTGAGAAACACAATCTCCATATTTAAGTCCTTTATAACAACCGAGATCGTCGGCATAATTGTTCGTGAGACAAATCGAAGGCGGAGGAGATATGCCGCAGCTGGAGGCCCAGCTATAGATGACCAACCCATCCATGCCGTATCCTGTTCAAGTCGGCCATCGTGCTCACTTTGTTATAAATTGGATAAAGAGCAGCGAAAAACACGGTTTCATTGCATGTATTGTAAAAAGCCTGTATGTTTATAGCACTCGCATGCCAGGTTCCGTGTCTTAAATGCCGTACATAATAGCTGTTATAATAATTTTAATTAATAAAATAGCATAAATAGCTACCTAAGATATGTTTTAATAAGCTTTTATTGTCAATTTTGTATTTTTACTACCATAAAACACAATTACACATATATTTAGGATACCTGGATATGTATTTCCATACAAATCCCATATAGGTCTGCACAGACCTGGTTATACCGTTTAGCGCCAAAAAACCCCTATACCTCGGAGGGTTAATATGTACTACGAATATTTTTTGTATGTTTTTTTTTTTGTTTAGTTTGTATGTAAGAAAAATTCCGCTATTACGTCTGTTCACTATGAAGGTACAACTAGAACTCCTAATCATAATAATCATATAGAGTGTAACCATTTATTTTAAAACAGCTTCTCGAAGTCAAGTGAGTCTCAGAGACCAACATTATATCAATATTTTTTTCCGTGAGGAAGTGCTCAAGTTCATTTTTATGTTGGCGAATGCCGTTTGCGTTCCAGAAACATACTTTTAACGTGTTCATGGTTTGTTGACTAATGCTTGAAGCAGAGTATTCTGCATTCTCAGCATTTCTTGCATCATGCTAGTCATATTTGTTGTAAAGTTGTTTATAATTAGCACCAGATTCTCAATAGTAGCTTCAAGACGACTAAAGTTAAAGCTAGAGTTTGCATTCGTTGAATTACTTTGCGGTGGAACATTTTTGTGGGAATAGAACTAGTCTTAGCAGCATCGGCATACGATACACGTGAAGTAACTAGTTGGCATTTGCTGATTGAACTGGAGCTTATTTAGATTTTTGACCCATAGCCTGTTTAACGAAAGAATATACAGGGCATCCTCTGTAGTTAGCGGTGTGATTACCTCCACAATTACTGCATTTTTTTTCTGCTTGTACTTTTGGCTTGGTACAGTTAGCAGTACCATGCAATTCACCGCAGATAACATAAACTGTAGGTAATTTGCAGTAAGTTTTTGTGTGGCCATATTCTTGGCAATTATGGCACTGTATGGGACCTGAACGCTTACGTGGCTTTTCAACTGTGAATTTTCGGTGTAAAAGGTATTTTAGACTATAAATTGGGTGCGTCTCGTTTTTTTCAACTGTATATCATTCGGCTCTAGTTCAACACGAAATAGAGGCTGGGGAATCTTCTCTCTATTGATTATATTGGTAACATTTGTTACCTTAAATCCTTGTTCGATAAGTGCACATTTTACTTCTTCGGGCTCAACATATGAATATATGCCTTTTTTTTTTTTTTTTGTGGATTTGGAATTACTCCATTCCCCTTCTAGGAAGGATAGGAGGATTATTTGGCTGGTCCAATAGAAGACAACGCCATCAAAATTGTCCTTTAAGTTATTATTATTATTATTTTTTTTTTTTTTTTAAACTATAGCTCTAACTCTATTTCCTCTAGGAATTTCACCAGTGAATGGTATTCGACTCTTTTTTCTTTTCTAAAAAATTCGCTTAATTCCCTGTATTTCAACAGTTTCGGGTATTTACGTCTCTGTTCCTCGTATTTTGGACACAGTAAGATGATATGCGTACCATCTTCATCCGTGCCACATGTATTGCATGTACCATTGCCGGCTGTCGGTACCTTCATCTTGGACAGGGTGTATTTACTAAAGGTGTGCCCAGACATCAACCTGTTTATCTGCCGAATCTGCCTGCCATTCAGACCTGTGTATCCCTCTTCGAACCACGCTTTCTTCGTCACATTACCATAGATCTTACCGTAATTACGCCCTTTTCTTCTTACCAGACATGCATACTCTCTCTCCCACCTGTCGTGAATCCTTCTTTCTATCTCTTTAATCGCATCTCCCCTAGGCCACTTCATTTCCAGCCCATCACCGTCCACTATCGCTTTTTTAGCCGCCTCATCCACCATACAATTTCCTAAAATCTGTCTGTGCGATGGTATGTAATGAACCTCCAGTCTTTCAATCGACCTGGTGTTATCAATCAGCTCATGAACTTGTTTAACAATGTTCCCACTCTTACCATTTCTCAATGCCAAGCACCCACTTTTGCTGTCCGTTAGAATAGCTAAACGTTTAATTTTCCCCTTAATTGCCATCTCGAGTGCCTTCAAAATCATCACCAGTTCCGCCGTCATTGTCGCTACCGTGAATGGCAGTTTGTAGAGTGTCATTGTGCCGGAGCCTTGGTGGTACACTGCACCACCTACTCTGCCCTCCTTAATCGATGCATCAGTGAAGAAAACTTCAAGCCCCTCCATCTCTAGCTTTTCCTTTTTCTGCAAAAAAATCTGGTTCACTACGTCAGAGTTGGTGCTGGCTTTATTTCTATCTTTGCCTTCCTTCCCGTAAAATTCAGTTACTATTCTCATCTTTGGTGAATTTTTGCACCATTTCTTGTCTACTTCAATATTGTCAAATATATTTTTATATTTCGTGTAGGTGTTATAAAGGCTTGTCTTAATCGGTTTCTCTATCGCCGGTAGGATTTCCGCCAAATGCATTCTCTGGTGGAAGATATTGACAATGTCCTTTGCCGTTCTTAGTTCCAGGCGGTACTGCGGTGGCATTTCTCCTGCCATGTGATACATGACATGGATTGGCGTAGATCTGATGAGTCCCAAGGCTCTCCTCATATGCGCGTTTAAACAGGTACAAAATTTGGCCGTCGATACTCTCGATAGATTTGCAAACGATGAAGCCGCATACTCCACTGTAGCACGTGTAAAAGTTCTATAGAACTGAAGTGATTTTTTTGGATCGATTCCGAAACGACAGCCGCTCAGCGTTAGTAAGAAATTGCAAGTTGTGTCTACCTTTTTAACCACATGTTTAACATGTGGCAATACCGACCCGCTAGTGGCCAGAATTCTGCCGAGGTACTTGATCTCCTTCTCCTGCTTTAAGGTGTATTCATTCACGGTTATGCCAAGGGAGGGAGCTCTGGGGCCAAAAGCCATAAGATATGATTTATCTAAGTTGATTTCCAGGTCTAATTCATGGGATTTCTCTATGAAATGCTTTATTTTGTTGGACAAATGTATTCTGGCTTCCTCAAAATTATCGCCGCAGGCAATCAGGAAAAAATCGTCTGCGTATTGGTATAAGAAACTATTCTCGTCTTCTATCTCATGTAAGGCTGCTGTATACAAGTTGAAAAGTAGCGGGCTAAGCCCGCTGCCCTGTGCCAAACCTCGGTGCGCCCCTTTCCTTACCTCTTGCAAGACCAAGATCCTGTCCTCCAAGAATGATGAAATCCACCTTACGATGTCTGCGTTGAAATTAAAAAGTATGAGTTTCTCTTTAAGTGTTTGCGTATTCACATAGTCATACGCTTTTTCAAGATCCAGACAGGCCGCTGTAACTTTTCTACCATTCGATTGAAGCAATTGAATAGTATTCATGAGATCGTTGATACAGTGTACCGTGCTCCTTTTCTTTCTAAAGGCAAAAGATCTTGATGGTAACAAATCATTTGCATCCACAATTTTTTCCATCACTGGTTTTATCGCAGAGTTGGGGTTTCTTTTCTCCAAAAAATCCTTGAATATGTCAAAATCAAAAACAGTAGGCAAGTTATTAACCAAAAGTCTTCGCTCTGTTGATGGAGTATGAAGTGGATCATAATTCGTGATCATGTCCAGGTACGCTTTTTTTTCTTCCTTCGACCAAGAGTTGTTAGTTTTCTTTACTCTGTTATATTTTTTTAAATTGTTCAGTTTCTTCCACATTTCCGATTGTGATTCTGGCTTGGACAGTTCATCTTGCAGTTTACTAAAGCATAAGCGTTTTCTAAGTTTGATGTGTTGTTGAAATTCCCTATCTGCATTTACCGCTAAAACACTGTGTTCAAATAATTTTGTGTGATGGTATCGCAATCTAGCTGCATTTCTTAGCCGGAACAGCCTTGATGAGTCAGCGTCCCACCAATGTTTGGGTACAAACCTTCTCCCAGCACTTAGTTCAAAAGTATTACGCTTCACAATGTTTTCCAATCGCTCGTATAAAACTGACAAATTTCCCGGCATAACCATTTCATGAATATCGTTATAGACTCTGTTATGAATCAATTTCTGTGACTTCTCGAAAATACTATAATTACGTAGAACTTCAATAACTATTGGTTTATGATTGCTACCAGTAAGTTTGAAATTTAAAGCTTTCCATGAAAATTGTGTAGGATTTCTATTGACGAAAGCCAGGTCGATTGCCGATTCTTGACGCGGGCCCCAAAAAGTTCCCGAGCCATCATTTAATACAGAGTATCCAAAGTTTTGTATTAAGCCCTCTAACGTTGCGCCTTTGTCATCGGAAGTGCCATTCCCCCAAGATACCGATTTTGCATTGAAGTCCCCAGCTATGAGTGTTGTGTTCCTTGAGTTTTCAAAGAAAGCTAGAATAAGGTTCATCTCATTTTCAAGGAAGAATTCATCTTTATCCGGCGGAATATATACGCTGACTAAATTAAAATTTTTGGATAAGTTCATGGTAGATACCGAAATCACCTCTGCCTCTGTTCTTAATCTGTTAATTGTAAATTTTATGCTGTTTCTAAGATAAATTCCTACTCCACCATAGCCACTGCTTCTGTTTTTTCCGATGAAATTAAAGTTTAAAATGTTAGCCCTACTGTTGTCCTCCAACCAGGTTTCCGACAGCAGGGCTATGTCAAAGTCATTTTTGTTTAGGTACAATTCAAGGGTCTCTTTATTTCCAATTTTATTCAAACTATGTATATTGTATTGAAAAATTTTTAAATTAGCCATCTTTCTTACTTATTTTTTATATGAACTTATTATTTCTTGTCTGTCTTTTTCATTTGCTGCTTCATTTAATACTTCCTTGATATTCTGTATTAAATTAGTGTTTCTAGTTGAGTTATCACCATTTCCGTGGCGCGACCACGAGGCAATAACCATATTCAATTTAGATATTAATCTGTCAAATTCTGATGTTTTGTAGGGGTTCTCAAGGCTTCTCTCAAATGAGGACTTTTCTTCAAAGTCCACCACCGTTTTCCTCCATTCATCCATATTGCGCCTCGCATTATCTTCCTCCCTTTTCCTGTTGTTATTTAGTTTGACTACCTTAGCATAAGAATTCCCCCGATGGATAAAACGCGCTGCTTCTTCGGTGTTGTTAAAAATTACTGGAGTCTGCTGTTTACGTTTCATTGAAGGAAAGGACTTCTCAACTCCCTCATCCCCAAGAATCTCAAATCTGTTTGCCCCCAAAATGGACGTGTACCTAGCCCTGGCCTCTCTAAAGCTAAGATTCTCCAAAACCATCAGTCTCTTGAGCCCAAGAGCCTTAGCTCTCGCTGGGCAGTTTCTATCTGTCGGAGGGTGGGTGTCCCCACAATTGGAGCATTTTATATTAGTGTCGTCACAATTAATTTCACCTTCATGTCTATCAAAACATTTCTTACAATTCGCTGCCTTTTGCTTGCACTGTTCCGCCTTATGGTTAAAACGATAACAGCGATAGCATTGACCAAAGGGGATGAACGGTTTTGTGATTACCTTGGTATATGCAAAGTTCAACTCTTGAGGTATTTGCAGACCTTTAAAAATTACCTTCACCTTCATTGT
Source organism: Tachina lurida (assembly GCA_944452675.1). Taxonomy (NCBI): domain Eukaryota; kingdom Metazoa; phylum Arthropoda; class Insecta; order Diptera; family Tachinidae; genus Tachina; species Tachina lurida. The sequence goes on from OX101752.1 coordinate 96,368,988, forward strand.
CTTGATTCTCTCACCCTTGCTATCTTTTCTAGTCATTCTTACTAGTCTTGTAATAGGAATTGGAGAATTCAGTAATTCATATAACTCAGACATGGGTATTTCTTCCGGTATATTAAAAATCAGTCCGGTTTTTGTAAATAAATGTTCAAAAACTCTTACCTCGTATCCGCAATCTATCAGTCTTTCATCATCAATAAGTAGGTTGGCATTCATAGGGGAATTCAAAATTACCTTGCATCTTGAATAACCAATTTTTATCACATCCATTATTCCAATTACTTTTAATCCCATTAAGGCACGTGTCAAACGAAACTGGTTGATAGGTACACTCACTGTTGCTGTATCATCAGCCTCCTCTCTTTTCTTCTTAATACTGTCAATATACACTGTGTATGGGCCTCGATGCACTGCATCATACTTCATCACTACATTACAGGCTGAAAAATTCAATTCATCACTCTCCTTCAGTTGCCGGCCAGCGGCCCCTGCTCCCAATACATTCGTCTCAAAACCACGAAAAACACCTTCCGATTGCGAACTGTCCAGACTGACATTCTCTTGCGAATCTTTAGAACACACAGAAATCTCATCTATATTCGGTATAACCACGTTTTTAACACCTCCACCTGGATCCGGCTTCATACGCTTAAAAGCATTTTCTTCGTCTTTATCATCCGCCATCTTGAAACTCGAGCCGAACCTCGAAAATTAAATTCTACTTATTGTTCAATCAGATAACTCTATGTTACTTATAATCAATGAAAAGAAAAAGTAAAGGCCTATTTCACAAGCCAAATCAAATAAAGTCTTCTAAAGGGATATCAATCCAAATCCACTAAAGTCCACAAGTAAATTCCCACAATCGCACGAAAAAACCCGACTGACGCCAATGGCGGTAGAAAACCGAATCATATATGCCCTTTAATACTATTTGTAGGCCTTTAGCAATTTGCCCATAATGGTTATGTTATTATTATAGTAGAAATTTGTAACCGTCTAGGGCCTGTATTGGCTAGGTTATTGGTAATAAATATATAAATAAATAAATAAATAATGTATTTTTAACTAATAATTACATCCTTGCGTGACTTTTAATGTGGAATTGTATAGCAAAACTCGTTAAGACATTAAATTTTTACACTTATGTAAGCTGAACTCATGGCAGGTTTTCAAGAATTTAAAAAAATTGTTGGTTCATTTAAGGGAAATACAATTTTGTAATGCAATAAAAGAATAAATAGCAAAAATAAGCACTTTAAAAGAAACAATGTAATTAAAAAGAAGCATGTATTAAATTTTCGCATTAGGTTTTAGCTCTATAATTATTTTTTAGATTTTTTAAAGTCAATTTAGCATCAAAAATTTTTAGGCTTTAGGTCACACTGCTTAGAACAGTAGCATGCGAACTAACACGCTCAAATAATCTACGACGTACATAGATTCTACGTTGTTTGTTTTTTCTTTTATTACACATTCACATAATTGTACACTTGTATGCTCATTTTACAATTGTCATTCGGTGTGCACTAGTGAAATATAGACTTGGGTCGAACTCGTTCACTAGTTCATTTTTGCCACAAACCAATGATCAAACCCATGTAATTTAAATGGGTTTGATCATTGGTTTGTGGCAAAAATGAACTAGTGAACGAGTTCGACCCAAGTCTAGTGAAATATGCTTGGACACAACAATAACTGATGCCCTCGCTTGGTAATTACACAAATGCTGTTGCATACTTTTGATAAAATTGAATACCATTTTTAGTGTTCTCATAAAATGAAGAGCACTAAAAAGAGAGAACAATTCAATGCTGTACAACATGAAGGCTAAGCAAACAAGCATAGTTTGCACAACTCTAGTACATACATACATATCTTTTATATATATAAAAGAGTAACGTTACTGACTGACTGACTGAGTGACTGATGTATCAACGCACAGCTCAAACGACTATAGCTAAAGAGCTGAAATTTGGTGTGTGGGTTCCCCTTACGATGTGTAGATCCACTAAGAAGGGATTTTTGGAAACTCGAAAAAGGGTAAAATCGATATCTTTATATATCGGAAACCACATTAGATAGACTAAAAATTACAAAAAGACACGAATGCTGCTAAAAAATAAGCCGGCACGTGCTTGGTACTTTTTCGACATGCGTACTTTTAGGGCATAAAAGGCGGTAAAAATTGAATTTTGGTACCTTTTTTGCACTCGACATATCTTCTAAATTACTCAACGTAGTAAAGAGCTTTTTAGCGCATTCTTTTAACATAGACAGAATTTCGAATTAATTTTGGTACTTTTTCAAAATTTAAGGGTTAAAATCGAGTCCGTTTTCGGTACTTTTTTGTTCATGATAAGGTACATGTAATATTCATGTAAAAATAAGCTAGAGAGCTGAAAATTTGTGTGTATGCTCCCCTTACAATGTGTAGATCCACTAAGAAGGTATTCTTAAAAACTCGAATGCTAAGGGAGTAAAAAGGGCAAAATCAGTACCTTGATATCTCGGGAACCACATTAGATAGACTAAAAATTCCAAAAATACACAAATGCTGCTAAAAAAATAAGCCGACAATTGTTTGGTTTTTTTCGATATGTGCGCTTTTAGGGATTAAAAGGGGGTAAAAACTGAATTTTGGTACCTTTTTGGCACTCGACATAGCTTCTAAATTATTCAACGTAGCAAAAAGTTTTTTTGGCGCAGTCCGTTTTTGTAGACAGAATCTCGAATGGATTTTGGTACTTTTTGAAAATTCGTTTTTATAAGGGTTAAAGTTATACGTGTAAAAATAAGCTACAGAGCTGAATTCATATATCCACTAAGAAGGGATTTTTCAAACCTCAAATGCAAAGGGTGTAAAAAAGGGCAAAATCAGTACCTTGATATCTCGGGAACCACATTAGATAGACTAAAAATTCCAAAAATACACAAATGCTGCTAAAAAAAAAAATAAGCCGACACGTGTTCGGTACTTTTTCGATATGCGTAATTTTAGGGATTAAGAGGGAATTTTGGTACTTTTTTGGCACTCGACATATCTTCTAAATTATTCAACATAGCAAAAAGCTTTTTTGTAGAGAGAATCCCGAAAGGATTTTGGTACTTTTCGAAAATTCGCTTTTACAAGGGTTAAAATCATACCAGATTTCGGTACTTTTTTGTTAATAATAAAGTACATGTGATATAAATGTAAAAATAAGGTAGAGAGCTGAATTCATAGATCCACTAAGAAGGGATTTTTCAAACCTCGAATGTTAAGGGGGTAAAAAAGGGCAAAATCAGTACCTTTATATCCTGCAAACCACATTAGGTAGACTAAAAATTCTAAAAACACACAAATGCTGCTAAAAAATAAGCCAACAAGTATGTGGTACTTTTTCCATATGTGTACTTTTAGGGATTAAAAGGAGGTAAAAACTGTATTTTGGTAGCTTTTTGGCACTCAACATATCTTCTAAATTATTCAATTATGAAAGCTTTTTGGCGCGTTCTTTTTTTAAACAGAATGTCAAATGAAAGTTGACACTTTCTTAAAATTTGCATTTATAAGGGGTAAAATCGTACTCGTTTTTTTGTTAATGATAATGTACGTATTACATACACGTAAAAGTAAGCTAGAGAGCTGAAATTTAACGTGTAGATTCCCCCTTCGATATATACATCCACTAAGAAGTTTGTAGGAAAATCAAATGTTACCCCCTTAGCATTTGTAAAATCGGTATCTTTATATCTCGGAAACCACATTAGATGGAATAAAAGCTCTAAAGGAATGTTGCTGAAAAACGAGCCGACACGTATTTGATATTTTTCAATATGTGTACTTTTAGGGGTTGGGTACTTTTTTGCACTCTACATATATTCTTAATTATTCAACGTAGCAGAAAGCTTTTTTGTGCGTTCTTTTTTACTAGACAAAATCTCGAATGGGTTTTGGCACTTTCTGACCATTCCTTCTTAAAAAGGGTAAAATCGTACACGTTTTCGATACTTTTTTTGGTGCTTTGCCAAGACATCAGTAGGCTTCAACCAAATATTTTGATTAACCACCAGCAAATAAATTTGAACTAAAATAAACTTATGACAATATGTGATAGCACATAGCGAAAGGGACCTAAGGTTAAAAAAAATAAATTTTCACTTTTTAGGGTTCCGTACACCAAAGGTGAAAATGGAACCCTAATGTTTTCGCTACGCTGTCCGTCTGGCCGTCTGTCCGTCTGTCCGTCACAGGGTATTTTCTCGGGAACCGTAAGAGCTACGGACCTGAAATTTGGACAGAGTGTGTAGACCCTTGGCCGCTACAACAACAAATACATGAGAGTTGGAAATTAAAGGGTGTGACAAAACGAGCAACGAAAAATGTTAAAATCCCATGTAATATACATACAATTGTATGTATATGCACTTGAAGTTTGTAAAGTTAGTGTATTTTTATACAGACTACAACAATTAACACTAAAATTTAAAAAATTTTAATTAAAGGGTGTACCATCAGTTAATGTAATTTCGACTATGTAATTTTGATAACTTGCTGTATCTTGGAAACCGTAAGAGCAATCTTCTTGAAATTTTCAAAAACGGTAAAACAAAAAAATCTCAAAATTATAAAATCGCCAAACCGAAAAAAAATCGCCAAAATCAAAAAAAAATCGCCAAAACGAAAAAAAGCACCAAATTAAACAAAATTTCTAAATCGAAAATAAATCGCGGAAAACCGGAAAAATCGCCAAAATAAAAAAAATCGCCAAAATGAAAAAAAAATCGCCAAAATGAAAAAATCGCCAAAATTAAAAAAATCGCCAAAATGAAAAAAATCGCCAAAATAAAAAAAAATCGCCAAAATTTCAAAAATCGCCAAAACGAGAAAAAAGCGAAAAATAATCAAAAAAAAATTATTTTAGCTGAAAAAAACGTAAAAAACACTGTATTAAAAAATGCTCAAAGCCCAACGTACGGAACCCTTCGTGCGCGAGTCAAAGTCGCACTTTACTGAATTTATTTTTTTTTGTTGTGAACAACATCTGAACATCGAAGGAGACCGATCCCATGCCCCAAAAGTGTTCCCTCCCAGAGATATGCGCGTTTTATGAAATTGAAGTCGACGATTCTAAGGTTATTTGAAAAAAGTTTCGTACTAACAGAGTGATATTCACAATTTAAAAGAATTATAAATGAGTATTTATTATAATTCACAACTAATTATATCAGAAAATAAACCTGGAAAGAACGCGAGCAAAATTGATATCAGACTCATGGAAACAGCGCGGTAGGTAGAAAACAGTAAAAACCAACTACACAAAACAAGAGGTAGGGTAGGTAGGTAGGCAGTAAACTCATCATATCATTAATTTTAATTATTATGCATTTAGGTCAAAGATCACTGTCACGTGATTTAAAGTTTGGGGAACTATATCTCAAAAAATTAAATTTTTAAATTTAAAAAAAAAATATATGTTAATCCTGACAGTCCCTTCTGCATTTTGTGTCAAAAAATTTGAGTGAGCTCTTATTAGTTTTTGAGATATTGATAACGATGTGAAATTGTTTGAAACAAATTTATTTTTTTTTTCATATTTTTTTATTTATTTGGGTGATATTAAATACATATGTATATTAAATACTCACCAGAATTTAAAAAAAATCTAGTTTTTTAAAGAAATTTATGAACTAATTTAAGTCTAAAATTTAAAAGTTATTTACTTAAATTTAAATAAAAAGAAACGAATTGTTAAAATAGGTAACTATTTACCATTTTTCCTAGATGAAAATAGCATAGACCTCAAAAGGAAATTTTTCTTAAAATCACTTCCAATTCGGTGACCAGGTATCGAGAAAGAGAACTTCTTGCAATGAAAACTCTATGTAAAAGTCATTAGAACGGATCGAAATTTGCACTACTTCCAGATCGCAAGCTCTACATTTTCATGACTTTTTTGGAGTGTCTTTTTTTACTGGAAAATGTTGAATAGTTTTCCTACGTGCACTAAGAATAAAAAAATTAAAAAAATAGCATACAAATTACCCAAATAATTTCAAGTTATTGTCTATATCTCAGGAAACAATAAGAGCTCACTCAAATTTTTTGACACAAAATGCGGAGGAGACTGTCAGGATTAATATATATTTTTTTTAGAATTTTAGAAATTTCATTTTTTAAGATATAGTTCCCCAAACTTTAAATCACGTGACAGTCATCTTTGACCTTTCAGAAAAAAAGTTAAACTAAATGCAGTTTAAAAGCTATCCTCAATACCTATTAAATGGGACCAATTTTGACCCTGTATCCTAAAAACTTTTGCAGATATGAGCAATAATGGTAGACTACTTATATGTGTTTTTAATGAATTCCATACTTTTCGAAGCGCCACATTTCGGGACCCACAAAAGCTAGATATCCAAAATGTTTGAATTTATATTATTTTAGTACTATAGAACATTCGTGCAAATTTTTGTACAATTCTAAGAGGGTTAGGTAGAAAATTGCGTTTTTTTCGTTGATTTAAAATGGAACTATCCTATAAATAAATAAATTTGTTTATTTTATAGCCAAATATCACTCCATTGAATAGATGATAATAAATATGGATAGAATATATATAAATAAATAAAGATAATGTTAACTCATTATTTTAAAAAGTGGACGCATACCACTTTCAAATATAATAGTTCAATTATAAGACCGACATAAATAAATAAAAACTGTGCTGCTTTATTTTGCATAAACCTATCTAACAAAAAAATTAAAATCGTTACTATTTATGGTCTTTTAATTCATCATGATGATCTTATGAAAATTCAAAAAGAATTATTTAAAATTATTTATATTTTAGTTAATTTAATTATTAGTTTTCGAACGGTATTTGTTTCTATATTCTTATGAATTGAACAGGCTAATGTTCATAACGCTTTTTAAGCCAAATTACATGTGATTAGTTGTAAGTATTCTGACAACTACACATAGTTGAACGGAACAGAAACCTGTTTTCGAAGGCCACTAAACCTTCCTCATTAGCGTTCTTCTGTGTTTTGGTCCACTGTGTGTGGTGTCAGTTGATGTAGATGTCTGCCTTATATACGAAGCTTTATTGCAAATGGAATATGTGAATTGGTTTGATTCATTGCATTTCAATTTACTCATGAAGTTTTTCGTGAGGGAAAACTGTATATTAGTTGTGGCATACAAGGTAACCCAGTAAAAAGGTTAGATTCACGGGAAGTCTTTCCGCCGGACATTTTGACGTTTATTAGTTACATAATTCACAAAACGACATATTAAATGATCCAAATCCATCCCAAAAAAACTTGCTAGATTTAATGAAAATGTGCGCAGAAAACAAATGTATGTAGCCAAGAAAAAATACACGACAACTCATCCTGAACTGCATAGAACTGCAGTAGCATCTTACCAAAAGAGAACACTTAAGGTATATAGAGCTGTTGTAGCCTCTTACCAAAAAAGAACCAGCGAAGTGCACAGATCCGCAGCAGCCGCTTACCAAAAAAGCACTCCCGAAGTGCATAGAGCAGCAGCAACTGCTTACCAAAAAAGCACTCCGGAAGTGCAGAGAGCTGCAGCAGCCGCTTACCAAAAAAGCACTCCTGAAGTGTACAGAGCTGCAGAAGATAACTCCTGAAGTGCATAGAGCAGCCACTTCTCTTTATCAACAAAACAGTTCGCAAAAGCTTGCAGTTGCAATGTAGAGAGAGAAACTCTCTTCCATGGAGCAAAAAGGAAAATTCGGGTCTTGAATACAACGCAGACATTAATTATAAAAATGATAAGAAAGTGAATTTGGGAAAAATGATCAATTATTGCAATGCTTTAAAGTGGAAAAAAGAGTCAGCTGGCCTTTGCTGTAATGATGGAAAAGTTTACCTAAACCTAATAACGGATAGACATCCAGAACATAAACATTTTATGGATTATATTCGTAAATATTATGGCTGTTTTCAAATGACCTCTTTTGGAGCAAACCATGTTTTTGATTGTGGTTTTATGCCAACATTTAAAGTTCAGGGTCAAGTTTACCATTTGGTTGGTAGTTTGTTACTATCGAATGATAATCCTCAATTCTTGCAAATTTATGTTGTAGGTGATGATGAGAGTGAAGAGGATGTTAGATGTAGGAACTTTCCAGTTGTTGAACAAGGCTTAGCAAAACAGCTTCAGCAAATGTTGCATGAAGTAAACTCATACGTGAAGGAACTTAAATCGACTATAGAAAGTGTTTCACAAAGATGCGAAAACTTTCAAGTTGTTATTCGTGCAGATAAAAAACCAGCTGGAAGTCATTTAGGACGTTTTAATGAGCCATCATGTAATGAAGTTGCGTTGGTTATAGTAGGTCAACAATTTGAAAAAAGATATGTTATTCTTCAAAGCCACGATAACAAATTGCATCGACTAAGCGAACTTCATTGGTTATATGATAGTTTACAGCAACCACTTATGTTTTGCCGCGGAGAAGACGGTTATTCAATTAATATAGCCTTACGAGATCCAATAACCAAACGTCCAATAATGAAAAAGACTGCAAGCTTTTATGCATACCGTATTATGATAAGAGATGATGGTGATTACATTTATTATTACCGATCTATTTTTAGTTAATATTTAGTTGATATGTATGCTAAAATAGAAACTGAGAGGTTAAACTACATAAGGTTCCATCAAAAAGAGCTTCGGTCTGAAAATTATATTCACTTGCGTGATGCAGTTGGAAGACAAGATGCTATTGCTTCTAATCTAAGTCAAATAGTCGTTCTTACATCTACTTTTAATGGCGGGCTTAGGTACATGCATGAAAAGACTCAAGACGCTATGACTTATGTACGAAATTTCGGTCGACCTGATCTTTTTATTGCATTTACATGCAATCCCAAGTGGCAGATGTTATCTTACCTTCACAAAAACCACATGATCGACATGATATTATTGGAAGAGTGTTTCACTTAGAAGTGACAAAAATTAATGGCTCTTTTGACCAAAGGATGCATATTTGGGAAAACAAGATGTCATATGTACTTAGTGGAATGGCAGAAAAGGGGTCTGCCTCACGTTCACATATTGCCTTGGTTAGATAAACGGATTTCGCCAAACATAATTGATAATGTGGTTTGTGCAGAAATACCAAATGAAGAGCAGGATCCCATTTTGTACAAGATAGTTATAAGCAATATGATTCACGGACCTTGCGGTCCATTAAATACCAATTGTCCATGCATGAAAGAAGGTAAATGTAAAAAAAACCTTCCAAAGAAATTAATCAGCGCAACACAGACAGGTGAAGATGGCTACCTAATCTACTGAAGAAGAGCTCCGAATGAAGTTGGGTTCTCAATTAAAATCAATGACATGGAAGTAGACAACAGGTGGATTGTTCCCTATAATCCAGTTCTTCGTACTTTTAGTGCACACATAAGTGTTGAGATATGTAACTCTGTAAACTCTATCAAATACATCTGTAAGTACGTTAATAAGGGCTCTGACCAAGCAACATTTTCTTTAGAAAATGAAAAAGATGAAATAACTCTATATGAAACAGGCCATTATATAAGCAGCTCGGAAGCAGTCTAGCGAATATTAAGTTTTTCTATTCACGAACGATATCCTCCCACTTTTTATCTGGATGCTCATCTCGAAAATGGTCAACGAATAAATTTTACGAGTGTTAGCTTTGTTTTTGACCAATTAATTCTTTTAGTACTACTAGGGGTTGCCTTAGGCTGATTTTTCGGTCAGTTTATGTTTTTAAATCATGAGTAAAAACAATATTATTTAAAAAGTGGATATATACCACATCGCTCGACGTTTCGTTGGCTTTTTTCCAACTTCTTCAGGAGCTTTTTATTTATAATTCTGACAAAATAAATAAATGTAATTAATACAATGAAAATGTACATTAGAGTGGCCATAGTGGAATATTTTTTGAAAAGTTAAATTTTTCGCACTGAAAAATATGAGGTTGGGGATAAAAATAATTATGCATATTTTAAATTAATTTTTTTTTAGTTCCGAGTACCTCCGGGTTGAGCCCAAAGTTTTATTATATCACCCGTTCATTACTATTTTTGTTCCTGTTTATATTTGAATAACAAAAAAATCTGAATGTATGTTCCCAACTGTATTTCTTCGATACCTATCATAATTACCTTTCCAACCAGCCACAATAGTATGCAGCTAAATTACGGATAAACTTGCCCGGAATACCCTAAAACCAAAGTTCCAAAAAATAGGTGAATTTTTTAATTTTTTTTTTATTGTTGATAATATTGTACTAATGATGATTTTTGTGCGATGAAAAGTTTTTTCTGTAGTGCTCCACAACTTGAAGCAAATAATGCTTATCCTCTTCGTCGTATGTCAATGCCCGATTGAAATCTGTAATTAGTTTTATTGCTCTTTCTGCCGGGTCACTTACAACGGTTAAGTGATGGCATATTCGTTTTGCGGTGCAGTATTTTTCTTGATCCTTCCAAATTGATGGATCCAATTCAAAAAATGTCACATCGATTTGTAAACGATGGAAAAAACGCTTGGTTCTAGGAGTGACGAAAGAACTTACATCCTTATTTTCAAACGACTTCACTTGTTCCAGCGTTAAGTTTAATTTTTTCGGAATAACTTCGTCATTTTCGTCATCATGATTGCCAAGAGCTTCAACCATTTTCCGCTTTACTTCAATAAATAGCATTTCATTGAAAAATGCAAGAGCAACCGCCTCTTCCGATAAATACCATAAATGGTTTTTGATTTTTGACAATAAGGTATTTGAAGCATTTAGATCAAAATATGAAATATCGTCTTTAATGAATTGTAAATCATGGCGCGGTGCAGATACAGCGTTAACGCATCCGAATCAGACCTGGGCAAAATGCATTACTTTTGCATTAGCATTAAATTAAAAAAAAAAAAAAAACAATGCAAATGAAAATTTAATTCATTAGTACTAAATCATATGCTTTTAGTGCACTATATTTTGCATTAAACTAAAATCTCTTCAAAGTAATGCATTAATATTGCATTGACATTAAATTTGATATTTTTAATGCACTATTTTTTGCATTGAATTAAAATATCCACAAAATTAATGCACTAATATTGCATTAGCATTAAATTTCAAATTTTTAATGGACTAGTTTTTGCATTGAATTAAAATCACTTCAAGGTAATGCATTAATATTGCATTGGCACAAAATCACACGTAAAAATTGCACTGATTTTGCATTACCACTAATGAAGTAATGCAATATGATTGCATTGTCGCTAAAACCTATTGTACATAATAAAATTAAACAAAGGATGAACAAAAAAAAATAAATATTAAAAAATACAGTAAAGCTCACAGAATGGTAGATTCGTAGATTATACTTGTTAGAGATCGGTTGTTTTACAAATTTTGCTTATTAACAGGCCTGTTGTTTTCATGCACTATAAAATCTAAGTTATGCACATAAAAAATGCGCGATAAAACCTAAAACACACTATTGAAGTAAATGAGCGATATGTAGTTAACAAATAATAAATATAACCACAGCCAAGGCGTGTTCATGTACGAGGTGCTGTCAAGTTAACAGGTACAGTTAAAGTACTAGACTTTTTTTGTTGCAGAAATGACAACAGCATTGCAACAAAAACATAGAAGCTGACCGTCTAAAATAAAACACAGACAAACAAATCAAAGACAACATAGGCAAAATTAATGTTACCATATAGTGAAACATTGGCATTTTTAAATTGTACCAAGTAACTCGCGATTATACCACGGTACCAACGAGGTCAAAAATGTACCATAAAAAGTACAATTGTACCATGATTTCAATCCGTGATGCGAACCACAAAACCACTCTCTTGCCTCTCTCACCTACAAACTGGCACGTTATGCCATCACAATTGTTCTCGTGTGTGAAATGCTAATGGGTAATACAATAAAACTTTGGGCTCAACCCGGAGGTACTCGGAACTAAAAAAATAACAATTTAAAATATGCATAATTATTTTTATCCCCAACCTCATATTTTTCAGTGCGAAAACTTTTCGATTTAACATATTTTAATTTTTCTATATAACGCTATGGCCAGTCTAATGTACATATATGTATACATGTGTGTGTGTAAACTTACTGTTTAACTATTTTTCATATTGTTTTAAAAAAAAAATTTTTTTTTAATTAATAAAAAACTGGACATTACGGCACGAATTATTATGTAGAATTAAAATAAATAAAAACTGGACATCACAACATAAGTTTGTAGACAATAAGTTAAAAAATAAAATAAATAAATAAATATTGACGGTACAACACAAATTATCACAGTTTAGGTTTCAGTTGTTTATCACAGACTAGTCAGATTGTATAGCAATTGAATATTGTAATTTAATGTTGTCTTTGTCTTCTTTTGTATTCATTGTCTGTTTTATCCGTTCTTGTATTCGTAGACTTTCCAAAGTGTAGCGTTTATTGTGTTTTATTTCTCTGTCTAAAATTTTAACGTTTTGAAAGCATATGTTGTGTCTACTCTCTTTTGCATGTTGAGATAGAGCCGTGCTTTCTCTCCCCTTTTCAACATCGGCTGCATGTTCAGATATTTATTTATTTTATTTTTTAACTTATTGTCTACAAACTTATGTTGTGATGTCCAGTTTTTATTTATTTTAATTCTACATAATTAATCGTGCCGTGATGTCCAGTTTTTTATTAATTAAAAATTTTTTTTTAAAACAATATGAAAAATAGTTAAACAGTAAGTTTACACACACATGTATACATATATGTACATTTTCATTGTATTAATTACATTTATTTATTTTGTCAGAATTATAAATAAAAAGCTCCTGAAGAAGTTGGAAAAAAGCCAACGAAACGTCGAGCGATGTGGTATATATCCACTTTTTAAATAATATTGTTTTTACTCATGATTTAAAAACATAAACTGACCGAAAAATCAGCCTAAGGCAACCCCTAGTAGTTGTGAATAAATTTTACATCAAACAGTCTTATGCAAAAACTAAATAGTCCACCTAAAACAACACTTTTAGCATTTTTTGAATTATGTAAGTGTGACGATTTTGTGAAAACACTTCTGTACTCGGAGCTACCGGCATATTTTGTTTGGAAAAATTGCAAGTTTGAAAGAAGAAAACGGGGACAAAATGCTGACAACTTTCTAGGGAGAGTTTACACAATTCACCCAAATAATATTGAATGTTTTTACTTAAGATTGTTTTTGCATGTTGTTAGAGGACCAACATCATTTTCCGATTTAAAAACATTTAATGGCACAGTACATTATACTTTTCAATCGGCATGCTTAGCGATGGATTTGCTAGAAGACGACAAGCATTGGGACGATACTCTCAAGGAAGCAGCATTAAGTGATTACCCAGTAAAGCTTCGAGATCTATTCGCAATTATACTTAAAAATTACCAAGTCTCAAACAGATTTATTCCTTGGGAAAACCATAAAGATAGTCTTTCTGAGGATATTAAAAATCAAGTAGAGTTTAGTCTACAAGAAGAGCCTCGAAATATGGATCACGTTTACAATAAATGTTTTCTATTAATTGGAGATGCTTTACTTTTGATGGGTGGTGACCAACTAGCACAATATGGCTTACTTGCGCCAAGCAGATTAAATCAGAGTGAATTAAATACAGAATACATAGCAGAAACGAGCTATAACGTAAATATTAAAAAAAAAGAGTCAGAAATTAGAGAAAAGTCTTCAACATGTGACCAACAAAAGGTATTCAAAGCATTGAAAATTCGACGGGTCAATTATTTTTCCTTGATGCACCTGGAGGGACTGGAAAAACATTTCTCCTAAATCTTCTTATAGCTAAAGTTCGGAGCTAAGGTAACATTGCTCTGGCAGAAGCATCATCTTGTATTGTAGCCACTTTATTAGTAGGCGGGAGAACTGCACATGCTACTTTCAAAATTCCACTAGACTTGAACTATATTGAAACGCCGGTGTGTAATATATCAAAGCAGAGTAACTTCGCAGAGGTTCTTCGAGTTTGTAAGCTAATTGTCTGAGATAGGAGTACAATAGCACATAAAAGGGGATTTGAAGCAGGACTCTGCAGGATATAAAGTCAAACAATTCCATAATGGGAGGAATAACCGTATTACTAGCTGGAGATTTTCGTCAAACTCTTCCGATAGTTCCTAGAGGAACTCGTGCAGATGAAGTTAAAGCATGTCTAAAATCATCATATTTATGGCAATGTATCACCAAGTTATCCCTAACAAAAAATATGCGTGTACATTTAGCTCAGCAGCGAAATTCTCAGATATTCTTATAAAAATTGGAGATGGAGAATATGCAAACATTCGAAACAAGCTAATTTTACCTATAGAACTTGGTGTCATTGTATACACTTTGCCTGAACTCATTGAACGTATATATCCTGATATAAAACAAATCGATACTAAATCAAACGATTCGTTATGTGAAAGAGCAATATTAGCTCCCAAAAATGAGAGAGCTCCATCAATTAACAACATTATTCTAAAGTCATTTTTTTTTTATATATAAAGAGAAGTAACACTCAGGCAATTAATGCCTACTACTATTACTAGGTGTTACCTTCTTTAGGAAAAGGATAGTGATAGAGAAGACAGGTGGTGAAGGGAGAGCTAGAGGAAAGCTTCATTCTTTTACAACACTGCTTTTTTTTTTTTTTTTTTTGCACGTTTTTTGATAATGCAGTGTTGCTGCGCCATCTGGTGTCAAATGAGGCGTATTAAACTTTTGAAGCTGTGTTTTGTAGCCATTTTATTGATTATTTTACTTCGCCGATGATTCTGCTACACAACGAAGGAGGGCGCTCTGATGTTACATTAGGACTAATATCTGCTGAAGTCGGTATAGTTCAGTGACCAGTGACTATGCCTTCATCACTTGAACTTTCCTACAACAACTGATACTAAGGGACACTAATGCACATCAGAAAAATGCGTGGTGTTGTTATTCAATGACTGTTTGATACAGGGATTGAACCCAGGACCTTAGGTTTTGTAGTCAACGTGCTAACTACTTCAGCCAACGCCACCCTAAAGTCATTTGTATCAATCGAAATTAAATATTTATCGATAGACACAGTCATAGAATTAGACGATGCTGTACATTATCCAGTAGAATTTCTTAATTCACTTAATCCTCCAGGATTTCCACCACACAATCTTAATTTAAAAATAGGAACACCAGTAATGCTTCTGCGTAACTTTAAGCCACCAAAACTTTGTAACGGCACTAGACTTCGAGTCAAAACTCTACAAAAAAAAAGGTTATAGAAGCAACAATATTAAAAGGTTGCGGCCAAGGAGAATCTATTTTTATACCACGTATACACCTTAGGTCCAGTGACTTTACTTTCGAGTTTGCGCAAACCCGCAAAAAATTATCGAATTTCAACCCTTACTTATCAATTAAATCGACACAACCCTGCAAATAATTATCACCTTGCATCCGTCTTTCATCAACTTAAGTAAGCCTGGAAACATATTGTACCTTAATATCGTCCTTAAGCAACTCATGATGTTTTTATTGGGACGGGCAACCCTCAACACAAGGCCGCAAGAAAATATCGAATTTCATTCATCTTTCATCAACTTAAGCAAAGCAAACCTGCAAAAAATGATCGCCTTGCATCCACTATCATCAACTTAAGTAATCCTGAAATCATATTGTAGCTTAACGCCATCCTTAAAAAACTCATCATGTTTACTGGGCAACTCTCGACAAACCCGCAAACAATGACCGCCTTCCATTCCTCTCTCATCAATTTAAGTAATCCTGAAATCATATTGTGCCTTAATACCTAAATTAAAAAACTCATCATGACGGGCAACCTTCAACGCACGCCCGCAAGAAATTATCGAATTTCATCCTTCTCTCATCAACTTAAGCAACGCAGTCCTACAAATAATGATCGCCTTGCATCTATCTCTCATCAACTTAAGTAAGCCTGAAATCATATTCTTCCTTAATACCATCCTTAGAAACCTCATCATGTTTTTATCGCCTTTTATTCCATCCCTAATCAACTTAAGTAACCTTTAAATCGTGTTGTGTTTTAAAGCTGTACTTAAATACTCATGATGTTTTGCTGGGACTGGCAACCCTCAACGTATACCTGCAAGAATTTCAGCCTTTTCTCATCAACTTAAGCAACGCAGTCCTGCCTTTCGTTTATCTGTCATCAACTTAAGTAAGCCTGAAACTGTGATGTGTCTTAATGCACTAATAAATAATACTTAAGATTTTTCATTAAGATTGACAACACTCAATGTAATCCCGCAAATAATTCCGTTAATTTTTGATCGATCTAAGTCGGGAGTAGAGTTGCAGCCCTTCTGCTGTACCAAATAGTACTAATAAAGGAAATAACCAATTACTCAATATCGGTAGGTATTTACTTTACATTTATTTTATTTGAAACTGAACCTCTAATAAGTTTTATATCTTCCTTAGCTTGCGAACCATATACGGAACTTTAAAGTCAACAATTAACAATAATAATTTAAATGAAAATTGCAATTACTAACTGCATACTATTGAATCTATAGTAAGTAATTATTGAATCGTAATTAAATAACAAAAAATTTTAAACAATAAGGGTCGTATTAAAAAAAAAACTTAATAAAACTTTGCTATGCAAACTTTGCTAAGTAAAGTTGTTATCAAATCAAATTTCGCGAAATTATCTAGATTCAAAAAAAAAAATTATTATATCAAGATTCTAAAGTTAAGACTAGTTTAAGTTGATATTTCCAAAATGTGTATTTTGTACCTCAAGTGTTTTTGTTCATATAGCACATATAGATTCATGATACAACTAAAAATGAAGCTAGAAGCTCTTATCTTAAATTTATTATTTCTGTCATGATATGGAAAACATCACCAAATTATCCAACTGATTCGAAATACATAGCAAAATCCATAAAAATATTAAAATTCAATTATACAAAAATGTTTTAGTGATCTACATACAGCCGAAACGAATGGAAAAAATCTGGATATTCAAATACTCATTTCATTCGAGTAAAATAAAATTGAGATAATTCTTCTTTTGTTCATTTTATTATCTTCATAGAAATGTTTATCTGTTTTCCTTCCATGTCAGAAGCTCATATTTTTTAAAGTAGGTTGCTCTACTTCAAGATAATAAAAATTTATTTAATAAAATAAAAAATTATTTGAATACTCGAATGAAATTCTATTCGATGTTGTACATCATAATCTGTGAATTGGTTGTTGAACACGGTGGAGTTACCAGTATTTATTATTAAATTACAAAATAATTAAAGTTGTCTTTTGAATACAATTTCTTAATAAAGCAATGCTAGCCTTAAAGTGCTTAGTAACTACTATGAACTTTAAAGCTCAAGTAAAATATTTTTTTGAGTACGACACTAAATAACTTAAACTTCATTTCAGAAAAGTATTTATGGAAAAAGTATTTGTCTTAAAATAGTCAAGTAACATATGCTAATAATTTTGGTTTCATAATCCTTAAAATCCGTTAAACTACAACAAATATATTTTTTACGAATACATAATTTTTTTTTCATTAACATTAATTTGATATTTTACAAATATTTTCAAAAACAAAAATTATGGAATCTTTAAAAAAATCGTTAACAATCTTTTAGATTAAATAAAAAATCATCGTTATAGTATATTAAGGTTTAGAGTAGTAAGAAATTAGAATCAAGAATGGTGATTTATTTCTCATAATTGCAAAACTTCTTTGCTTTAATTTAAATTTAAATATGTCTAATGTATCGAATTTATCGAAATTAACTAAGAAGCTTTTTTACTTATGCAGAATCAGAGATCATTTGTAGTTTTCGTAAATATGTCTTGAAATCAATTTGATGTGATCATAAAGCATAAGTTTTTTCTATAAAAAATAAATTGACATAAAAGAAATATGTAAAACTTAAATAAATCGCAAAAAACCGGAAAAATCGCCAAAATGAAAAAAATGCCATAAAGCAAAAACAATTGCCAAAACGAGAAAAAAGGGACAAAAATAAAAAAAATCGTTTAAACTGAAAAAGGCATAAAAGCCCTAATTGAAAAAATTATTTAAACCGAACGTACGCAACCCTTCGTGCGAGAGTCAAAGTCGCACTTTATTGAATTTATTTAAATGCATGTGTTCACGAATTATTTCCTTTTTTCGATAAAATTAATTTCCAAAAATGAAATATTTCTTTCACTTGCAATAAGAAAGATACATCCTAACAAAATATTTTTTTATTATGTAATATACTATGTATATAAATGCATACATAAACTAATATAATAATTTTTTAATATTATAACTTTTTCTGTCAACTGTGGACTGTATTTTTTTTAAAAATCGTTAACAATCTTTTAGATTAAATAAAAAATCATCGTTATAGTATATTAACGTTTAGAGTAGTAAGAAATTAGAATCAAGAATGGTGATTTATTTCTCATAATTGCAAAACTTCTTTGCTTTAATTTAAATTTAAATATGTCTAATGTATCGAATTTATCGAAATTAACTAAGAAGCTTTTTTACTTATGCAGAATCAGAGATCATTTGTAGTTTTCGTAAATATGTCTTGAAATCAATTTGATGTGATCATAAAGCATAAGTTTTTTCTATAAAAAATAAATTGACATAAAAGAAATATGTAAAACATAAATAAATCGCAAAAAACCGGAAAAATCGCCAAAATGAAAAAAACGCCAAAAACCAAAAAAAAATTCCAAAACGAGAAAAAAGGGACAAAACTAAAAAAATAGTTTAAACTAAAAAAACGCAAGAAAGCTCTAATTGAAAAAATTATTTAAAGCGAACGAACGGAACCTTTCGTACGCGAGTCAAAGTTGCACTTTATTGAATTTATTTAAATGCATGTGTTCACGAACTATTTCCTTTTTTCGTTAAAATTAATTTCCAAAAATTAAAAATTTCTTTCACTTGCAATAAAAAAGATACATCCTAACAAAATATTTTTTTATTTTGTAAGATACTATGTATATAAATGCATACATAAACTAATATAATAATTTTTTAATATTATAACTTTTTCCGTCAACTCTGGACTATATTTTTATTTATTTACTTGGTTAAATATATATTATATTCATAAGTAAAATGGTCACAGTTTTAGCCTGTAGGGATCAAATAATTATTAAAATGAAATACTCTAAAATTACAGAAAAGTAATAATGACTTTGTTGTGTATGGTATGTATGTATGCTCTTAAAACATCATTTTAATTAACAGTATTGCTTATATTGTAGTTAAGATACATATAAAAGATTTTCTAAAGAGATTTAAAAAATCAAAATCAGGAAAAAAGCGGAAATATAGTACTTTTAAGAATAACAACATTTGAATGTAATATAGAACATAAAAAAATATTATGGACTTCACTCAAGGGGCAGTTGAATAAAACGAATATATCAAAATATATATCTGTCAACAAATCGCAAAAAAGATATATTTTGCACAGTGGGCTAGGGTTTTTAGTAACATCCGCTAACAAAGTAGCGGGTAATATGCTAGTATGTACATAAATATGTTCATACATACATACGAACCGCTCATACAAAATATGTACATATTAAGTATTGAAATTATTTTGTTTTTTTTTCAACACGAACATTTGACTTTTGATTTCATGACATACTTATTTTGTTTTTTTATTTTCTTTTCATTTACTTATTTTGTTTTTATTTATTTTTAGGTGTGCTTCTATTCAATATGTTTGGTTGAAAAAATAAATTTATAAGTTATCCCCTGTTTCTCTAAATGCGAACGATAGATTCGATCGAATATTAATATTGGAAACAAAAAAAAATTTCAGTTTTTTGTTTTTACCCAGCAAAAAAGTTTGCTTACTAGAATGCAAAAAAGTGTATGTACTCTTCAGTCGTAAGTACATACAATTTGACTGAATAACCCATTATTTTTGTTTGAAAAGTTCAAAAAGTATGCGGTACCCTATACTTTTTGCCTACAAATATCCAAAAGTTAATAGATTACTTATTGCCTAAACGTCTTCAAAATATAATGGGTTATTTTGTGGATTACTTTTTACCTAAAATTGTTGAAAAATAATTTATTTGCTAATAAAAATATATAGAATTTTGTAAAAATCATAATTTTGCAAAGAAAATATATGAATATGTATATTGAGTAATATGCAAAAATACTTAAATTTTGTAATACATTTTTCTATATATAAACTTCATTATTAACTAGAAAGTACTACAATAAGTACTTTCACGTAATGATATAAATAAGTACCACTCATTACTTTGTAAGACATTAAAAAAGTACTGCCCATTACAAAATCTTGAAAAATTTTTGCTGGGTAGTTTTAATATAAATATTCCATCGAATCTATCGGTCGCATTTAGAGATAAATTCAGTAAAGTGCGACTTTGACTCGCGCACGAAGGGTTCCGTACGTTGGGCTTTGAGCATTTTTTTAATACAGTGTTTTTTACGTTTTTTTCAGCTGAAATAATTTTTTTTTGATTATTTTTCGCTTTTTTCTCGTTTTGGCGATTTTTGAAATTTTGGCGATTTTTTTTATTTTGGCGATTTTTTTCATTTTGGCGATTTTTTTCATT
Source organism: Tachina lurida (assembly GCA_944452675.1). Classification (NCBI taxonomy): domain Eukaryota; kingdom Metazoa; phylum Arthropoda; class Insecta; order Diptera; family Tachinidae; genus Tachina; species Tachina lurida. The sequence goes on from OX101752.1 coordinate 96,389,622, forward strand.
TTGGCGATTTTTTTTTCATTTTGGCGATTTTTTTAATTTTGGCGATTTTTTCATTTTGGCGATTTTTTTTTTCATTTTGGCGATTTTTTATTTTGGCGATTTTTCCGATTTTCCGCGATTTATTTTCGATTTAGAAATTTTTTTTTAATATGGTGCTTTTTTTCGTTTTGGCGATTTTTTTTTTTTTTTGATTTTGGCGATTTTTTTTCGGTTTGGCGATTTTATAATTTTGAGATTTTTTTGTTTTACCGTTTTTGAAAATTTCAAGAAGTTTGCTCTTACGGTTTCCAAGATACAGCAAGTTATCAAAATTACATAGTCGAAATTACATTAACTGATGGTACACCCTTTAATTAAAATTTTTTAAATTTTAGTGTTAATTGTTGTAGTCTGTATAAAAATACACTAACTTTACAAACTTCAAGTGCATATACATACAATTGTATGTATATTACATGGGATTTTAACATTTTTCGTTGCTCGTTTTGGCACACCCTTTAATTTCCAACTCTCATGTATTTGTTGTTGTAGCGGCCAAGGGTCTACACACTCTGTCCAAATTTCAGGTCCGTAGCTCTTACGGTTCCCGAGAATATACCCTGTGACGGACAGACGGCCAGACGGACAGACGGACAGCGTAGCGAAAACAATAGGGTTCCATTTTCACCTTTGGTGTACGGAACCCTAAAAAAGGTCCTTAGTGTTTTTTCACAACTGATTATTTGATTTACTACTCGGTGTGAGCAAGTTTTAAAGCATACCTTCAGGAGAAATTGCTTGTGAAGTGTAATAGTGTTGCCAGTGGGGATAATTTGGTTAAAAAGTTGAAATATATAAAATAAATAAAATATATATATAAACTTTTAAATAAACGAACGTTTTAAATGTCAAATATTTGTTTAAAAGATACATATATAGCAGTCTTTATAAAGAATTATAATATTATATTATAACATATCTCCATTACGTACTGTTGCCTTAAACTGAAGCTGGTGCATGACAATTAGGTAACAATCTCCATTCAATTATTATGGATGGAGATTTTAATACAAATTTTGCAAGCCCAAAGTCGCAAGCTTTATCAAAATTTTTATTTGACGTTTTCCACTTGCATATGAGGAATTCTTCACAAACCCCCACAACTAATAATTCCACTACTATACATGCAGTTTTCCATACAGTAGGGTCAAAAATTTATATATCTTATTTTAGTTACCATAAGCCAATATTAAAAAAAAAAATTATTACTAGATGTTACACATCTCCCCTGTAATCGGACTCACATTGCTTCTTTTTTTTATAATACTACACATTCTATGCAAACACATTCCTTTGCATATCCACGAACAGCGTTGTCAAATCGGTGCTATTCGCAACGTTTTTAGTGCTTTTTGAAATTTTCGACACGAAAAATTTTGAAGTTAGTGCTCAGTGCTTTCTTAAATTCATTTTGGGTGTTTTTTGTTTCAAGCGGTGGCAAAACCAAAAATTTAAGGAGAAATTTCCTTATCTATTTTATTTTTCGACGAAGTATATCATTTAAAAAACATAATCTCTGAAGTTAAGTGGAGAATTTAAAAAAATTCTAATAAGATTGTACAAGACTTGGTTGAAGAAATAAGCGCCATATTACCCTCAAGCTTTAACATTTTAAGTATAATTAATGTAAACAGTGTTTTGTCACACAACATAATACAAGTATTGAGTCCACTATCGAGTTTTGGGCAGAAGTAAAATCTAATAGCGATTCATGAACTCATTTCATGCATTATCAAAAATTGCATTAGCATCAAACTTCTGTCACGTCCATATTTAAAAGAAGAAGTTTACCTCTATGACTGCATTTTAGTTTAAACTACGTAACAGAATATCCTTACACTTGGTCAACACTTTGCTTTATATAAAAATCGGCCGCCTGAAACGAGACAAATTTGTTGTGAATAGAGCTGTCGTGTTTGGTTAATTATAACCAAAATTGGTCAAATTTGATAAACTTGCAAATCACTTTTTTTTTTTTTAACTTTGTTATTTATATTGCGTTTCCTGCATAATACTTTTGACACATTTTTTATTTCGTTTAAAGTTTATTACCTTTGTCACATCCCAGCAAAAAACTTTGCCTTTCGCTTTTTTCTCGTTTTGGCGATTTTTGAAATTGTGGCGATTTTTTTTATTTTGGCGATTTTTTTCATTTTGGCGATTTTTTTCATTTTGGCGATTTTTTTTCATTTTGGCAATTTTTTTCATTTTGGCGATTTTTTTAATTTTGGCGATTTTTTCATTTTGGCAATTTTTTTTCATTTTGGCGATTTTTTATTTTGGCGATTTTTCCGATTTTCCGCGATTTATTTTCGATTTAGAAATTTTTTTTTAATATGGTGCTTTTTTTCGTTTTGGCGATTTTTTTTTTTTTTTATTTTGGCGATTTTTTTTTCGGTTTGGCGATTTTATAATTTTGAGATTTTTTTGTTTTACCGTTTTTGAAAATTTCAAGAAGTTTGCTCTTACGGTTTCCAAGATACAGCAAGTTATCAAAATTACATAGTCGAAATTACATTAACTGATGGTACACCCTTTAATTAAAATTTTTTAAATTTTAGTGTTAATTGTTGTAGTCTGTATAAAAATACACTAACTTTACAAACTTCAAGTGCATATACATACAATTGTATGTATATTACATGGGATTTTAACATTTTTCGTTGCTCGTTTTGGCACACCCTTTAATTTCCAACTCTCATGTATTTGTTGTTGTAGCGGCCAAGGGTCTACACACTCTGTCCAAATTTCAGGTCCGTAGCTCTTACGGTTCCGGAGAATATACCCTGTGACCGACAGACGGCCAGACGGACAGCGTAGCGAAAACAATATGGTTCCATTTTCACCTTTGGTGTACGGAACCCTAAAAAAGGTCCTTAGTGTTTTTTCACAACTGATTATTTGATTTACTACTCGGTGTGAGCAAGTTTTAAAGCATACCTTCAGGAGAAATTGCTTGTGAAGTGTAATAGTGTTGCCAGTGGGGATAATTTGGTTAAAAAGTTGAAATATATAAAATAAATAAAATATATATATAAACTTTTAAATAAACGAACGTTTTAAATGTCAAATATTTGTTTAAAAGATACATATACAGCAGTCTTTATAAAGAATTATAATATTATATTATAACATATCTCCATTACGTACTGTTGCCTTAAACTGAAGCTGGTGCATGACAATTAGGTAACAATCTCCATTCAATTATTATGGATGGAGATTTTAATACAAATTTTGCAAGCCCAAAGTCGCAAGCTTTATCAAAATTTTTATTTGACGTTTTCCACTTGCATATGAGCAATTCTTCACAAACCCCCACAACTAATAATTCCACTACTATACATGCAGTTTTCCATACAGTAGGGTCAAAAATTTATATATCTTATTTTAGTTACCATAAGCCAATATTAAAAAAAAAATTATTACTAGATGTTACACATCTCCCCTGTAATCGGACTCACATTGCTTCTTTTTTTTATAATACTACACATTCTATGCAAACACATTCCTTTGCATATCCACGAACAGCGTTGTCAAATCGGTGCTATTCGCAACGTTTTTAGTGCTTTTTGAAATTTTCGACACGAAAAATTTTGAAGTTAGTGCTCAGTGCTTTCTTAAATTCATTTTGGGTGTTTTTTGTTTCAAGCGGTGGCAAAACCAAAAATTTAAAGAGAAATTTCCTTATCTATTTTATTTTTCGACGAAGTATATCATTTAAAAAACATAATCTCTGAAGTTAAGTGGAGAATTTAAAAAAATTCTAATAAGATTGTACAAGACTTGGTTGAAGAAATAAGCGCCATATTACCCTCAAGCTTTAACATTTTAAGTATAATTAATGTAAACAGTGTTTTGTCACACAACATAATACAAGTATTGAGTCCACTATCGAGTTTTGGGCAGAAGTAAAATCTAATAGCGATTCATGAACTCGTTTCATGCATTATCAAAAATTGCATTAGCATCAAACTTCTGTCACGTCCATATTTAAAAGAAGAAGTTTACCTCTATGACTGCATTTTAGTTTAAACTACGTAACAGAATATCCTTACACTTGGTCAACACTTTGCTTTATATAAAAATCGGCCGCCTGAAACGAGACAAATTTGTTGTGAATAGAGCTGTCGTGTTTGGTTAATTATAACCAAAATTGGTCAAATTTGATAAACTTGCAAATCACTTTTTTTTTTTTAACTTTGTTATTTATATTGCGTTTCGTGCATAATACTTTTGACACATTTTTTATTTCGTTTAAAGTTTATTACCTTTGTCACATCCCAGCAAAAAACTTTGCCTACTAGAATGCAAAACAGTGTATGTACTCCTCAGTCGTAAGTACTTACAATTTGACTGAATAAACCATTATTTTTGTTTGAGAAGTTCAAAAAGTATGCGGTACCCTATACTTTTTGCCTACAAACATACAAAAGTTAATAGATTACTGATTGCCCAAAAGTACTCAAAATTTAATGGGTTATTTTTTGCGTACAAATATGCAAAATAATATAGATTAAATTTAAAAATTTTTAAACGCACTAATAATCCCAAATTATTATTTTACTTATTAAGTAAAATAATAATTTGGGATTATTAATGGGTTTAAAAATTTTTAAACTTAAATTTTAACAATTCCCATAAAAACACTAATTAATATAGATTAATTTTTGCTTAAACTTATTCAAAATTAATTTGCTATATTTTCTAATTTTTTTATTTTAAATTAATAAAATTTTGTAACAAATTTCTCTAGATATACATATTTCCTTATTAACTGGAAAGTACTACAATAAGTACTTTCACGTAGTGATATAAATAAGTTCTTATTTTATTCATTACATGACAGTCATTATTATGCAAATAAAATAATTAGATAAATAAGTACCACTCGTTACTTTGAAAGCCATTAAAAGAGTACTACCCATTACAAAATTTCGAAAATTTTTTGCTGGGATAGTTCAGCTGCAGGCGAAAGAATGTTTTTACAGCATAATTTAATAACAACAAAATTTGGGAAGTCTTGATTAAACAAAAATAAACTACTAAGCCCATCGATTTCAAAGTGTAATCAGCTCTTAACCTGACAAATACTTGTCGATTACTGCCAACTTGACTAAACTCGAGTGATTCGTTTGTTCCTTGACGAAAAAAATGTATTTTTTTATAATAACCAGCGTGACCATATTAGCTTATTTTGAGCTAAATTTAGCTTATTTGTTTCAGATTTAGCCTTAAAATTTTCATTTAGCTCTTAGCTTATTTTTTAGCTTTTTTAAAAACTCATTTAGCTTTTTTAGCCTTTTTTAGTCTAAATTGCGTGTTCTCTAAAAATATATTAAAAACATAAACAACTCATAAAAATTATAATGTTTTAGCATTGTAAAATAGTTTACAAAAAATACAAAATGTAAATTATACGACAATTTTATAACAGAAATGGAAAGAAGAAAAATAGTAGATAATGGCCGAATGGTTAGAATTCCAATGGAAAAAGTTAAATTCATATTAGTGGCCAAAACACTTTTTGAGTTTTTTGGGTATAAAATTATTTGACTTGAGTTGAACGTTCATTCAGCGACATCAATTAACTTAAAACAAAAACCTGAAATAGCCTTAAGCCTGGATAACACTTTGTACCGATTTTCGTCGGGCCACCTCAATTAATTCTGGAATAAGTCTATATGGGCTTATTACCAATGCAGTGTGGCGCAATTATGTCCTGGGGGTCGATTCTGAATTTATGAGAAAAATGAAGTGATAAAAAATTTATCATATTCACTTCACTTGACAGGTAGTTCTCATAAAAAACTAAAATCAGAATCGCATTTTCAAGGAAGTGATATTTTATTTTTCATTTTCACGATTTCACAGAAACAGAATCGACCCCCTGGTATTTCAAGTAGTCGATAAATTAGAGCAAAATCTTTACTTATGACTTTATTTCACTGATCTGACGAAACTCGGTACATTGTGCAGATAGTGTGATCCATGCTTTACCTGAAATAGCATTAATTCACTTAAAAAGCTTTCGTATTTTAGTATAAATGTTTTTACATTTTTAAAAACTTTTTAAGATTATTTTGGGGAAGTTTTTGTTTTGTTCTTCATTAAATCTAAAATATAATAATTAATAAATAATTTCATTAAGCAAATATTCAATGTGTATAATAAAAAAATATGTTTGTGTAATATTTAATGTTAGTTTAGCAATAAGAAACTATTGAAAAGTGATCAAAGAAGTGGAAAAAAGTTTAGCTTTATTTTCTAGCCTAAAATGTAACTTTTTAGCTTATTTTAGCTTTTTTTCAAACGTGATTTAGCTTAATATTATTTTAATATATGGTCACACTGATAATAACTTCAAAAGTCTTCGTCAAATTGATATTAGAATAGACTAATTCCTATAGAAGTAAAATGTGTATCGGATACCTCTAATTTGACATTCAAGGAACGGAATGCAAGGTCAACCGATTCCTTTATTTTTTTATATACGTATTATATGTATTTATAAATAAATATTTTTTAATAAAATAAGAAAATTTTAAATTTAGTGCTTTTTTACTTAAATTACGCGCTGTTTTTCCTGATTCCAGTGCATTTTAAAATTAAAAAATTGACAACGCTGTCCACGAATAAGAATGTGCCAAGCAAAATTATCATTGAATAAAAAAAATGAAAAAGAACAATGTCTATGCAGAGCTGACAAAAAGGGATTTATTATGAAATAAAGCATATTAGAGAAAATGTTTAACTACAGCAAATAAATATCAAATGCAAGCAGGCCTCGGTAGCTGAGTAGCAGTGGGGTTATTTAGAAATTTGATTATTTCTGGTTCTATGCACGGTAGTTTTTTCATGCAATTTTCAAAATTTATGATAAATCTATATATATAGAACTTCGGGATAACCGATTATTTATTTTTGCTGATTTTTATAACGAATTGTGCTAAGACAAGTGCGGTCGTTTTAGTCCAACTCCGAGATATCTAACTTCTTTGGGAGCTTCAAAAAACGCATTTCAAGCCACCCAAATAAAATCTGTACAGACAGACGGAAAGACGGACATGTCTTTTTTTATCTCCTCTTCATATGGACCCAGAAAAACTAACTTTATCTGGCCGCAAATAAATATTGTAGAAATTACAAAAATCTGGACAAACCTATTTACATATACCTTTTACCATTTTTTGTAAACGGTATAAAAACAAAGTTATAAAATTTTAATGTTAATTACAAAAGTAATATATTTTTGCAAAGTGAAAAAGAGTCGTAATATTAATTAACAATCGCTAAAAATGAAAGGAATGCAAAAAGTTTTAGAAAATTAAAAGAAAGCACAACATTACTAACAGCGGTATGATAACAAAGTCTACACAGAACCAAAAGTGGTAGGTAAATAGCGCAAAATGGCATGTAGATTTGAAAAGTAGGTCATTATACAACCAACAAACTTTTCCGTTGATTTAACATACATTTTATAGTAAACTTCGAAATTTTAGTAAAATAGTCAATTTTAAAAAATTAGTCTAATTTTAATCGTTATTTTTCATGGTGAAAACTTAGTTAAATGAAATAAAAAATTTGTCAAAGTAATGAATAGTAATTTTCATATATAAGAATGTTTATTCATTTCAACTACACTATTTTATTCAGTTTGACAAAATATCGTAAATTTCTAAAGCGTTTCAAAACCCCAGAAGGAAAAATTTTAAATTATTCTATGTATTATTTAATACAAATTAGGACCCTTTGGTATCAAAATAATTAAATTGAACTACAAATTATACAAAATTGCTAACATAATATATGTAGATATATGTATATTATTTTAAGCAGTTTTGATACTAAGTGATACAAAATTGTATTAAATAATAAATATGATAATTTAAAATTTTCTGAAAAATATAATAAAATAAAATTTAAAACGTAAAGATAAAGATCTTAACGCTATATTTATTATAAAAAAATTAATATAAACTAAAAATGTTACATTTATTCATTCTTATTATTAAAAATATATGTATGGCCCTGTTTTGTAAATCGAATCGGTTTTTTCAATATTTTTAATTTGTTTTATTCTTTTAAAAACGTAAGCAGGACAATTATTTGTTTTGTTTCAAATCGACTCGTTTTGCAGGACAGGGCCGAATGTAATTTTGATAAAAAAAAATATATGTAAGTCGAATTTATAAAATTTGTCAATCAAAGTGTAATTTGATATTTTGGAGTTTGTAATATGCTATTTTAAGTTACATATTAGACAGTTTATTTGTGGACTACTATAATCAGAACTTGTTTCGGTTTTATAAAAATATTTTTGAACGAATGACCAAACTAATATTGACTCCTTTGGATATTCTAAATTAAATGTAAAAAATATTTTAAAACATGTATCTATAGCATTAACCGCTGCATGCATTCTATGTTTTATCAACTGAAAGTTCACTATTATTTCTTGCGGGTCTAAAATTGAACCCGATACCAATATTGTTGGTTGGATTTTCGTTTTTGCTTCCTGCCTCCTCAATAGCTCTTCTTCGCAGGCTGCAACTGTAAATAATAAAACTTTTTTGTGAGTCTCGTATAAAGTATCTAGTGTATATTTTTTTTCCATTTACTATATTGAAAATTTTTGAAGGTGGTACTGAAATGCTGTGTAGCAGGTAAAATATTCCAATGCATCGACCATCTGAAAGTATATAAAATAATTTCATTATAAATTATAAAATTTATAACATATCTTACTTTCTGTTATATTTTTAATTTTGTCCATGCTTTGCAATAATAGTTTGCTTGCTTGGTCTTTGATAAGTTCATGAAACTCAGAAATAGTTTTTGCTGTGAACGGTTGAAAACCATTATCAGCATTTAAGTATAAATGCTTAAAGTCCATATCGATCTACAAAATTATAAATACGTAAATTTATTAATAAATTTATTAAAACATGCAAACTAATTTTATACCGCACCAGTTGAAATCCTAATGGCTTTCTGTATTGAGCCCATTTGTTAATTATAACACATGTGCATTTAGCCTTCACCACTTCGTTTAGTCTATAGTGTTTAGACGCAGCCCAATGTTTTTCAACTTCAGCCCAAGAACAGTTGTCATTTAATAGCGCTTCAACGCTATCATCAATATCTACTTCTGGAAGATCTTATGAAAAATGTATATATAAAATTCAATAAATATTCAAAATATATCTATAAAGCTATTACTTAGATTTAAAGATCTTTTTTTTATCATTCGAGGAAGATTTATCTGAATATGATCTTTTTTGAAGAGCACCATTTTTTTAGTTTTCGCACCAGGTTAAAATACTCATCGTAAAGTTTTCCTTGTGGCTTCTTACCAGGTTGCCTTAAGTAGTAATATCCCTGTAAATATATTTATTTATTAATTTTTCGACAATAATACAAATTCATATAACTATTTACCACAAATTCGGTTTGGAAAACGTGTACTATATTTTTGCTATGTTTTCAACCAAGTTCACAAGTCATACGGATGTCATTTTGTAACATGTAATTGGTTACTCTTATTTATTTATATTTATTCTTATTTGTTTCTTAAAAGACGCACTTAATACTAAGCCCACACAATATCAAGTGATATTAACAACAATCATTTTAGAGAAAATAACTCTTTTTATTCAACGTTTTTTCATCACAATGAATAACTTTCTTCAAATCTACATTACTTTAGTACATTTGAATATGTTTCTTCAAAACGAAGAATTTTATTCAATTATACTAATATAGTGTGGTTTATTATAACGAAGTTTCTTCATTTCTACGTTTTTTCTTCAATATGAATAATTTTATTCACAATGCAGAATTTTATTCAATTCGAATAAAGTAAAATTGTTAATGTTTACAAATTTTCTTCATTTCAACATGCTATTAATTAGTATTAAAATATATGTACATATACAGACATAAATATGTATGTATATAAATATGACGAAAAAAACTCCTCTTCTTCTTCTTCATCTGAAGAAGTGAACTTTTTATTTTCATATATATATATATTTATTAATTGTATCTTCAAAAATGAACTAACAATAAGTAATCAAATCTTAAATCTAAATACAATTATTAGGCCAGACCAGTATCGGACATAAGCTTAGTGATAGTTATAAATAATACATAAGTAATGATAATCAAAAAGGAAAAAAAGAAGTATTTTCAAGCAGTCCCATCTGGAGTGTTGAGTATAAGAGCCCTTGTGTCCCTCTTTTTAAGGCGGATGTGTCCAGTAAAGTTCAAAATATTACGGGCAAGCGGATTAGGATGTGACTCAAGTTTAGTTAAATATTTGCCTGCGTATTTTACAATTTCTTCAGTCACTAGTGGCATATTTAAATCACGATGTATATTTCAATTTTTAATATACCATGGAGCCGATGTTATTAAACGTAAAATTTTGTTTTACCTTCATTGGATTTTCTCAATATTTGAAGCCGAAGCAGTGCCCCATAGCTGAATTCAATAGCACCATATTGGCTTCAAAAGCGACTTGTATATCAAAAGTTTGCAGTCTAGGCTGAGTGTTGAATTTTATTGCCAATTAACCAATATATTTGAGTTAATTTAAGTTTCACTTGGGTTAACTTAGAGTCGATATGATATTTCCATGTAAGCCTTCGATGCTGACATAAATGAAGCTATACTAGGCAATAGTAATGTTAACGATTCACTAGTTGGCATTGGAGAAAGCGAAGTTGATCGCTGACGAAAATGTTCCGTTAGAAAAAGGCTATCATTTGATTTTGTGTTTTTAATGTTTTCATTAAGAGTTTCAGAACTCACAGTAAAATAGGCATTCCTGCCATTAGAACTCACTTCACAATTTTTTTCCTTTGAGGTACTCATATAGAGTATTCCTCAAGGGTACTTTGTTTGTATTTGCTTGCGGTTGTTTTGTTTTTTTTTGTCTCTTGGTATGTAAAAAAATATTAGTTAAGCTTATTTATCAAGCTGAATATTTATTACGAATTTTTTTTTCGTATGATTTTTGATTTTGTTGTTTTATTTTTATTTTTGTTTCGTATGTATATAAAAAAAATCCGCTATGACGTCTGTTCACTACGAAGGTTCAACTAGAACTGAAGCAGTGAACTTGACAAAATATTGTCAACTTAACAATCAAATTATGCAATTTAACATCCTCGAAGGTTGTATATTGGAATAAATGTTTCTGTAGTTTCTACTAAAGTTGATTACGAAAACTTACTACCCATTTCACTATATATGTGTTAATTTGACTAAGTTTTTGGGTATATTATAAGATATTTTATTCAAACCAACATGTAAATCTAAAATTGATTTTCTACTAAAATTTTATGTTTATTTAACTAAAAAGGATTCACACCACACACAGTGGACCAAACACAGAGGAACGCTGATGATGAAGGTTTAGTGGCCTTCGAAAACCGCTAGCTGTTCCGTTCAACTATGTGTTGTCAGAATATTTACAACTAACTTTGATGTTATTTGTTCATAATAATTATCACATGTAATTTAGCTTAACGAAGCGATACGAACCTTAGCCCGTTCAAATTATAAATATAGAAACAAATGGAGTTCGAAGAATAATTAAAATTAACTAAAAAAGATTCAATTTGAAGAATTTTAAAGTAGATTTGAATAAAAACGCTGCTGATTCAACGATTTTATTATTTGATAAATTACGAACCATTTTATTCATTATTACCTACGAGATTTTTTTCTGTGTAATAATGTGAAAAAATCTTCAAAAATTTTTTTAAGTTAAAAAACACACAAAGGGTCGCTTTTATTGCAAACTCTAAGGAATGCCAAAAAAAAATCCGGTAAAAATCGCAAAAACTTGTTCGTAGTAACAGCGTGGTAATAACAAGCTCTAAAATTTTTTAAAAATCGGCTAAACTGTTAGGAGCAGTGTACACACTTACATATAACAAAATATATGTATTTATATATAAAGAGTAAGTGCAAGGAGTATCAAACTAAACAGGTTCCAAAAGCGCATTTAAAACTTCACATGTGATTGGAAATTAAACTGCCATAAACAATGAAGCATTTCCAATAAAAAAAGTGTCATCCCCAGTTATTTGCCCTTACCCTTTATATAGATATGCTATGCATACATAAAATAATATACATAAATAACAGGAATTCAGTTTTTGTACATAGGTTTTATAAAGCTACTAAAATAACTTTTATTTGACAAACATTTGCTACTTCAAAGATTATATGTAAGATCCATTTATGAATTTAAACTTTTGTGCAATAATTATTAAATCATTGGGAGGAATACATATTTCAACCCCAATGCACAATTCTATGTTCTGTTTTAATGATTTTCATGGCAGAAAATGACCGCTGTGCGGTCGCACTGCTATGTGGCAAAATATCCAATTACACATATATCGACTTAAATTACTAAATAACAATTCGTTAAACATATTCTCTTCTTCGCGGAAAGCTTTCTAAATTTTAGAACATACATGTTATTAATTTTCCGTATGTGTGATCAACTTGATCTTGTAGCATCATTGTTAATCTAAATGTTCGTTCAATATTCGGTAGATTTCACGTCTTGTTCGGTAGAATTGGTAGATCGTTAAATTCACAAAACATATTCGGTAGAATCTACCGAATATCGGTAGAAGTGTGCACACTGGTTAGGAGGCTGTAAGCATGCAAAAAGTCGCTTTTATCGCAAAATTGGCAACCATGATCGAGTTTTTTCGATCATAGTCAAACAAATATCTACTCAATTTATATTCATCCAATGTTGCTAAAAACTTCTGTGACAAGTAGTATGTTAATAGCGGAAATAGACATGTTTTGGGAATTCAAAACCGGGAAAAATCAAAAAGGGTGGCATCCATGTTACAAATGGGGGATTTTGGGGATTTTCATGCTGAGATTTCGATAGGCTGTGTGTGTGTGTGGGTCTGATTCTTTGGTTATGTGTATGTATGTATATGTGAGTGTTTGTATGCGTGTATGGGAGTATGTGTGCGTGTATGAGTGTGTGTTTTTGTATTTACTTGTGTGTTTTATGGTGTCCGATATTTTTGTTGTAGTGGCAGACAATCATTATACTCAGTAGGAAATGTCGATGGTGAAAATGTGCTGACTAGCTTGTCACCAGCACTACTCTATAATTATTCCCCATACAATACTTTGTGCTATAGACATTTAACATGTGCTTTTCATTGAAACCCTACTAATAAAAATGCAATTGACTAGGTAGTGACTACGTAGTTTTTATGGGGTCATGAGACATACTAACCAGACAGTTATTTACTGGTACATTTCTATAATTTACGAACATACAAATCTGTGTATATTAACAATTCCACCTCTCTCCTTCTTTTATACTGACGGGTAGAAGAAAACTTATTATACCAAAGTTGTGACTAAAATTTTAGTGTTGCCACAAAGAGACTTGCTCCCACTTGTTATTTGATAGACTTTAGGTTGCTGTTTTGAGTTATCGTTGGTATGCTTATATAGGGTTATTCTATGTATGCATTTATGTTTGCGATCTCTGGGGAAATAATCTAATAGCTACAGAGAGTGGCAACCCTGTTGTGGATGGAAGTGGATAGGAAATGTATTTGGTAATGTATGTATATGTTGTTGTATTAATGTATGTGACCGTATCTATTCCCTGCAGAAAATGCGAATAGTGAAATTGTAGTGATTTACTAGTGACATTGTCAGTAGTACTACTGACCAAGTGTACCCCAGCCAATGTAATTATCTATTGACATTTAACATTAGCTTGTCATTGAAAATCCACCACTAGACTGTAGCAATACTGACAAAGTAGTTCTTTTGGGACCACATGGAGACATTGGCACCAAAGATTCACTAGTAAATTTTAGGGGCTCTAGTCTACAATATCGATATTTCCTTGCTCGATGTCAATAGTAAAATAGTAGTGATTTACTAGTGACATTGTCAATAGTACAACTGAATAGGTGTACCGCAGCCAATGTAATCGACCATATGGAGACATTTGAACTAAGGACTCACTAGTACATTTTAGTGACCCTCGTCTACAATTTTATAAGGGTTGGGCAACAAACTTAAATACATACATACATACATACATAAGTACGTAAGTTTTTAACATTATTCCATAGCATAATAAAAAAAGAAAAACAAACTATTGACGCGTTCATTGACAATGTCACCAGAATTATACTAGAACTGTTGTCTCTAACGTATCTCTACTCGCGCATAAAAGGAAAGTTGTCCACATTTCAACTAGTGCAATTGTCGCTAGAGAAAATAGTGTTGACATAGCGACATATGGTTCTAGGTTGACTAGAGGGTTTTTACTTTGAAGAATATCATTGCTTGTGTGTATTGTTTGGCCTTCGAGAGTTTTTCATACATATGTATTTACAAATGAATGTGAATATGTTTTCTAGGCTATTGACGTTGCTATTCTTATGGAGATAGAAAATAATGTGTTGACATATGGTTTATATGTACAAGTGAATTTCAGCTGTTAAATATTTTGAATCAAATCAGGTTGATAAGCAGATTTTTTGAATAGGGGTAATGGTATTTTTATTTCAGTATATTTTACTTTAATGTAACAATTATAGGAAATAGCTTTTGGAGACATACACCAAAACTTATAGAAACATCTACTTTTACGTGTCCCGATTTTTCTCGTACCTTTGCATTACAAACTGATGCTAGCGATTTTGATCTGGGTGTTGCTGTGTATATGAATTTCATCACATATCGTAATACCATCAGATAAATTAGATTTGACGACTACTACACGATTTCATATGAATTGTGGGAATTTGTATGTGTATGTGTGTGTGTGTGTATGTGAGTATGTATGTGTGTGTGTGTGTATGAATTTCATAATATTATAAAATTTCATTATGTATGTTTGTGTTTGTGTATTACGTCCCTGCAGATAATGCGAATAGTGAAATTGTAGTGATTTACTAGTGACATTGTCAGTAGTACTACTGACCATGTGTACCCCAGCCAATGTAATTATCTATTGACATTTAACATTAGCTTGTCATTGAAAATCCACCACTAGACTGTAGCAATACTGACTAAGTAGTTCTTTTGGGAACACATGGAGATATTGGCACCAAAGATTCACTAGTAAATTTTAGGGGCTCTAGTCTACAATATCGATATTTCCTCGCTCGATGTCAATAGTAAAATAGTAGTGATTTACTAGTGACATTGTCAATAGTACAACTGAATAGGTGTACCGCAGCCAATGTAATCGACCATATGCAGACATTTGAACTAAGGACTCACTAGTACATTTTAGTGACCCTCGTCTACAATTTTATAAGGGTTGGGCAACAAACTTAAATACATACATACATATGTACGTAAGTTTTTAACATTATGTCATAGCATAATAAAAAAAGAAAAACAAACTATTAACGCGTTCATTGACAATGTCACCAGAATTATACTAGAACTGTTGTCTCTAACGTATCTCTACTCGCGCATAAAAGGAAAGTTGTCGACATTTCAACTAGTGCAATTGTCGCTAAAGAAAAGAGTGTTGACATAGCGACATATGGTTCTAGGTTGACTAGAGGGGTCATCACCTCTTTGTGTGTCATGCCAGACATTTGGACATCTGATATATTAGCCTATATCAGAACTTTTTTTAGGGTTCCGTACACCAAAGGTGAAAATGGAACCCTATTGTTTTCGCTACGCTATCCGTCTGGCCGTCTGTCCGTCACAGGGTATTTTCTCGAGAACCGTAAGAGCTACGGACCTGAAATTTGGACAGAGTGTGTAGACCCTTGGCCGCTACAACAGCAAATACATGAGAGTTGGAAATTAAAGGGTGTGCCAAAACGAGCAACGAAAAATGTTAAAATCCCATGTAATATACATACAATTGTATGTATATGCACTTGAAATTTGTAAAGTTAGTGTATTTTTATACAGACTACAAAAATTAACACTAAAATTTAAAAAATTTTAATTAAAGGGTGTACCATCAGTTAATGTAATTTCGACTATGTAATTTTGATAACTTGCTGTATCTTGGAAACCGTAAGAGCAAACTTCTTGAAATTTTCAAAAACGGTAAAACAAAAAAATCTCAAAATTATAAAATCGCCAAACCGAGAAAAAATCGCCAAAATCAAAAAAAAAAATCGCCAAAACGAAAAAAAGCACCAAATTAAAAAAATTTCTAAATCGAAAATAAATCGCGAAAAACCGGAAAAATCGCCAAAATGAAAAAATCGTCAAAATGAAAAAAAATCGCCAAAATGAAAAAGTCGCCAAAATTAAAAAAATCGCCAAAATTAAAAAAATTTCCAAAATGAAAAAAAAATCGCCAAAATGAAAAAAATGGCCAAAATAAAAAAAAAATCGCCAAAATTAAAAAAATCGCCAAAATTAAAAAAAGTCCCCAAAATTAAAAAAATCGCCAAAACGAGAAAAAAGCGAAAAATAATCAAAAAAAAATTATTTCAGCTGAAAAAACGTAAAAAACATTGTATTAAAAAAATGCCGCGAGTCAAAGTCGCACTTTACTGAATTTATTTTATCATAGTATGTTTTTATACTTAAGACTGCTTTATATATTCTGATTCTTAAAATTGTCCAACGTTAAAGTCTGCCTGTGAAAAATTTGTTTATATTACAGATTTTGTTTATTTAACTGCGTCCGGCTTCTTTGGCTGAACTTCTTTTCATACGATCATGGGAATTTATAGTTTCTCTGTCCATAACAGTTCATTTAGCTTTCGCATGTGCTTTGAATGTAAGTGTGAATTGCAAGATCTAATAAATACTTGAGAATTGATAAGAAATTTTATATTATGTGTACATACATATCTACAAATTGATTTTATGTATGTATGTACATACAAATAAGTGTTTGGCTCCGTGCTGGAATATATTTTTTATGTCATGTGCGATCTGAAATTATTATATTCGTAATTGATGAAAACAATCGCTACTTCTTTTCAATAAATTCATTTGAGTTATTTTTGAAACCTTGTACGTGTGTAAAAATTATGTTATTTTCCATATTGCTTAATTTATAAGACTTTTAGAATTTGACCTTTGATAGGTATATACTAGTGTTTTTCATACGGGATTTCCTGGGAAAAATTTCCCGGGATCCCACGCATTTTCCGAGAAAGAAATCCCGGGAAATTTGTGCGGGAATTCCCGGGATTTTTTGATTTTGTTATGGCAACTTAATATGTATGTATTTACACATTCCTTGATGAGTGTCGTTATTCACTTTATGTATGCGATGGTGCCATAATAAGGTGATAGCAATATCACAATAGCTAAAGCTTTACAACAACTAAGGCCGAGCTTACATCTGGCACGCATGCGCTCTGAGATTTAGATGCATTTATTTGTAAAAAGCAGAACGCGACGTTCAAAATTTAATTCTACAACAATTCATAAAAGTAAAACCAGAAATGAGCTAGGAAATAAAAGAAAATTACAAATAATTACAGATTCTATTTGGTAAATACTACGGTTAACAGCATTAACAGCTTATTCTGTACTAAAGTCCTATTTCCAAAGAAATATGCCCTTATGCAAAAACGATTGTTTCAAGTTAAAGCATGCGTTAAAACTGGTTTTGCCATACAAAATTCGTTTGTTAAACCAACTTTAAGTTTAACAATGATTTTTTCATAAGGGGGATATTTCGTAATATTTTTTTCAATAATACTCGAATAATTTTTTTATAATATTGGTATCTATGTATTACTATTATATAAAGAACGGAAACGGTATTGTGTTTTGACTAATGTGTGCATAAAACGTTATTATTTAAGCGTTCTCATGAATTATAATTTGTTTTTGTTGAAATAGATTAAATTTAAAAAATAGTTGGTATTGTTTTGTACTGGGCGGAATTACCGGAATTTCCCGGGAAACCGAAAAATCTTTCCCGCTTTCCCGGGAAATGAAAAAGTCCGGGAAAAGAAAAACTCTAGTATATACATATTCTAGTGTATAATCATGAATAAGAGTGCTGTAAGCTGATGTCTTTGCTTACTGTTTCAAATTAAAATTTTATTCAATTAGCCCGCTATTGAATAAAAGGAGCTTTTCTATCTTAAACTCTTGTACAGTTAGAAGCGCTTGAGATTCTTTCATATAATAGCTTTGTTGGAAACTTAGATACATATAATATATATATATATATATATATATAACACATAACATAACATATACATATATATATATATATATATATATATGTAATTACGTAACGTTTATTTATAAATTTTATTTCAATATCAGCATCATATATATATATATATAACACATAACATACATATACATATATATATATATATATATATATATATATATATATATATATATATATATATATATATATGTATATATATATATATATATATATATATATATATATATATATATATATATATGTAATTACGTAACGTTTATTTATAAATTTTATTTCAAGATCAGCATCATATGGATATGATACTGAACTTAATTGTGATTTTAAATTAGTTAAATTATAATGAACAATTTTATTTTCTTTTTGAATAGCGATCAACAGAAAACGATGTCGTTTTCTTACAATTTAGGTCTGGCCTCTCAGCTACTCCTCTTGTATGAAATATAACTTTGTATGTCAGCATTTCTGTCAACTCTTTGTGAGCGTTAGGGATAATTAAATATTAAACTTTTTATTCTTCAAACTGTGTTACTTCATACTCATAATATGTTTACATTAATAAGGTACGAGTGTATGTTTATTTTATGAAGGGTGAGCGCCTATATCTTTTATTTAATGTTCTGTGATTTTTTTTCTCATTTTACTAAAGTTCAGCGTATTGCGTATATATTTCTAATATATTTAAGTGAGCTTTTTGTACCTGTCAGACAGAGTGTACGTATCAGTTTTTCAGTCAGTCTCTCTTTTTATTAATTTTTCTTCTAATGTGTCACTACTATTTTTCAGATTTTACTAGTTGAAATAGAGAATATTTGTATAATTTGTAAATGGATGTGTGGAGAAATTAGTTGATATAAAAAGAAAAACATCTTTAATAACCAACTAATCTAGAAAATCGATGTAAAATAACACAGTTACCTCCATCATCAATTCACCATCGGTGTTTTTATTAAGTATCAGAAACATTGGAATATCTATGGTTGGGAGAATTTTTACCTCAAGGGTTTTTACAAGAGGTTTGCTGGTTGACCCCTTAAATCTAATGATTTCTCACTTGCAAGAAGTCCTCATTACCATCAATCATACCTGCACGCAAAGAAAATATATGGTTGTAAAATGGTTGAGAAAACAATATTATGTTCTCTGAAACAAATGTGTGGTCGTTGAAAACTAGTTATTGTTATTTTAAATATTAATTTTGTTACGATAAAGACATTAATGTTTGAATTTAATAATTACATTATTATATTCATAGAAAGTGTGATATGGTTAGAGTTTAACAACTAGGTTTTGTTAAAAATTTATGACTACAATACAATTTGTATTATTGTGCAAAAATAATATCATGTAAATAACAATATAATGTTATCCAAAATCATACTATGTTAAGTTTTTAAAAAAATCTTTTTCAGAAACATCTTCTGTCAGTTCAGTGTTTCGTTTGTAAGCTATCGTTAGTGCACGCGTGGTGTTAAATAAATAAAAAAAGTATAAACAAAAGGGTAGATAAATAAAAATAATATGTACATACATATGTATGTGAGTATATCTCTTTATACAGATATGACTGTATTTCGTGTACACACATATATGTAAGTATACATTTCTCTACATACATATGTACATACATTTTCTTTCAACAATATTAATTTATTTTTATTTCGGATTTATCGCACAGCTGTTTTAAACAAACGATTTGCTAATAAATATATGATTAAAAACAAAATATTATTATTACATAAAATTCAAGTTCTTGTTGTACCTTCATAGTGAACAGACGTAATAGCGGAATTTTTCTTACATACAAACTAAACAAAAAAAATATCATACAAAAAATATTCGTAGTACATATTAAATTTGTGAAATTAGCTTTTTTTGCTTTGCTAATATTTTTATTTATAGAAATAACAAAATCAAAAAAGAACCGTAAATAAAAAAACATACAAAGTACCCTTGAGGAATACTCTTTATGAGTACCCCAAAGGAAAAGAATAGTGAAGTGAGTTCTAACGGCAGAAATGCCTATTTTACTGTGAGTTTTGATGCTCATAATGATAACAATAAAAATAAAAAATCTGGTAATAGACTTGCTGTGAGTTCTGAAGCTCTTAATAAAAATCAAAAATCTGATAATAGACTTTTCCTAACGGCAAAACCACAGTTTCGTCAGCGATCAACTTCGCTTTGTCCAATGCCAACTAGTGAATCGTTGATATTATTGCCTAGTTCTTCCACATTTAACTCAGCGATATCACCCGCTTCGGGCTCGAGGTCATCACTTAATCAAGTTGCCACTGAAGATAAGATTAGCCCAAAACCCAAAGTCCAAGTCGGAATGGACAGATATATCACAATTTTAAATCGCGGGCGAAGCCCAAATTCATCAAAAATTTCATCGGTTCCCAAGATATCCAGGGATAACGACCCCGCAGCAGTTAACCGTCAAAATCGTTTTTCAATATTGCAAGCAAATAACGACGTTTCATCAAAAAAAACTTCCAAGCCATCACCAATATACTTGAGAGAAAAAAATTCGAATGACCTTATTAAAAAATTAGTCTCGGCAGTTGGTGAGAACGCATTTCACGTTATTCCAATAAAACGTGGTAAAATTTATGAAACGAAAACTCAAATATATGAAGAAAAAGATTTCCGCAAAATTATTACTGATTTCGAAAAAAAATAAAACAAATTTTTATACTTATCAGCTTAAAAGTGCTAAAGGTATGCAGATCGTATTGAAGGGCATTGATGCTTATGTTAATCCAGATGAAATAAAAGATGCACTCAACATTCAAGGATTTAAGGCAAAAAGTGTTACTAATATAATCAATAGAGGGAAGATCCCCCAGCCTCTATTTTGTGTTGAACTAGAGCCAAATGATATACAGTTGAAAAAGAACGAAACACATCCAATTTATAGCCTAAAATACCTTTTATACCGAACAATTACAGTTGAAGAGCCACATAAGCGTTCAGGTCCCGTACAGTGCCACAATTGCCAAGAATATGGTCATACAAAAACTTACTGCAATTTACCTACAGTTTGTGTTATCTGCGGTGAATTGCATGGTACTGATAGCTGCACGAAGCCAAAAGATCAAGCAGAAAAAAAATGTAGTAATTGTGGAGGTAATCACACCGCTAACTACAGGGGATGCCCTGTATATTCTTTTGTTAAACAGGCTATGGGTCAAAAACCTAAACTAGCTCCACCTCAAGCAGTAAACGCTTACTCCGCCACTCTTCCTCAAACAAGCCAACCAGTTAGTTCACGTGTATCGTGTGCCGATGCTGCTAGGACTAGTTCTATTCCCACACAAAATGTTCCACCGCCAAATAACTCAACGAATGCAAACTCAAGCTTTAACTTTAGTCGCCTTGCAGCTACTATTGAGAATCTGGTGCTAACTATTAATAGTTTTACTACAAATATGACTAATATGATGAAAGAAATGCTGCGAATGCAGAATACACTGCTTCAAGCATTAGTTAAGAAGCCATGAACACGTTAAAAATATGTTTCTGGAACGCAAACGGCATTCGCCAACATAAAAATGAACTTGAGCACTTCCTCACGGAAAAAAAATATTGACATAATGTTGGTCTCAGAGACTCATTTGACTTCGAGAAGCCTTTTTAAAATTTCTGGCTACACCTTATATGATTCAAAGGACCCGAGAGGAAGAGCATGCGGTGGATCAGCAATTCTAATAAAGTCTAGACTTAAACATTATATTATTGACAACATTTGTGAGGAATATCTACAAGCAACGAATATTTGTGTTGAAAATTTTTGCACAAATTTTGTGATATCATCAATTTACTCCCCTCCTAGATTCGCAATTACTGAGAATTAATACGAGGATTTCTATAAATCTCTTGGCCCTTGTTTCATAGCAGCTGGAGACTATAATGCCAAGCATACGTTCTAGGGTTCTCGTCATATTACACCCAGAGGTCGAGCATTGTTCAACACAATTTCTAAAATGGGCTTGGACGTCATTTCGAGTGGGGAGCCTACTTACTGGCCTACTGACATAAATAAAATTCCGGATGTTATAGATTTTGGCGTCATCAAAAACATTTCTAGAGAATTAATTAACATTGAAGCTTCTTTAGATCTCTCGTCCGATCACTCTCCCACTTTCGTTACAATCTGTAGCCCACAGAGAAGTGATTTACCTCACTCGTATGTGAAGATGATCAGTCGTGTAAATTGGCTGCGATTCAAAAAATATGTTAGTAGTCATTGCACGGAAAACATTACGCTAAGAACACCCGAGGATATTGAAGCTAGTATCGCCAACATTAACGAAATGATTACACAGGCTGCTGAACATGCTACTACCTCCCATCCGCAGACTGGATTTAATAAAATTTATTCTACCGATATTGAACGTGCCTTATGTGAACAAAGAAGAGCTAGAAGGGAATGGCAACAGCACAGATCACCACAACTTAAAATCAGATTTAAAGAGTGCACTAAACGACTCCAAGAGTTACTTGCAATTGAAAAAACTGCATCTCCTGAAAATTATCTGGAAGGTCTTGATGTCACACCAGCATCTAATTACTCCTTGTGGCGCGCTACTAGAAAGCTGAAAACCCCCGTTGAGCTTAAGCCACCTCTGCGCACATCTACCAGAGGTTGGGCAAGAAGCGATAATGAAAAAGGTAACATATTTGCTAATCATTTAAAATACGTATTTACCCCAAACACATGTACTGGTGTTGCTGATTTGCCAAGTGTAGTTGCTCTACCCCCGCGACCCATAAAGTTTAAGATGCGCGATGTACAAAAACTAATTGCTGAACTTAATCCGAGGAAAGCTCCAGGTTTTGACGGAATTAGTAACAAGATGCTGACGAACTTGCCTCATATTGCAATAAGAATCCTGCTATTTATTTTTAATGCCATTTTGCGAATGCAGTATTTTCCACATAACTGGAAACTTGCCTAGATTAAAATAATTCCGAAGCCGGGCAAAGATCTTTCCAAGGCTGAGTCATATAGGCCTATAAGCTTACTATCAACAGTCTCAAAACTTTGCGAAAAGCTGCTCATGACTAAATTGTCCACAATTTTAGCTGATAATGGGTGCATCCCGGACCATCAATTTGGCTTTAGAAGTCAGCATAGCACTATTGAGCAAACGCATAGATTGGTTCAAGTTATAAGGAGGACTTTTGAAGAAAAGAAGTATTGTTCAGCCCTTTTTATTGATGTTTCTCAAGCATTTGACAAAGTATGGCACGAGGGCCTATTTTTAAAATTGAAGACATATTTGCCAATAAATATAGAAAAACTTTTGGAAAGTTATATTGTTGATAGGAAGTTTACTGTTGTGGAAGGAGACTTCAAAAGTGTGCCCGAATCTATATCTTCTGGTGTGCCTCAGGGTAGTATTTTGGGGCCAGTCTTGTATTTAATATATACTTGTGATATGCCTGTGAGCAATAACATCCACACTTCTACATTTGCCGATGATACAGCCTGTATGAGTATGCACAAAAACCCTGATGAGGCATCCCGCAATCTCCAAGCTCACATTACCCAGCTTGAAAGATGGTTGAACTTATGGAGAATTAAAGTAAATGAACAAAAGTGTGTTCATATAACGTTTACCCTAAGAAAAGTTACCTGTTCCCCCATTCGAATAAATAATCAAAATATTCCTCAACATTCTCAAGTGAAATACCTTGGCATACACCTTGATCGAAGGCTTACATGGCAACATCATATTGACGCTAAACTAATTCAAATGAAACTTAAGTTAACTCAAATACATTGGTTGATTGGCAGAAATTCAACACTCAGTCTAGACTGCAAACTTTTGATATACAAGTCGCTTTTGAAGCCAATATGGTGCTACGGAATTCAGCTATGGGGCACTGCTTCGGCTTCAAATGTGGATAGAATCCAACGACGGCAAAATAAAATTTTACGTTTGATAACAGCGGCTCCATGGTACATCAAATATTCAAATATACATCGAGATTTAAATATGCCACTAGTGACTGAAGAAATCGCAAAATACGCAGGTAAATATTTAACAAAACTCGAGTCACATCCTAATCCGCTTGTTCGTAATATCTTGAACTTTACTGGACACATCCGCTTAAAAAAGAGGGACACAAGGGCCCTAATACTCAGCACCCCACATGATACTTCTTGAAAATAATTATTGTGCTTAATACGAAATTTATGTATTATTAATTACTATCACTAAGTTTATGTCCGATACTGGTCGGGCCTAATAATTATATTTAGTTTTAAGATTTGAATACTTATTGTTAGTTTATATTTGAAGATACAATAAATAAATATATGTATGTGTGTACAAAAAAAAAAAAAATTATTACATAAAATAATACTATGGTCATATTTAATATTATTATAATATTAGAACATGGTATGGTAAGTATCAATTATATTTTAGTCACATTTAATAATAGTGTTGTCTTATTTACAATAATAAGATTAGGGGCCCGTTTCTCAAATCTACAAGTTACAAATCTACAAGTGAAATACACACAAAACAACAACACTTTTACAAATTTTATTGTTGTTTTGTGTGTATTTTACTTGTAAATTTGTAATTTGTAGTTTTGAGAAACGGGCCCTAGGTATAACAAAGTTAATTGTTTTTGTAGATAATATTATTATTAACTCAGAAAATAATATTATTTCAACTTTGCTTTTCCATTGACAATAATATGATTTGACGGCAACCATATAATTCAATCATAGTATGTTGCTGTTTGATTATGGTTACCTCAACCATATTTTTTCTTTGCGTGTGTATACAATACATTTATGAGTTGAGTTGACCCAGATACAATTGCTGTCTACAAATTAATGATTAGAAAAAAACTTTCTCATCACCATCTAACAGGTTTAATATTTTGCTAGCATGCATGTTTTAGCATGCTTCTATCGATAGTGACGCAAGAGTCCGTAATTTAGTGGTGTTTTAATTAAAAATCTATACTATTAGAATTACGAATTCATTTTTTTGAATTTTTAACGAAGTAGATACATATGTATGTATTTGATTTGCCACAAAGTCTTAACATTTCTTTGCTTATAAAAGTATGACGTGAGGAATTTTTTTAAATTATACAAATATACAATATAAATTTATTTCATACTCATACAGATACAGATATAAAGTAAGATCTGTTTACATTACATTTTACAATTTATGCATGATTCAGCATGATTCTAGTTGAAGTCTGTATTTATTTAGTAAGTTTGTTTGATACCCATTCATACACATGTACATTCATAAAGATTGGATATCAAAGTTCAATTTTCTTAGTTTATCTAGAAATGAACAGAGTGAATATCTATTATATTAACAACATATTCATAATTTAAAATTGTGTGTGCTAGAGCTTTCGAAATCGCAAATGTACAACTTTTACTATAAAAAGTGATAATATGATGTGTTGCTGAATATTGCACTGTGTAATAGTTCATTTTGAACGCTTAAGTTTTCACAATATTTCATACAGACCATCAAGTTTAGAGAATTCCAGTATATTAAGCTAATTCCTAATCTTCCCTGAGACTTAACGTTCGTAATCAATCCTTCAAAAAAACCAATACAAACTAGATTTTTCCTTTTTAATTTTATTTATATTTTCATTAAATTTCAACATTTTGTACATCTTCAAATTACTGTATACTGTATTTTGCACCTTTTTCTCATTCGTTGAGTTAACTTTAATCGCAAAGATTTTAATGGTGAGATGAACTTTTCTATTTCATGCACTGAGTAAATCTTTATATATGTATATCATTCCACTTACATATATGAACCATTAATGCTAAATTCTTAACACATAATTCCTTTTAATGATCTATTAAATCATTCTACTATTGATGCTTTCATATTAAGTAATTTTTAATCCTCCATTTATGCATGAATTTTGCAGTGTTTATTAAAAAAATTTTTACCATCATCTATTTGTAAGTTTTTTGATACTCATACCATTTCAAAAATATTTTCCATTGTCTTGGTTTTTTCGAGTGCAGCTTTTATATTAAACAATACTCACCATATAAACTTTGAGAATGTGTATATTACAGTCTACAAAAATCAATGATTTCTATTGTCTGTAGAATAGCTATCCACTTCACCTAAATCAGCTCCATAAAAGATCATCTATTCCATTCATTACATCACTACAATGCGCAAAAAATTTTGAAATTTATTATGGAGTACGTTTACTAAATTTCTTTTTAAAGACATTGAGTTGTTTTAGATTTTTTTGGAGAGTGTTGTGATCTACTTGATTCATCTACATATTTATTTAAATGTAGTCTATAAATTTTATCGCTCAGCTGTTCAATTTGTTTGTCAAAAGATGATTTAATTCTTAGGATGTCTTTTTCAATTTAATGACTGTCTTCTATTTATAATTTTATATCATGTTGTAGTCCATTAATTTGCATTTGAATATATCCTTGAATTATATTAATGCCTTAAGCTTTATTATTAATTCATCCTTTAGTTTCTCGATTTGAGTTTCTAGAAACAATTTACTGATAACATCGTTCGTAGATATTATATATTTTATTTAGTTTTCAAATTCAAATTTTTAATAGTTTTTAGATGTTTTATCAATCATTTAAGAAAATAAACCCGCTGTGAGAACCCATATTTAACCACCAACTTGTATTTTATCTTATCTACAGTTTTAGGTTGCTATCACCAAATTTCCATTCATTATTGAAATCTTTATGTGGACCATATTTTGAATCTGTTTCATTTCATCCTTCCAAGACTGATAAATCAGTATAAGTGTCTTCGGAATTGGAAGTCTGTGAGTAAAAATCACCTTCATAGTCGTCATCACCATTTTCAGTATTAACATCATTAAATAAGCTGGTATTATAAAATATTGTTCTTAATGCTAGGTTCTTTGGTGTACTTGTCTCTATCTTGACTGATGGTTTTTCAGGCCTTAAACTTGTATTATTTTTAACTTCTGTCTTCATTTTATTTTCTTCTTTAATGGGAATTCTTTTAATTTTTTTAGAACTATTTATGAATTCTTTGAGTGGTTCTGTTATAGGTTTAAATGTATTTCTTAGTTGTTCACGTGTATCCATTTCACCCGTTTTTATACTACGAAGCTTTTTCTTCAAGACATTTCTTGTCAATACAAACTGTTTTAAAATTTTCTCATCCATGTTTAATAATAGCAAATAAGAGGTATCAGATATTAGATCAGGTATCACCTATTACATCAGGTATCAGCTATGAAATCAGGTTATCAGGAGCTGGTCTGGCTTTCATATCACCTTATCAACAGCTGGTCTGGTTTTCAGATCAGCATATCAGGAGCTGGTCTGG
Source organism: Tachina lurida (assembly GCA_944452675.1). NCBI lineage: Eukaryota > Metazoa > Arthropoda > Insecta > Diptera > Tachinidae > Tachina > Tachina lurida. The sequence goes on from OX101752.1 coordinate 96,417,234, forward strand.
TTTTCAGATCACGTTATAAGGAGCTGGTCTGGTTTTAAGATCAGCTTATCAGGAGCTGGTCTGGTTTTCAGATCAGCTTATCAGGAGCTGGTCTGGTTTTGAGATCAGCTTATCAGGAACTGGTCTGGTTTTCAGATCAGCTTATCAGGAGCTGGTCTGCTTTTCAGATCAGCTTATTAGGAGCTGGTCTGGTTTTCAGATCAGCTTATCAGGGGCTGGTCTGGTTTTCAGATCAGATTATCAGCAGCTGGTCTGGTTTTCAGATCAGCTTATCAGGAGCTGGTCTGGTTTTCAGATCAGCTTATTAGGAGCTGGTCTGGTTTTCAGATCAGCTTATCAGGACGTGGTCTGGTTTTTTTCAGATCAGCCTATCAGGTAGCTGGTCTGGTTTTCAGATTAGGTTATCTGATTCATAATGAGTTATCAGCTTACAAGTAGTAAGTCATTTATAACGTTTAAATGAATAAAGTTTCAGGTCAGATGAAATAACTAAAGTCAATCTCTTATGAGCAGTAATTTATATAGTTATAAAATAGTCAAATTGTTTTCTATAACGAACATCATTTAATTTATCATCAAAAATCCATATTTATCCTTCCAACACTATACAAATTTCTTGAAACTTTTCAAAATTCATATTACTGACAACATGATCCCTATAGACGAGCTTATTATATTTCTCATCTTGCTTAAACATTATAATAACATTTGCATTGTCTCTTGTTAAATGCTTACAGCCGTATTCATAAAAATTTTAAACAGCATTTTGAATGTTGTTTAACCAAAATGCACTAAAATTGTATTCATAATAGAATTTTAGCTTAAAAAAAGTTTTTTTTTTAAACCTTGTGTAAATCACCAAATCTTAAAAATTAAGTGCACCCATACTTAAAATAATTTTGAGTTGACGTCGTTGTAATTTTGCTTCATGTTTTTTTGCATTTTTAACTTTGCCTATATGTATGTATGCATGTATGTATGTATGTATGTATGTATGTATGTATTAGGAATTATGTTATAAGTTGGGCACAAGTAGATTGAGTCATCATTCTTCTGTCGCCGCATACAAAAATATACACGTACACGTATGTATATTATTCTGCTTTTCACATGCAGCATCAGCAAATATCATACTTGAAATTCTTTAAGCTTCATTACGAGAAAAAAATACAATTCTTTTAATTATGAAATTAACTTCTTCAGATATTCATATTTGACTTGATATAGATAATTTTAGTATAAATATATGTTTTTAAACTATAGATAGTAGTAGTGAACTGCCAATCGGAGGACAATTAAAATTTGAAATTGGGGTAATTACAATTTTAAAATTTTAAAATTCTTGGAAATTTGTGAAATTTGATACCTACGAGGGTGGTTCAAGAAGTCCGTCCAATTTTTTGTTTACATAAGGAGTGTTTTGTTTACATAAGGAGTTTTGTTTGTTTACTACATACGAGGGTGGTTCAATAAGTCCGATTTATGTGAAAATGCTTTTTCGTAAGGATGACGGTAAAAACGTGAAAACAAATATTTATGTAAATCTGACGGAGAAAACGTGGAAATAAATATTTTTGTAATGCCGATGGGAAAAACGTGAAAATAAATATTTTTGCAATGCCGACGGAAAAACGTGAAAATAAATATTTTTGTAATGTCGACGGGAAAATCATGAAAATGATTTTTCCTAATGCCAACGGAAAATTATGAAAATGATTTTTCATAATGTGGACGGGAAAATGTGAAAAAAAACATTTTTAATAATGCCGATGGGAAAAACGTGAAAATAAATATTTTTGCAATGCCGACGGAAAAACGTGAAAATAAATATTTTTGTAATGTCGACGGGAAAATCATGAAAATGATTTTTCCTAATGCCAACGGAAAATTATGAAAATGATTTTTCATAATGTGGACGGGAAAATGTGAAAAAAAAACATTTTTAATAATACCGACGGGAAATACGTGAAAATTAATTGTTTCTAAAGCCGACGAAAAATTTGTTGATACCTGTCTGTCTATGGAAATTATGGGTAATTAAACTTTAAAATTTTAATCTACGCCCGTATCGCCATTTCGCTACTACTATCTATAGTTTAAAAACATATATTTATACTAAAATTATCTATATCAAATCAAATATGAATATCTGAAGAAGTTAATTTCATAATTAAAAGAATGGTATATTATACATTTATTTTTTTCTCGTATTGAAGCTTAAATAATTTCAAGTATGATATTTGCTGATGCTGCATGTGAAAAGCAGAATAATCCCAGTAAAAAAAGACACTCCAAAAAAGTCATGAAAATGTAGAGTTTGCGATCTGGAAGTAGTGCAAATTTTGATCCGATCTAATGATTTTTACATAGGGTTGTCATTGCAAGAAGTTCTCTTTTTCGATGCCTGGTCACCGAATTGGAAGCGATTTTAAGAAAAATTTCCTTTTTTGTGTTCTATGATAATAATTTCAACTAGGAAAAATGCTTAATAGTTACATATTTTAACAATTAGTTTCTTTTTATAGGAATTTAAACGCGAAACAGTATTTCATGTAAATTTAAGCAAATAACTTCAAAATTTTAGACCAAAATTAGTTCATAAATTTCTTCAAAAAAATTGATTTTTTAAAAATTCTGGTGAGTAATTTCTAAAACTAAAGAGGAATTACAAGGTTTTGTATGACTAAAATAAACTTCTACTTGGTTTTCTACTAACTATCGGCAAATTAAAAATATCGATTTTTTGGAAGCAATGAAAATGTAGTTCCTTTAGAATGACTTCCAATTTTTTTCACTGGGATATAGATACATATGTACGTGTATATTTTTGTGTGCGGCGACAGAAGAATGATGACTCATTCTACTTGTGCCCAACTTATAACATAATTCCTAATACATACATACATACATGCATACATACATATAAGCAAAGTTAAAAATGCAAATAAACATGAAACAAAATTACAACGACGTCAACTCAAAATTATTTTAAGTATGGGTGCAGTTAATTTTTAAGATTTGGTAATTTACACAAGGTTTAAATGAAAAAAAAAACGTTTTTTAAGCTAAAATTCTATTATGAATACAATTTTAGTGAATTTTGGTTAAACAACATTCAAAATGCTGTTTAAAATTTATATGTTTCTGGAACGCAAACGGCATTCGCCAACATAAAAATGAACTTGAGCACTTCCTCACGGAAAAAAATATTGATATAATGTTGGTCTCTGAGACTCATTTGACTTCGAGAAGCCTTTTTAAAATTTATGGCTACACCTTATATGATTCAAAGGATCAGCAATTTTAATAAAGTCAAGACTCAAGCATTATATTATTGACAACATTTGCGAAGAACATTTACAAGCAACGAATATTTGTGTCGAACATTTTTGCACTAGTTTTGTCATATCATCAATTTACTGCGCTCCTAGATTCGCAATTACTGAGGACCAATAAGAGGATTTCTACAAATCCCTTGGACCTTGCTTCGTAGCAGCTGGCGACTACAATGCAAAACATACGTTCTGGGGTTCGCGTCTTATTACACCCAGAGGTCGAGCGTTGTTCAATACAATTTCCAAAATGGGCTTGGATGTCATTTCGAGTGGGGAGCCCACTTATTGGCCTACTGACATGCATAAAATTCCGGATGTAATAGATTTTGGCGTTATGAAAAATATCTCTAGGGATTTAATTCAAATTGAAGCTTCTCTAGATCTCTCGTCCGATCACTTTCCCACGATCGTTACAATTTGTAGCCAATTAAGAAGTGACTTACCTCACTCATATGCGAATTTGATAAATCGTGTTAATTGGCTGCGATTTAAAAAATATCTTAGTAGTCATTGCACGTAAAATATTACGCTAAGAACACACGATTATATTGTATCTAACATTGCCAACCTTAATAAATATATTAAACAGGCTGCTGAACATGCCACTACCAGCCATCCTCAGACTAGGGTAAATAGAATATATTCTACGGATATTGAACGTCTCGTAAGTGAAAAAAGAAGAGCTAGAAGAGAATGGCAACAGCATAGATCACCCCAACTTAAAATTAGATTTAAAGAGTGTACTAAACGACTACAAGATTTGCTTGCATTTGAAAAAACTGCATCTCTTAAAAATTATTTGGAAGGTCTTGATGTCACACCAGCATCTAATTACTCTTTGTGGCGCGCTGCTAGAAAGCTTAAAACACCAGTTGAGTTTAAACCACCTCTGCGCACATCTACAGGAGGTTGGGCAATCCTGAAAAAGGTAAAATATTTGGCGAGCATTTAAAATCCGTATTTACCCCAAACACATGTTCTGGTGCTGTTGATAGTTGTGCTACCCTCTCGACCAATAAAATTTAAGACGCGTGATGTACTAAAACTAATTGCAGAACTCAACCCGAAAAAAGCTTCGGGTATTGATGAAATTAGTAACCAGATGCTAATAATGTTGCCTCGTATAGCTATTAGAATCCTGCTATTCATTTTTAATGCCATTTTACGATTGGAGTATTATCCAAACAGCTGGAAGCTTGCCAAGGTTAAAATGGTTCCAAAGCCGGGCAAAGATCTTACCAAAGCTGAGTCATATAGGCCAATAAGTTTACTGTCAACAATGTCAAAGCTTTTCGAAAAACTGCTCATGACAAAATTGTCCCCAATTCTTGTTAGTAGTGGGTGCATACCGGACCACCAATTTGGTTTTAGAAGTCAGCATAGCACCATTGAACAAACTCATAGATTGGTTCAATTTATAAGAAAAACTTTTGAAGAAAAAAAGTATTGCTCTGCGCTGCTCATTGACGTTTCTCAGGCATTTCATAAAGTGTGGCATCAAGGCCTAATTTTAAAATTAAAGACTAACCTACCAATAAACATTCTAAATCTGCTGGAAAGTTACATTATTGCCCGGAAGTTCACTGTTGTGGAAGGAAACTTTATGAGTACGCCTGAAATAATCTCATCCGGTGTGCCACAGGGGAGTATACTGGGGCCAGTTTTGTATTTGATTTATACTTGTGATATGCCATTGAGCAGTAACATTCACACATCTACATTTGCCGATGATACATCCTGCTTTAGTATGCATGAAAACCCTCACGAGGCTTCCCGATATCTTCAGCAACATATTACTCAGCTAGAACTATGGTTAAACATGTGGAGAATAAAGGTAAACGAACAGAAGTGTGCTCAGGTAACATTTACCTTAAGAAAGGACACTTGTTCCCCCATTACAATCAATAATCAAAATGTTCCTCAAAACTTACATGTAAAATACCTTGGTATACATCTTGATCGAAGGCTCACATAGAAATACCACATTGACTCTAAGCTAACACAAATGAAACTTAAACTAACTCAGATACATTGGCTGGTTGGTAGAAATTCAACCCTCACCCTAGATTGTAAACTTTTAATATACAAGTCGCTCTTAAAACCTATATGGTGCTACGGAATTCAGCTTTGGGGTACTGCTTCAGCTTCTAATGTCGAGAGAATCCAACGAAGGCAAAACAAAATTTTACGGTTAATATCATCGGATCCATGGTATATAAAAAATTCGAATATACATCGTGATTTAAATATGCCACTAGTGACTGAAGAAATTGCAAAATACGCAGGCAAATATCTAACAAAACTCGAGTCACATCCGAATTCGCTTGCCCGTAATATTTTGAACTTTACTGGACACATCCGCCTAAAAAAGAGGGTCACAATGGCTCTTATTCAGAGCACTCCAGATAAGACTTCTTGAAAATACTTTTATTTTTTTCCTTTTGATTATCACTACTTACATATGTATATATATATATAACTATTACTAAGCTTATGTCCGACACTGGTCGGGCCTAATTATATTTTTAGATTTAAGATTTGAATACTTATTGTTAGTTCATATATGAAGATACAATAAATAAAATTCATGCATTAAAAAAAATGATTCTAATACTATTCGATCATGTTTCGTTGATGAAGCTCATTTCAACATGATTAGAAGAAAGGGTGTATTTGCGTACTCTTACATGGATTCCATGACTAAGTTTAAGGAAACTAAACTCCCTAGTAGAGAAGAGTTCTTCAATATTCTAACGAATGAAGAATGTGATGTAGTCGAGTATGAACATGCTCAAAAAATATGGAGGGATTTTAACTGTAAAACCCTCCTTGACTATACTGAGCTCTACTTAAAGACAGATGTTCTTCTTCTAACCGACGTGTTTGAAAGTTTTAGGGCAATTTGTAGAGATATATACGATTTGAACCCCTGCCACTATTATACAGCACCAGGCTTATCTTGGGATGCAATGTTGAAAACCACAGAAGTTTCACTCGAACTGTTCACTGATTCCGAAATAATAGAATAAGAGGTGGACTAGTTCAATGCTCGCAAAGATATTCGAAGGCCAATAATAAGTATTTGGAAGATTTTGATGCATCAAAACCATCGAAATTTCTTGTCTATTTAGAATTTGGTGAATTTGAGTGGGTATATGATACTGATTTTGATGTTAAAAAAATTTCTGATACTGCAGAGTGTGGGTACATTTTGGAAGTGGATATAGATTATCCCTATTCAGTGCATGATATACATAATGATTTGCCATTTTGTTCTCAAAGTAAGCCCGTGGGGGTATCAAAAATCAACAAATTAATTGCAGACTTACACTTAAAAATAAATTACACCATACACTATAGAGCTTTAAAACAAGCCATTTCAAATGGCCTCATCTTAAAACAAATCCATAGAATACTCAGATTTAAGCAATCCCCTTGGTTTAAAAAATATATTGACTTAAACACATTTCATAGGACAAAAGCTAAAAATAATTTTGAAAAAGATTTCTTCAAACTTTTAAACAATGCTGTTTACGGGAAGACAATGGAAAACATTTAAGAACGTAGGGACATTAGAATTACTTCATCTTCGGAAACGACAAACAGGAATCATTTAGGTCTCAGAGCATTAATTGCGAAGCCAAATTTTAAGCAGTTAACAAAATATTCTGAAATTTTAGAAAAAATGGAACCACTATATGATAAACCAATATATGTTGGTTTCACAGTACTGGAGTTTCCAAGTGGAGAATGTAAGACTTCCATTATGGCTTCATGATGCGTAAATTTGGAGACAACATTTCTCTCAACTATATGGATACTGACTCATTTATTTATTCAATTAAAACTGATGATTTTTACGATGACATCCGTAATGATATTAGTTTGAATTTTGATACGTCGAATATCTTATAGATAATCTATTTCGTTTGCCGCTACTCAATAAGAAGGTTTTGGGAATGATGAAAGATGAAAACAATGGGGATATGAGTTTGTTGGTTTAAGAGCAAAAATTTATTCTCTGTCGACTCTTCGTTCGGAAGCTGTTAAAAAATCAAAAGGGGTCAAAAGGTCTGTAATTAAAAAGTTGTCCATTAATGATTACAAAAATTGCTTATTTGAATCCAAAATTATCTCGGATGAAATGTTTTTGTTTAGATCTAAAACAACTCAACTATATACCAAAAAAGTACATCAAATAGCACTTAGCTTTTCTGATGATAAGAGAAATATAATGAAAGATAAAATTAAAACGCGTGCTTGGGGACATTACATAGACCGAAACAATGAAACAATGGATGTAGAATAGAATGCTTCCTACTAAATTGCATGTAAGATGACAATGACAATTTAATTTTGTACTAATTGTATTTATTAATGTATTTCTTTAACTATTTATTATTTATTTATTTGTTTATAATTAAATTTATTTATTTATTATTTACTTATTTGTTTATTGAATAATTTATGTATTTATTATTAATTTATTTGTTTATTAATTTATTTATTAGTTTATTTATTTATTTGTTTATTAATTTATTTATTGTTTATATACTTGTTTATGAATTTATCTATTAATTTTAGTATTTTATTCACACAAAAGCGTGTTAAAATTAAAGACTTCTATCTTTTTACCTATACCGTAATTACTTGTAAATAAAAATATTAGATTTGTTCTATTTACATCTTTATATTTTTAATTATACATAGAATTAAATTTGTATTAGTACTAAGATTTTTAAGACAAAATTTGAAATAAAATATTAAAAAATAATACAATATGTAAATGGTTTTTATTTCAGCTTAAATTTACAAAATATAAATTTTAACTACAAATGGCTACATTTTTATATTTTGTTTCTCTATTAACTAACTTCACTATATCAAACAATTTTTCTTTTTTGTTTTCATATCGCTTAAACATGCACAATCTTTTAATTTTTGAGAGGTTCTTCACAAGAGGAATTGATTTTCACAATATTATTAAATTTCATTAGATATTTTCTTATCAACACCAACTGTTTTAAAAATTTCTCATCCATGTTTAATAATAGCAAATAAGAGGTATCAGCTATTAGATACATATATTTATACTAAAATTATCTATATCAAGTCAAATATGAATATCTCAAGAAGTTAATTTCATAATTAAAAGAATTGTATTTTTTTCTCGTAATGAAGCTTAAAGTATTTCAAGTATGATATTTGCTGATGCTGCATGTGAAAAGCAAAATAATATACATACATAAGCACGTGTATATTTTTGAATGCGGCGACAGAAGAATGATGACTCATTCTACTTGTGCCCAACTTATAACATAATTCCTAATACATACATACATACATGCATACATGCATACATACATACATACATATAGGCAAAGTTAAAAATGCATATAAACATGAAGAAAAATTACAACGACGTCAACTCAAAATTATTTTAAGTATGGGTGCAGTTAATTTTTAAGATTTGGTGATTTACACAAGGTTTAAATAAAAAAAAAACGTTTTTTAAGCTAAAATTCTATTATGAATACAATTTTAGTGAATTTTGGTTAAACAAGATTCAAAATGCTGTTTAAAATTTATATGTTTCTGGAACGCAAACGGCATTCGCCAACATAAAAATGCACTTGAGCACTTCCTCACGGAAAAAAATATTGATATAATGTTGGTCTCTGACACTCATTTGACTTCGAGAAGCCTTTTTAAAATTTATGGCTACACCTTATATGATTCAAAGGATTAGCAATTTTAATAAAGTCAAGACTCAAGCATTATATTATTCACAACATTTGCGAAGAACAGTTACAAGCAACGAATATTTGTGTCGAAATTTTTTGCACTAATTTTGTCATATCAGCAATTTACTCCCCTCCTAGATTCGCAATTACTGAGGACCAATAAGAGGATTTCTACAAATCCCTTGGCCCTTGCTTCGTAGCAGCTGGCGACTACAATGCAAAACATACGTTCTGGGGTTCGCGTCTTATTACACCCAGAGGTCGAGCGTTGTTCAATACAATTTCCAAAATGGGCTTGGATGTCATTTCGAGTGGGGAGCCCACTTATTGGCCTACGGACATACAAAAAATTCCTGATGTTATAGATTTTGGAGTCATGAAAAATATTTCTAGGGAATTAGTTCATGTTGAATCGTCTCAAGATCTTTCCTCCGATCACTCTCCCACGATCGTTACAATTTGTAGCCCACTAAGTAGTGACTTACCTCACGCGTATGTGAAGACGATAAACCGCGTTAATTGGCTGGGGTTCAGAAAATATATCAGTACTCATTGTACGGAAAACATTACGCTAAGAACATCCGAATATATTGAATTTAACATTGGCAATCTTATCAAAAATATAAATCAGGCTGCTGAACATGCGACTACCTCCTACCCGCAGACTGGATTTAATAGAATTTATTCTACGGATATTGAACGTCTCGTAAGTGAAAAAAGAAGAGCTAGAAGGGAATGGCAACAGCACAGATCGTCCCAACATAAAATCAGATTTAAAGAGTGCACTAAACGACTCCAAGACTTGCTTGCATTTGAAAAAACTGCATCTTTTAAAAACTATCTGGAAGGTCTTGATGCCACACCAGCATCTAATTACTCTTTGTGGCACGCTGCTAGAAAGCTTAAAACACCTGTTGCGTTTAAACCACCTCTGCGTACATCTACAGGGGGTTGGGCAAGAAGCGATACTGAAAGAGGTAAAATATTTGCTGAGCATTTAAAATCAGTATTTACCCCTAACTCATGTACTGGTGTTATTGATTTGCCACTAGTGACTGAAGAAATTGCAAAATACCCTGCAAATATTTAACAAAACTCGAGTCACATCCTAATCCGCTTGCCCGTAATATTTTGAACTTTACTGGACACATCTGCCTAAAAAAGAGGGACACAAGGGCTCTTATTCATAGCACTCCAGATGGGACTTCTGAAAAATACTTTTATTTTTTTCTTTTGACTATCACTACTTATGTATTATATAGTATTATATATAACTATTACTTAGCTTATGTCCGACACTGGTCGGGCCTAATTATATTTTTAGATTATAGATTTGAATACTTATTGTTAGTTCATATATGAATTTTCAATAAACAAAAATCATGCATTAAAAAAAAAATTATATGAATATGGCTGTAAGCATTTAACAAGAGACAATGCAAATGTTATTATAATGTTTAAGCAAGATGAGAAAAATAATAAGCTCGTTTATAGGGATCATGTTGTCAGTAATATGAATTTGGAAAAGTTTCAAGGAATTTGTATAGTGTTGGAAGGATAAATATGTATTTTTGATGATAAATTAAATGATGTTCGTTATAGAAAACAATTTGACTATTTTATAACTATATAAATTACTGCTCATAAGAGATTGACTTTAGTTATTTCATCTGACCTGAAATTTCATTCATATAAACGATATAAATGACTAACTACTTGTAAGCTGATAACTCATTCTGAATCAGATAACCTACTCTGAATACCAGACTAGCTACCTGATAGGCTGATCTGAAAAAAACTAGAGCAGGTCCTGATAAGCTGATCTGAAAAGCAGACCAGCTCCTAATAAGCTGATCTGAAAACCAGACCAGCTCCTGATAAGCTGATCTGAAAACCAGACCAGCTCCTGATAAGCTGATCTGGAAACCAGACCAGCTCCTGATAAGCTGATCTTAAAACCAGACCAGCCCCTGATAAGGTGATCTGAAGACCAGACCAGCTCCTGATAAGCTGATCTGAAAACCAGACCAGCTCCTGATAAGCTGATCTGAAAGCCAGACCAGCTCCTGATAAGCTGATTTCATAGCTGATACCTGATGTAATAGGTGATACCTGATCTAATAGCTGATACCTCTTATTTGCTATTATTAAACATGGATGAGAAAATTTTAAAACAGTTTGTATTGACAAGAAATGTCTTGAAGAAAAAGCTTCGTAGTATAAAAACTGGTGAAATGGATACACGTGAACAACTAAGAAATACATTTAAACCTATAACAGAACCACTCAAAGAATTCATAAATAGTTCTAAAAAAATTAAAAGAACTCCCATTAAAGAAGAAAATAAAATGAAGACAGAAGTTAAAAATAATACAAGTTTAAGGCCTGAAAAACCATCAGTCAAGATAGAGACAAGTACACCAAAGAACCTAGCATTAGGAACAATATTTGATAATACCAGCTTATTTAATGATGTTAATACTGAAAATGGTGATGACGATTATGAAGGTGATTTTTACTCACAGACTTCCAATTCCGAAGACACTTATACTGATTTATCAGTCTTGGAAGGATGAAATGAAACAGATTCAAAATATGGTCCACATAAAGATTTCAATAATGAATGGAAATTTGGTGATAGCAACCTCAAACTGTAGATAAGATAGATAAGATAAAATACAAGTTGGTGGTTAAATATGGGTTCTCACAGCGGGTTTATTTTCTTAAATGATTGATAAAACATCTAAAAACTATTAAAAATTTGAATTTGAAAACTAAATAAAATATATAATATCTACGAACGATGTTATCAGTAAATTGTTTCTAGAAACTCAAATCGAGAAACTAAAGGATGAATTAATAATAAAGCTTAAGGCATTAATATAATTCAAGGATATATTCAAATGCAAATTAATGGACTACAACATGATATAAAATTATAAATAGAAGACAGTCATTAAATTGAAAAAGACATCCTAAGAATTAAATCATCTTTTGACAAACAAATTGAACAGCTGAGCGATAAAATTTATAGACTACATTTAAATAAATATGTAGATGAATCAAGTAGATCACAACACTCTCCAAAAAAATCTAAAACAACTCAATGTCTTTAAAAAGAAATTTAGTAAACGTACTCCATAATAAATTTCAAAATTTTTTGCGCATTGTAGTGATGTAATGAATGGAATAGATGATCTTTTATGGAGCTGATTTAGGTGAAGTGGATAGCTATTCTACAGACAATAGAAATCATTGATTTTTGTAGACTGTAATATACACATTCTCAAAGTTTATATGGTGAGTATTGTTTAATATAAAAGCTGCACTCGAAAAAACCAAGACAATGGAAAATATTTTTGAAATGGTATGAGTATCAAAAAACTTACAAATAGATGATGGTAAAAATTTTTTTAATAAACACTGCAAAATTCATGCATAAATGGAGGATTAAAAATTACTTAATATGAAAGCATCAATAGTAGAATGATTTAATAGATCATTAAAAGGAATTATGTGTTAAGAATTTAGCATTAATGGTTCATATATGTAAGTGGAATGATATACATATATAAAGATTTACTCAGTGCATGAAATAGAAAAGTTCATCTCACCATTAAAATCTTTGCGATTAAAGTTAACTCAACGAATGAGAAAAAGGTGCAAAATACAGTATACAGTAATTTGAAGATGTACAAAATGTTGAAATTTAATGAAAATATAAATAAAATTAAAAAGGAAAAATCTAGTTTGTATTGGTTTTTTTGAAGGATTGATTACGAACGTTAAGTCTCAGGGAAGATTAGGAATTAGCTTAATATACTGGAATTCTCTAAACTTGATGGTCTGTATGAAATATTGTGAAAACTTAAGCGTTCAAAATGAACTATTACACAGTGCAATATTCAGCAACACATCATATTATCACTTTTTATAGTAAAAGTTGTACATTTGCGATTTCGAAAGCTCTAGCACACACAATTTTAAATTGTGAATATGTTGTTAATATAATAGATATTCACTCTGTTCATTTCTAGATAAACTAAGAAAATTGAACTTTGATATCCAATCTTTATGAATGTACATGTGTATGAATGGGTATCAAACAAACTTACTAAATAAATACAGACTTCAACTAGAATCATGCTGAATCATGCATAAATTGTAAAATGTAATGTAAACAGATCTTACTTTATATCTGTATCTGTATGAGTATGAAATAAATTTATATTGTATATTTGTATAATTTAAAAAAATTCCTCACGTCATACTTTTATAAGCAAAGAAATGTTAAGACTTTGTGGCAAATCAAATACATACATATGTATCTACTTTGTTAAAAATTCAAAAGAGTGAATTCGTAATTCTAATAGTATAGATTTTTAATTAAAACACCACTAAATGACGGACTCTTGCGTCACTATCGATAGAAGCATGCTAAAACATGCATGCTAGCAAAATATTAAACCTGTTAGATGTTTTTTTTTTTTTTTTTTATGCATGATTTTTATTTATTGTATCTTCATATATGAACTAACAATAAGTATTCAAATCTTAAATCTAAAAAATATAATTAGGCCCGACCAATGTCGGACATAAGCTTAGTAGTAGTTATATATAATACATATGTAAGTAGTGATAATCAAAAGGAAAAAAATAAAAGTATTTTCAAGAAGTCCCATCTGGAGTGCTGTGAATAAGAGCCATTGTGTCCCTCTTTTTTAGGCGGATGTGTCCAGTAAAGTTCAAAATATTACGGGCAAGCGGATTAGGATGTGACACGAGTTTTGTTAAGTATTTGCCAGCGTATTTTGCAATTTCTTCAGTCACTAGTGGCATATTCAAATCACGATGTATATTTGAATTTTTGATGTACCATGGAGCCGATGTTATCATGCGTAAAATTTTATTTTGCCTGCGTTGAATTTTCTCTACATTTGAAGCTGAAGCAGTGCCCCATAGTTGAATTCCGTAGCACCATATTGGCTTTAAAAGCGACTTGTATATTAAAAGTTTACAGTCTAGGCTAAGTGTTGCATTTCGACCAATCATCCAATGTACCTGAGTTAGTTTAAGTTTCATTTGAGTTAACTTAGAATCAATGTGGTGTTTCCATGTAAGTCGTCGATCAAGGTGTATACCAAGATATTTCACATGTGAATGTTGAGAAACAACTTGATTGTTATTCCGAATGGGGGAACAAGTATCTCTTCGTAAAGTAAATGTTACTTGAACACACTTTTGTTCATTTACCTTGATTCTCCATAAGTTTAACCAAAGCTCCATCTGGCTAATGTGTTCCTGGAGTTTGTGGGATGCCTCATCAGGGTTTTCATGCATACTAAGGCAGGCTGTATCGTCGGCAAATGTGGAAGTATGGATACTACTGCTCACAGGCATATCACAAGTATAAATTAAATATACAACTGGTCCCAGTATACTCCCCTGTGGCACACCAGATGAAATTGTTTCAGGCCTACTTGTAAAGTCTCCTTCCGCAACAGTGAACTTACGGGAAATAATGTAACTTTCCAAAAGATTTAAAATGTTTATTGGTAAGTAAGTATTCAATTTTAAAATAAGGCCTTCATGCCACACTTTATCAAATGCCTGGGAAACGTCAATAAACAGCGCAGAACAATACTTTTTTCCCTCAAAAGTTCTTCTTATAAATTGAACCAATCTGTGAGTTTGTTCAATGGTGCTATGCTGACTTCTAAAACCAAATTGATGGTCTGGTATGCACCCACTACTAATTAGAATTGGGGACAATTTTGTTTTGAGCAGTTTTTCGAAAAGCTTTGACATTGTAGATAGTAGACTTATTGGCCTATATGACTCAGCCTTTGTTATATCTTTGCCCGGCTTTGGAATCATTTTAACCTTGGCAAGTTTCCAGTTGTGTGGATAATACTCCAGTCGTAAAATAGCATTAAATATGAATAACAGGATTCTCATTGCAATACGAGGCAAGTTCATCAGCATCTGATTACTAATTCCATCAATACCCGGAGTTTTCTTCGGGTTGAGTTCGGCAATTAATTTTTGTAAATCACGCGTCTTAAACTTTATGTGTTGAGGGGGTAGAGCGACTATATTCGGCAAATCAGCAACACCAGTACATATATTTGGCGTAAAAACGGATTTTAAGTGCTCAGCAAATATTTTACCTTTTTCAGTATCGCTTCTTGCCCAACCTCCGGTAGATGTGCGTAGAGGTGGCTTATACTCAACGGGTGTTTTAAGCTTTCTGGCAGCGCGCCACAAGGAGTAATTAGACGCCGGTGTAACATCAAGACCCTCCAGATAATTTTTAAGAGATGCAATTTTTTCAGATGCAAGCAACTCTTGGAGTCGTTTAGTGCACTCTTTAAATCTGATTTTATTTTGTGGTGATCTGTGCTGTTGCCATTCCCTTCTAGCCCTTCTTTTTTCACGTACGAGACGTTCAATGTCTGTATAATAAATTTTATTAAACCCAATCTGCGGATGGGAGATAGTGGCATGTTCAGCAGCCTGTTTAATATTCTCGCTGAGATTGGCAATGTTCGATTCAATATCATCGGGTGTTCTAAGCGTAATGTTTTCCGTACAATGACTGCTGAGATATTTTTTGAACCCCAGCCAATTTACACGATTGATCATCTTCACATATGGGTCAGGTAAGTCACTTCTTAATGGGCTACAAATTGTGATGATCGTCGGGGAGTGATCGGACGAGAGATCAAGAGAAGCTTGAACTTGAATTAAATCCCTAGAGATATTTTTTATGACGCCAAAATCTATAACATCCGGAATTTTTTGTATGTCAGTAGGCCAATAAGTGGGCTCCCCACTCGAAATGACATCCAAGCCCATTTTTGAAATAGTGTTGAACAATGCTCGACCTCTGGGTGTAACAAGGCGCGAACTCCAGAACGTATGTTTCGCATTGTAGTCTCCAGCTGCTACAAAACAAGGTCCAAGAGATTTGTAGAAATCCTCATATTGATTCTCAGTGATTGAAAATCTGGGAGGGGAGTAAATTGATGATATAACGAAATTTGAACAAAAACTTTCAATGCCAATATTTGTTGCTTGTAGGTATTCTTCACAAATGTTATCAAGAACATAGTGCTTGAGTCTTGACTTTATTAGAATTGCTGATCCACCGCAAGCCCTTCCTCTAGGGTCCTTTGTATCATATATAGTGTAGCCATAAATTTTAAAAAGACTTCTCGAAGTCAAATGAGTCTCAGATACTAACATTATATCAATATTTTTTTCCGTGAGGAAGTGCTCAAGTTCATTTTTATGTTGGCGAATGCCGTTTGCGTTCCAGAAACATATTGTTAACGTGTTCATGGCTTATTAAGTATTGCTTGAAGCAGAGTATTCTGCATTCGCAACATTTCTTGCATCATGCTAGTCATATTTGTTGTAAAATTGTTTATAGTTTGCACAAGATTTTCAATAGTGGCTTCAAGGCAATTACAGTATTTTTCGTTTAGCTGCACTTTCAAGTTTACAGGAAAATACGTGCACTTACGCAAAATGCTCTGTTACGCAGTATTCAGTTAGCAGCATAAATAATGCTGCTAAGAGAATTCAATTACCTGCATAAATGTGCTCTCATATACGAGTAAGTTTTTATTTATTATTTTTTAGATTTACATACATACATACATAGGTACGAGTAATTTCAAGTATGTACATATGTATGTATTGTTTGAATAAAATAAAAGTAGTTCATTTAAAAAAAAAGGGGTAAGCAAAATTAAGGGGGAAATACGTAGTAAGTGTATAATCTATGAACTACATAGTATTTATTTGTGAAAAATATTCTGTAATAGTTGTCTGCTTTAAGGAGCGTAGTAATTGCTTAAGAATTGTATTCTCAATTTCATTTAAAGTGCCATCAATGTTATTAAAGAGGCAGTATTTTTGTGGCACATCTAAGGCAACTAAAGCCTCTTTCAATGTCAAAATACTGGTTGATTGTTCTTTTGAATCGTCGTCATCTTGTATCGATATTTCGACAGTTTGGTTGTCTCTTACAGCATCAACCATATCTGCATCAGTTAAGCTTCCATAGCATTCTAAATCATCATCACATCTTATATAGCTTTCATAGTTGGAAACTATTTCAAAAAATTCGTTATTCTCTGTTATTTGTGATACCATATCAGCAAAGTAAAATTTGTTTGCATATTTTTTCATAAGAGAACACATAATGATTTTTTGTTTTATGTGGGCACTTAAAAATAATATTTTGTACTAAAATTAAACATTATTGACCGAAATTGGAATGCTGTTATCCACAATATGCACTAAAGCAAAATGCAGGTACGCAATTTTTTTTCAACCAAAATTTAGCTATTAGACACAATTCTTTGCATTTTGTGCAGCTATGCGAAAAATGCAGTTAAGCGAAATGCAGCTAAACGAAAAATACTGTATAATTAAAGTTTGAGTGTGTATTTGTAGAATTATTTTGCGGTGAAACATTTTGTGTCGGAATAGAACTAGCCTTAGCAGCATCTGCATACGATACACGGGAAGTAACTGGTTGGCTCATTTGCTGAAAAGTGGCAGAGTAAGAGTTTGCTGATTGAGCTGGAGCTAATTTAGGTTTTTGCACCATAGTCTTCTTTACAAAAGAGTACACAGGACAACCTCTGTAGTTAGCGGTGTGATTACCTCCACAATTACTGCATTTTTTATCACTTTGATCTTTTGGTTTGTTGCAGCTAGCGGTGCCGTGTAATTCGCCGCACACAACACAAACAGAGGGTAAATTGCAGTATGTTTTTGTATGGCCATATTCTTGGCAATTATGGCACTGTACAGGACCTGAACGCTTATGTGGCTCTTCAACGGTTATTTTTCGATATAAGAGATATTTTTAATTATATATTGGATGGGTCTCATTTTTTTCAATTTTATATCATTTGGCTCAAGTTCAACGCGAAATAGAGGTTGAGGGATCTTTTCCCTATTTATTATGTTCGATACATTTTTTACTTTAAAATCCTGAAGGAAGTGAGCATCTTTTACTTCTTCGGGAGTAACATAGGAATCTATGCCCTTCACCATAATCTGCATACCTTTAGCACTCTTGAGCTGATATGTGTAGAAATTTGTTTTACTTTTTTCAAATTCAGCAACCATTTTGCGGAAATCTTTTTCGTCATAAATTTGGATTTTAGTTTCATCGATGTTGCCACGTTTTATTGGAACAATGTGAAATTTATTCTCACCAATGACCGAAATTAATTTTTTAATAAGGGCATTTGAATTTTTTTGTCTCAAATAGATTGGTGGCGGCTTGGATGTTTTGTTCGAGGATACCTCGGGTTTGTCGTTGTCATCTTGAAAAATTTTAAAGCGGTTTTGGCGATTAGTTGAGGCTGCGCTGTTATCCCTAGACACTTTTGGAGCAGATGAGATTTTTGAAGAATTCGGGCTTCGCCCGCGCTTTAAAATTGTAATGTATCTGTCCATTCCAACTTGTACCTTGAGTTTCGAGCCGCTGTTATCTGTAGTGATAACTTTGTTAAGTGATAAACACGAGCCTGAAGGGGATGATATTACTGACTTATATGAAGAAGTACTGGGCAACTGTAATGTTAATGCATCATTACTATTTGGCATTGGACAAAGCGAAGTTGATCGCTGACGAAAAATTGGCGTTGCCGTTAACAAAAGATTTTCATCAGGTTTATTTTTTATATTTTGTTCATTCAGAGTTTCAGAACTCACAGTAAAATAAGCATTTCTGCCGTTAGAACTCACTTCAAGTTTTTCTGTATTTGAGGAATTCATACAAAGAATTCCTCAAGGGTTATTCGTTTATGTTTTTTTTTATTTTCAGTATTTTTTGTTTTTGTTATTTATGATTGTTTGTTTGACTTTGAGGTATTCCTCAATATCACTTGTTTAAGTTTTTTTTTGCGGTTTTTTTTGTGTTTGTTATTTTTACTATGTAAAAAATATTAGCAAAGCAGAAAGCTTATTTATTAAAGACAGTATGTATGTACCTATTACGAATAATATGTACTACTAATATTTTTTTTTTGTATATGTAATTTTTGTTTGTTTGGTAAGTAAGTAAAATTCCGCTATTCGACTGTTCGCTATGAAGGTACTACGAGAACCTGTTAGATGGTGAGGAGAAAGTTTTTTTCTAATCATTAATTTGTAGACAGCAATTGTATCTGGGTCAACTCAACTCATAAATGTATTGTATACACACGCAAAGAAAAAATATGGTTGAGGTAACCATAATCAAACAGCAACATACTATGATTGAATTATATGGTTGCCGTCAAATCATATTATTGTCAATGGAAAAGCAAAGTTGAAATAATATTATTTTCTGAGTTAATAATAATATTATCTACAAAAACAATTAACTTTGTTATACCTAGGGCCCGTTTCTCAAAACTACAAATTACAAATTTACAAGTAAAATACACACAAAACAACAATAAAATTTGTAAAAGTGTTGTTGTTTTGTGTGTATTTTACTTGTAGATTTGTAACTTGTAGATTTGAGAAACGGGCCCCTAATCTTATTATTGTAAATAAGACAACACTATTATTAAATGTGACTAAAATATAATTGATACTTACCATACCATGTTCTAATATTATAATAATATTATTAAATATGACCATAGTATATAGTATGTAATAATAATATTTTGTTTTGAATCATATATTTTTTAGCAAATCGTTTGTTTAAAACATCTGTGCGATAAATCCGAAATAAAAATAAATTAATATTGTTGAAAGAAAATGTATGTACATATGTATAGAAATGTATACTTACATATATGTGTGTACACGAAATACAGACATATCTGTATAAAGAGATATACATACATACATATGTATGTACATATTATTTTTATTTATCTACCCTTTTGTTTATACTTTTTTTTATTTATTTAACACCACGCAAACGAAACACTGAACTGACAGAAGATGTTTCTGAAAAAGATTTTTTTAAAAACTTAACATTGTATGATTTTGGATAACATTATATTGTTATTTACATCATATTAGTTTTGCACAATAATACAAATTGTATCCATATCACACTTTCTATGAATATAATAATGTAATTATTAAATTCAAACATAACTGTCTTTATCGTAACGAAATTAATATTTAAAATAACAGTAATTAGTTTTCAACGACCACACATTTGTTTCAGAGAACATAATATTGTTTTCTCAACCATTTTACAACCATATCTTTTCTTTGCGTGCAGGTATGATTGATGGTAATGAGGACTTTTTGCAAGTGAGAAATCATTAGATTTAAGGGGTCAACCAGCAAACCTCTTGTAAAAACACTTGAGGTAAAAATTCTCCCAACCATAGATATTCCAATGTTTCTGATACTTAATGAAAACACCGATGGTGAATTGATGATGGAGGTAACTGTGTTATTTTACATCGATTTTCTAGATTAGTTGGTTATTAAAGATGTTTTTCTTTTTATATCAACTAATTTCTCCACACATCCATTTACAAATTATACAAATATTCTCTATTTCAACTAGTAAAATCTGAAAAATAGTAGTGACACATTAGAAGAAAAATTAATAAAAAGAGAGACTGACTGAAAAACTGATACGTACACTCTGTCTGACAGGTACAAAAAGCTCACTTAAATATATTAGAAATATATACGCAATACGCTGAACTTTAGTAAAATGAGAAAAAAAATCACAGAACATCAAATAAAAGATATAGGCGCTCACCCTTCATAAAATAAACATACACACGTACCTTATTAATGTAAACATATTATGAGTATGAAGTAACACAATTTGAAGAATAAAAAGTTTAATATTTAATTAGCCCTAACGCTCACAAAGAGTTGACAGAAATGCTGACATACAAAGTTATATTTCATACAAGAAAAGTAGCTGAGATGCCAGACCTAAATTGTAAGAAAACGACATCGTTTTCTGTTGATCGCTATTAAAAAAGAAAATAAAATTGTTCATTATAATTTAACTAATTTAAAATAACAATTAAGTTCAGTATCATATCCATATGATGCTGATCTTGAAGAAAAATTTATAAATAAACGTTATGTAATTATATATATATATATATGTATATGTATGTTATGTGTTATATATATATATATATATATATGTTATATGTATCTAAGATTCCAACAAAGCTATTATATGAAAGAATCTCAAGCGCTTCTAACTGTACCAGAGTTTAAGATAGAAAAGCTCCGTTTATTCAATAGCGGGCTAATTGAATAAAATTTTAATTTGAAACAGTAAGCAAAGACATCAGCTTACAGCACTCTTATTCATGATTATACACTAGAATATGTATATACTAGAGTTTTTCTTTTCCCGGACTTTTTCATTTCACGGGAAAGCGGGAAAGATTTTTCGGTTTCCCGGGAAATCCCGGGAAACACAATACCGTTTCCGTTCTTTATATAATAGTAATACATAGATACCAATTTTATTTTTTTTTTTTTGAATGCATGATTTTTTTATTTATTGTATCTTCATATATGAACTAACAATAAGTATTCAAATCTTAAATCTAAAAATATAATTAGGCCCGACCAGTGTCGGACATAAGCTTAGTAATAGTTATATATAATACATAAGTAGTGATAGTCAAAAGGAAAAAAATAAAGTATTTTCAAGAAGTCCCATCTGGAGTGCTATGAATAAGAGCCCATGTGTCCCTCTTTTTTAGGCGGATGTGTCCAGTAAAGTTCAAAATATTACGGGCAAGCGGATTAGGATGTGACTCGAGTTTTGTTAAATATTTGCCAGCGTATTTTGCAATTTCTTCAGTCACTAGTGGCATATTTAAATCACGATGTATATTTGAATTTTTTATATACCATGGAGCCAATGTTATTAAGCGTAAAATTTTGTTTTGCCTTCGTTGGATTCTCTCGACATTAGAAGCTGAAGCAGTGCCCCATAACTGTATTCCGTAGCACCATATTGGTTTCAAAATCGTCTTGTATATTAAAAGTTTACAATCTAGACTGAGTGAAGAATTTCTACCAATCAGCCAATGTAGCTGAGTTAATTTCAGTTTCATTTGTGTTAGCTTTGAGTCAATATGGGGCTTCCATGTAAGCCGTCGATCAAGGTGTATACCAAGGTATTTTACGTGTGAATGTTGAAGAACAACTTGATTGTTGATTCGAATAGGGGAACAAGTATCTCTTCGCAGGGTAAATGTTACCTGGACACACTTTTGCTCGTTTACTTTGATTCTCCATAAATTTAACCATAGTTCCAGTTGTGTAATATGTTCTTGTAGATATCGGGAAGCCTCGTGAGGGTTTTCGTGCATACTAAGGCAGGCTGTATCATCGGCAAACGTAGATGTATGAATATTGCTGCTCAAAGGCATATCACAAGTGTAAATCAAATACAAAACTGGCCCCAGTATGCTCCCCTGTGGCACACCGGATGATATAGATTCGGGCACACTCATGAAGTCTCCTTCCACAACCGTAAACTTCCGAGTAGTAATATAACTTTCTAATAGCTTCAGAAAATTTATTGGTAAATATGATTTCAATTTTAAAATAAGACCTTCATGCCACACTTTATCAAATGCCTGAGAAACGTCGATAAACAGCGCAGAACAATACTTCTGTTCTTCAAATGTTCTTCTTATAAATTGAACCAATCTATGAGTTTGTTCGATGGTGCTATGCTGACTTCTAAAACCAAACCGGTATGCACCCATTACTAACTAGAATTGGGGACAATTTTGTCATGAGCAGTTTTTCGAAAAGTTTTGACATTGTTGATAGAAGACTTATTGGCCTGTATGACTCAGCCTTGGTAAGGTCTTTGCCCGGCTTTGGAATCATTTTAACTTTGGCAAGCTTCCAGCTATTTGGAAAATACTCCAGTCTTAAAATGGCGTTAAAAATAAATAATAGGATTCTAATTGCAATACGAGGCAACTTTATTAGCATCTGGTTACTAATTCCATCAATACCCGGAGCTTTCTTCGGGTTAAGTTCAGCAATTACTTTTTGTACATCACACGTTCTAAATTTTTTGGGTCGAGGGGGTAGCGCCACTACATTCAGCAAATCAATAACACCAGTACACGAGTTAGGGGTAAATACTGATTTTAAATGCTCAGCAAATAGTTTACCTTTTTCAGTATCGCTTCTTGCCCAACCCCCTGTAGATGTACGCAGAGGTGGTTTAAACGCAACAGGTGTTTTAAGCTTTCTAGCAGCGCGCCACAAGGAGTAATTAGATGCTGGTGTGGCATCAAGACCTTCCAGATAGTTTTTAAAAGATGCAGTTTTTTCAAATGCAAGCAAGTCTTGGAGTCGTTTAGTGCACTCTTTAAATCTGATTTTATGTTGTGGTGATCTGTGCTGTTGCCATTCCCTTCTAGCTCTTCTTTTTTCACTTACAAGACGTTCAATATCCGTAGAATAAATTCTATTAAATCCAGTCTGCGGGTAGGAGGTAGTCGCATGTTCAGCAGCCTGTTTTATATTTTTGATAAGATTGCCAATGTTAAATTCAATATCTTCGGATGTTCTTAGTATAATGTTTTCCGTACAATGAGTACTGAGATATTTTCTGAACCCCAGCCAATTAACACGGTTGATCGTCTTCACATACGGGTGAGGTAAGTCACTACTTAGTGGGCTACAAATTGTAACGATCGTGGGAGAGTGATCGGAGGAAAGATCTTGAGACGCTTCAACATGAACTAATTCCCTAGAAATATTTTTCATGACTCCAAAATCTATAACATCCGGAATTTTTTGTATGTCCGTAGGCCAGTAAGTGGGCTCCCCACTCGAAATGACGTCCAAGCCCATTTTTGAAATTGTGTTGAACAATGCCCGACCTCTAGGTGTAATAAGACGCGAACCCCAGAACGTATGTTTTGCATTGTAGTCGCCAGCTGCTACGAAGCAAGGGCCAAGGGATTTGTAGAAATTCTCGTATTGGTCCTCAGTAATTGCGAACCTAGGAGGGGAGTAAATTGATGATATGACAAAATTAGTGCAAAAATTTTCGATACAAATATTCGTTGCTTGTAAATGTTCTTCGCAAATGTTGTCAATAATATAATGCTTGAGTCTTGACTTTATTAAAATTGCTGATCCACCGCATGCTCTTCCTCTCGGGTCCTTTGAATCATATAAGGTGTAGCCATAAATTTTAAAAAGGCTTCTCGAAGTCAAATGAGTCTCAGAGACCAACATTATATCAATATTTTTTTCCGTGAGGAAGTGCTCAAGTTCATTTTTATGTTGGCGAATGCCGTTTGCGTTCCAGAAACATATTGTTAACGTGTTCATGGCTTATTAAGTATTGCTTGAAGCAGAGTATTCTGCATTCGCAACATTTCTTGCATCATGCTAGTCATACTTGTTGTAAAATTGTTTATAGTTTGCACCAGATTTTCAATAGTAGCTTCAAGGCGATTAAAATTAAAGCCTGAGTTTGTATTTATTGAAGTATTTGGCCGTGAAACATTTTGTGTGGGAATAGAGCTTGTTTTTGCAGCATCGGCATACGATACACGTGAATTAACTGGTTGGCTCACTTGGGCAAGAGTGGCGGAGTAAGTGTTTGCTGTTTGTGCTGGAGCTACTTTAGGTTTTTGCCCCATTGTCTTTTTAACGAAAGAATATACACGACAACCTCTGTAGTTAGCAGTGTGATTTTCTCCACAATTACTGCATTTTTTGTTACTTTGATCTTTCGGTTTATTGCAACTAGCAGTACCGTGCAATTCACCGCAAATAACACAAACTGTAGGTAATTTGCAGTAAGTTTTTGTGTGGCCATATTCTTGACAATTATGGCACTGTACGGGTCCAGAACGCTTGTGTGGTTCTTCAACTGTTATTTTTCGGTATAAAAGATATTTTAAATTATAAATTGGGTGCGTCTCATTTTTTCTCAATTTTATATCATTCGGCTCAAGTTCAACGCGAAATAGAGGCTGGGGGATCTTCTCCCTATTTATTATATTTGAAACATTTTTTACCTTGAATCCCTGGAGGACGAGTGCGTCTTTTATTTCTTCGGGAACAACATAAGAATCTATGCCCTTCAATACGATCTGCAGGCCTTTAGCACTCTTGAGCTGGTATGTGTAGAAACTTGTTTTATTTTTTTCAAATTCAGAAACCATTTTACGGAAATCTGTTTCGTCATAAATTTGAATTTTCGTTTCATCGATATTGCCACGTTTTATTGGAACAATGTGAAATTTTTTCTCACCAATGACCGAAATTAATTTCTTAATAAGAGCGTTTGAATTTTTTTCTCTCAAATATATTGGTGGCGGCTTGGAGGTTTTTTTCTCAGATTTATCAGGTGTGTCGTTGTCATCTTGCAATATTTGAAACGATTAGCGGAGGATGCGCTGTTATCCCTAGATACCTTTGAAGCAGATGCAATTTTATTAGAATTTGGGCTTCGCCCGCGCTTTCCCACCATTATATATCGGTCCATTCCGACTTGGACCTTGGGTTTTGGGCTACTCTTATTTATATTGACAATTTGGGTAAGTGATGAACACGAGCCTGAATCGGATGATATCGCTGATTTAAATGACGAAGTAGTAGGCAACTGTAATGTTAACAAATCACTAGTTGACATTGGACAAAGCGAAGTTGATCGCTGACGAAAAATTGGCTTAGCCGTTAAAAAAAGTCTGTCATCAGGTTTTTTATTTATTTTGTTTATATTAAGAGCATCAGAACTCACAGTAAGTATATCATCAGATTTTTTATTGTTATCATTAAGATCATCAGAGCTCACACCAATTTTATAAAAAAAAATTATTCGAGTATTATTGAAAAAAATATTACGAAATATCCCCCTTATGAAAAAATCATTGTTTAGTTTAAAGTTGATTTAACAAACGAATTTTGTATGGCAAAACCAGTTTTAACGCATGCTTTAACTTGAACAATCGTTTTTGCATAAGGGCATATTTCTTTGGAAATAGGACTTTAGTACAGAATAAGCTGTTAATGATGTTAACCGTAGTATTTACCAAATAGAATCTGTAATTATTTGTAATTTTCTTTTATTTCCTAGCTCATTTCTGGTTTTTAATTTTATGAATTGTTGTAGAATTAAATTTTGAACGTCGCGTTCTGCTTTTTACAAATAAATGCATCTAAGTCTCAGAGCGCATGCGTGCCAGATGTAAGCTCGGCCTTAGTTGTTGTAAAGCTTTAGCTATTGTGATATTGCTATCACCTTATTATGGCACCATCGCATACATAAAGTGAATAACGACACTCATCAAGGAATGTGTAAATACATACATATTAAGTTGCCATAACAAAATCAAAAAATCCCGGGAATTCCCGCACAAATTTCCCGGGATTTCTTTCTCGGAAAATGCGTGGGATCCCGGGAAATTTTTCCCGGGAAATCCCGTATGAAAAACACTAGTATATACCTATCAAAGGTCAAATTCTAAAAGTCTTATAAATTAAGCAATATGGAAAATAACATAATTTTTACACACGTACAAGGTTTCAAAAATAACTCAAATTAATTTATTGAAAAGAAGTAGCGATTGTTTTCATCAATTACGAATATAATAATTTCAATATAAGACTCCCTTTTGATTTTAAATATTTATCAATAAAAAAAAGAAGCAAACTGTCTAACAAAAAAAATATCATTACCTAAGCTGGACTGCCGGATTAGTTTAATTTAAAAATTTTTGTAAATGTATAAAAGGTAATGCAATATGTTCTAAAATAAATGTACAAGGTGGTGAAAAAAGCCTACGGCTGGAAAAAATTTAATATCAAAATATTTCTATGAATGACTATTAGGCTGCATCAACTTTAAACAAATGTAAATTATATATAGGAAATATTTCTATTATAGTTACTAGTACTTTAAAGTATGTATCTTAAAGCATTCAGTTTTACTTAAAACAGAAAATCCTCACAAACTTTTAAGTAAATACAGATAAAAATTAAAACAACGTTTTTTAATTTCAAATAAAAAAACTATGAAGATATTTCACATCTATACATAAAAGATCAGGCGAATATTTACAACAACAACAAAAGATCGCACATGACATAAATAAATAAATTCAGTAAAGTGCGACTTTGACTCGCGCACGAAGGGTTCCGTACGTTGGCTTTGAGCATTTTTTTTAATACAGTGTTTTTTTACGTTTTTTCAGCTGAAATAATTTTTTTTTGATTATTTTTTGCTTTTTCTCGTTTTTGCGATTTTTTTAATTTTGGCGATTTTTTTTAATTTTGGCGATTTTTTTAATTTTGGCGTTTTTTTTTCATTTCGGCGATTTTTTTTTCATTTTGGGAATTTGTTTAATTTTGACGATTTTTTTTATTTTGGCGATTTTTTCATTTTGGCGATTTTTCCGGTTTTTCGCGATTTATTTTCGATTTAGAAATTTTTTTTAATTTGGTGCTTTTTTTCGTTTTGGCGATTTTTTTTTGATTTTAACGATTTTTTTTCGGTTTGGCGATTTTATAATTTTAAGATTTTTTTGTTTTACCGTTTTTGAAAATTTCAGGAAGTTTGCTCTTACGGTTTCCAAGATACAGCAAGTTTTCAAAGTTACATAGTCGAAATTACATTAACTGATGGTACACCCTTTAATTAAATTTTTTTAAATTTTAGTGTTAGTTGTTGTAGTCTGTATAAAAATACACGAACTTTACAAATTTCAAGTGCATATACATACATACAATTGTGTGTATATTAGATAGGATTTTAAAATTTTTCGTTGCTCGTTTTGGCACACCCTTTAATTTCCAACTCTCATGTATTTGTTGTTGTAGCGGCCAAGGGTCCCATGTAAAATACATACATATAATTGTATGTATATTACATGGGATTTTAAAATTTTTCGTTGCTCGTTTTGGCACACCCTTTAATTTCCAACTCTCATGTATTTGTTGTTGTAGCGGCCAAGGGTCCCATGTAATATACATACATACATACAATTGTATGTATATTACATGGGATTTTGAAATTTTTCGTTGCTCGTTTTGGCACACCCTTTAATTTCCAACTCTCGTGTATTTGTTGTTGTAGCGGCCAAGGGTCGCATGTAATATACATACATACATACAATTGTATGTATATTACATGGGATTTTAACATTTTTCGTTGCTCGTTTTGGCACACCATTTAATTTCCAACTCTCATGTATTTGTTGTTGTAGCGGCCAAGGGTCTTATGTAATATACATACATACATACAATTGTATGTATATTACATGGGATTTTAAAATTTTTCGTTGCTCGTTTTGGCACACCCTTTAATTTCCAACTCTCATGTATTTGTTGTTGTAGCGGCCAAGGGTCCCATGTAAAATACATACATATAATTGTATGTATATTACATGGGATTTTAAAATTTTTCGTTGCTCGTTTTGGCACACCCTTTAATTTCCAACTCTCATGTATTTGTTGTTGTAGCGCCCAAGGGTCCCATGTAATATACATACAAACATACAATTGTATGTATATTACATGGGATTTTAAAATTTTTCGTTGCTCGTTTTGGCACACCCTTTAATTTCCAACTCTCATGTATTTGTTGTTGTAGCGGCCAAGGGTCCCATGTAATATAGATACATACAATTGTATGTATATTACATGGGATTTTAACATTTTGCGTTGCTCGTTTTGGCACACCCTTTAATTTCCAACTCTCATGTATTTGTTGTTGTAGCGGCCAAGGGTCTACACACTGTGTCCAAATTTCAGGTCCGTAGCTCTTACGGTTCCCGAGAAAATACCCTGTGACGGACAGACGGACAGACGGACAGACGGCCAGACGGACAGACGGACAGCGTAGCGAAAACAATAGGGTTCTATTTTCACCTTTGGTGTACGGAACCCTAAAAAATATATTCCAGCACGTAGCCAAACACTTATTTGTATGTACATACATACATAAAATCAATTTGTAGATATGTATGTACACATAATATCAAATTTCTTATCAATACTCAAGTATTTATTAGATCTTGACAATCACACTTACATTCAAAGCACATGCCAAAGCTATACGAACTTATTATGGACAGAGAAACTATAAATTTCCATGATCGTATGAAAAGAAGTTCAGCCAAAGAAGCCGGATGTAGTTAAATAAACAAAATCTGTAATATAAACAAATTTTTCACAGGCAGACTTTAACGTTGGACAATTTTAAGAATCAGAAAATATAAAGCAGTCTTAAGTATAAAAACATACTATGATAAAAAAAAAGTTTTGATATAGGCTAATATATCAGATGTCCAAATGTCTGGCATGACACACAAAGAGGTGATGACGTAATACACAAACATACATAATGAAATTTTATAATATTATGAAATTCATACACACACACATACATACTCAAATACACATACACACACATACAAATTCCCACAATTCATACGAAATCGTGTACTAGTCGTCAAATCTAATTTATGTGATGGTATTACGATATAAAATCGCTAGCATCAGCTTGTAATGCAAGGGTACGAGAAAAATCGGGACACGTTAAAGCAGATGCTTCTATAAGTTTTGGTGTATGTCTCCAAAAGCTATTTTCTATAATTGTTACATTAAAGTAAAATATACTGAAATAAAAATATCATTACCCCTATTCAAAAAATCTGCTTATCAACCTGATTTGATTCAAAATATTTAACATCTGAAATTCACTTGTACATATAAACCATATGTCAACACATTATTTTCTATCTCCATAAGAATAGCAACGTCAATAGCCTAGAAAACATATACACATTCATTTGTAAATACATATGTATGAAAAACTCTCGAAGGCCAAACAATACACACAAGCAATGATATTCTTCAAAGTAAAAATAGATACGGTCACATACATTAATACAACAACATATACATACATTACCAAATACATTTCCTATCCACTTCCATCCACAACAGGGTTGCCACTCTCTGTAGCTATTAGATTATTTCCCCAGAGATCGCAAACATAAATGCATACATAGAATAACCCTATATAAGCATACCAACGATAACTCAAAACAGCAACCTAAAGTCTATCAAATAACAAGTGGGAGCAAGTCTCTTTGTGGCAACACTAAAATTTTAGTTACAACTTTGGTATAATAAGTTTTCTTCTACCCGTCAGTATAAAAGAAGGAGAGAGGTGGAATTGTCAATATACACACATTTGTATGTTCGTAAATTATAGAAATGTACCAGTAAATAACTGTCTGGTTAGTATGTCTCAAGACCCCATAACAACTACGTGGTCACTACCTACTTAATTGTTTTAGAGTGACTAGTATATTTTCAATGACAAGCACATGCTAAATGTCTATAGTACAAAGTATTGCATGGGGTATAATTATATACTAGCACATTTTTCACCATCGACATTTCCTACTGGGTATAATGATTGTCCGCACTACAATAAAAGTATCAGACACTATCAAAAATATACGTAAATACAAACACACACACACACATACATACACACATACATACATACGTACATACATACACTGTAAGCACAACGCTTCTCTACAATAACAACAAAAGCTGTACGCTAGTATACATACATACACATACACAAAGAATCAAACTCACACACACACACACATATAGCCAAGAAAATCTCAGCATGAAAATCCCCAAAATTCCCCTATTTGTAACAGGGTTGCCACCCTTTTTGATTTTCCCTGTTTTTAATTCCCAAAACATGTCTAAAGTCACCATTACCACTCTACTAATGAACTAACAATAAGTAATCAAATCTTAGGTCTGTATATAATTAATGGGCTCGACCAATGCCGAAAACAAATTTACTGCCTGGTTCACGATGTCGATCGATATGTTAAGCGAGCGTCATGAAGTCACTCATTATCGTTCTCTTAAGCGCCTCACTAATTATCGACTTGTCGGTCGTCAGGTGTTACGTTTCTAACGTAATCCATTTTATAATTGTCAAATTACTATACTGCCATACCAATTATTCCATAAATTAAACGCTTGTTTGAAAATAAAAATCGGTAAAACATGTAAATGAGGCTACAAAAATGCAGCTCTGCGCTACTTACAATTTGCTACAAATGACAACAAAGAAGTAAATAAAAGACATTTGTTTTCAGTGATTAAACTTACAGTTAAAAAAGTGTAAAGTGTAGTAGTTAAAAAAGAAGATTTATAAATCAAAATAATAAAGCATACAAATATTTTAGTGCTGCAGTGACTTATTTTATTGATTTAAATTGCATCAAAATGTTTCTTTCCATGGCCGTTTATTTTTTGGAAGATATCGAGGAGGAGCATGTTTCTCGCAGATATTTGCGAGACAATTCCAATGTTCTGGATATGCCATCAACAGAGTAAGTAGTTGTATATACATAAATTTTAATATACATACGTACTTACGTACATAAAAACTTGTGTGTGCAAATGTATAACATTTATGTACATGCATACGTACATACATATATATGAGTATGTTATTTGTATATGCATACATAATTGTGTTCTTTTAGATTTGTGGCAAATTTTCGTGTGTCGAAAGATATTTTTGTTTTGTTGTTGGAAATGCTGAAAGAAAAATGGTCACCAGCATTCCGTAGCACCCAAATTCGGCCGGATATTAAAATTGTGACTTTCTTGCGCTTCTTGGCCACGGGGAGTTACCAACGAGCAATCGGAAACGAGAACGTTTCCTCAACATCTAAAGCAACAGTGCATCGAATAATTGCAGAATGCTTACAGATGTTCGAGGAATGGATTTGTCCGCAATGGATAAAAATGCCTCGTATTGAAGAAGAAGCGGAAATTATTGAGCATTTTTTCGACCGCACAGGGTTCCCGGGTGTAATAGGATGTGTTGATGGAACACACATTCGCATTAAGTCTCCAGGCGAGGAACTGAAGCGTTTGTATTATAACAGAAAGGGATACTGTAGTATAAATGCAATGATGGTAAACAAATACTTAAATAAATATCTCTGTATTATTTTCACGATTTATATTTATTTTAGATTTGTGACCACAAAATGACCATCATGTTTGTAGACGCTAGGCATCCCGGCTCCAATCATGATGCGTTCATATGGGAACACAGTCTAGCCAACAAAAAATTGCAGGAAAACTTTGAAGGTGGTAAACGTAATGTCTGGATACTAGGTAATGTACTTATATTGTTACAAGTATACATATATTCATACATATACATATGGATGTATACGGAAATCAGTTTGGATTAAGCAAATATAAAAACAAATTACTTTTCTTTGTTAAAGGGGATGGCGGATATAAGCTGAAACCTTTTCTGTTGACGCCGTTCAGGAATCCAAAAGATATTTATGAAAGACGTTTCAACACGAAGCATATCAGTACACGAAATGTGGTTGAGCGATGCTTCGGTGTACACAAAAACAGATTTCGTTGTATCATCGGCTCAAGAGGTCTCCATTACTCCCCTGAGCAATCAACAAAGATTATAAATGCATGTTGTGCGGTCCATAATATGTGCATCAGATACAGATGTGTGCAAGAAATTATAGATGAACTAGAAGTACGAGACGACCCTATAGACAATGATGACAACGAAGAAGCTACTGCGGCAGCAATTAGAAGAAGTGTTGCAATAAATTTGTAAAGCAAATATAAAAAGGCTCTTTTTAGAGCCACAAACAGTTTAAAAATGAGATAAAATTTGTTCAACAATATCTATATGTACATATGTATTTTATTATATTTCAATTCATTTACATATACATACATACATATTTAAAAGCTAGTATAAGGAAAATTAATTTATTATGTATTATTCATAAAAAATATTTTTGGTTTATACAAGGTTTATGAAACAAATTTCTATGGGAAATTTGTCAAATAAACGTGTAATAAACCTAAATCAAGGCACATTCACAAGGTAGTAGCGGAAATGCAGCTGAGCTACTTTTTTTCCAAATTAAAGTTCATCCGAAACTTCAAAAAATTTTTACGAAAGAGAAATTAAAAGAAAATTTAAAAAATTTCAATATGAAAAATATTTTATTAAAAAAATTCTGTGAAAGCAAATTTAAAAATATGAAAAAAACTATTAAAAAATTGTGAGAAGTGCTAAACGTTGCAAATTTTGTTAGTGGTAGCTGCCGTGGAGAAATATTTTCAAATTTATGTGAATCAATTTTATTATTATTGTGTTAAACAAATTCTATTTTTGAAGTTTTGGATGAACTAAAACCCATGTTTAACATTTTTTAAACGCACTAATAATCCCAAATTATTATTTTACTTATTAAGTAAAATATTTTTTATTAAAAATACATTGAAATTGATTATTGAGGGGTTTAGCTGGATCCTATGCGCATTTCACAGTTGCTAATGCAGATCATCAGGGAACCTTTACCCAAATTTCTTAGAACAACTAGAGTTATTATATTATAAACTTTCATTTAAACAAATGAGAAGCCTAACAACAAATAACAAAGTTGAAACAAGAACTCAATAATCAACATGTTTTTTTATTTTCTTACTTTACCATTGCTACATTGGCTGACTTTTTTTCAGCTTCAAATTGTAGTTGTAAGAGTATGTAAAAGAAAATAAATGTAAATAACAACAACAGCTATTAAAGAATAGAGTGTTGCCACACAAGTATTTTTGTATGACCGGGTGCAGTCAAGTTAATAATTAGTGTTTTTATGGGAATTTTTAAAATTTAAGTTTAACATTTTTTAAACGCACTAATAATCCCAAATTATTATTTTACTTATTAAGTAAAATATTTTTTATTAAAAATACATTGAAATTGATTATTGAGGGGTTTAGCTGGATCCTATGCGCATTTCACTGTTGCTAATGCAGATCATCAGGGAACCTTTACCCAAATTTCTTAGAACAACTAGAGTTATTATATTATAAACTTTCATTTAAACAAATGAGAAGCCTAACAACAAATAACAAAGTTGAAACAAGAACTCAATAATCAACATGTTTTTTTATTTTCTTACTTTACCATTGCTACATTGGCTGACTTTTTTTCAGCTACAAATTGTAGTTGTAAGAGTATGTAAAAGAAAATAAATGTAAATAACAACAACAGCTATTAAAGAATAGAGTGTTGCCACACAAGTATTTTTTATGACCGGGTGCAGTCAAGTTAATAACACTAGTTTACAATGAAAATGTACAGTTGACGAGAGGTGATTTTCCTTATGTATTTTCTTTCGCTGAATTCGAAAATCAATGTTAAATTTTTTTTTATGGACCAGTTTTTGAGATATTGTGATTTTTTCAGTTTTTCGACCTTTTTTCACCTGACCCATAATATCTCGTGCTAGACTTGTCCAATTGGGTCGTTGTTGGTACTCAAATGAAAGGTATTGAGATGACAAATAAATATGTATAATCGGATCTTTAATTGGTATAGCGGTTCAAAATATATTGATGAAAATAGGGCACATTTTCAAAAAAATCATATTTTACAGTGATTATATGTTGACAGAAAAGTAGAAATCGTAAAAAAATCGTCTGGTTTCTGTTCATGTACGTAAAGATAATACTTTTACGTAATAACTAAGACCAACTAGAAGAAAATCGACCGAAAAATTAAAAAGTTATAAGCAATGGATTGAATAAATCCAAAGTAAAAATACATAAAAATAACAAATAACACAGGTCAGTAAAATGAAATTTATTATGTAAGGTCAAAGGTTTCATAGTAAATTTGTATATACTTAGTACTGTGTATCAATCCCTTTGAATAAGTTTTTTTGAATTGGCTCTGTATCTCGAGATTTTCCATTATAAAAAAAAGAGGATGCTGTATCACATAATTGGTATTAAATCGAGAACCAGTTCTTCGATTAAATAAAAAATTACACAGAAGGCTAGGAAACAAATAGACCTTTAAATTACGTTTTTATGAATTTTTTAACAGGCTTATAGTTTCAGAGATATTCAGAAAGTTTTATACAAAAAAAATAAATTTTTTTAAAAAAATTTAGAAAATCGTTTGTTTCTTAAAAGACTCATTAAAATTTTAAAATGAAGAAAATTTTATATTTTATTACTAATTGTGATACATTCATATGTTATAAATAAAACGAGCCAAATTTATTAAAAATCGTTCCATTAATTCTGAATTTATTCACAATTAAGTGCTACCATACGTGTATATTTTACGGAATTTTTTAATTTTTATTTATTTTATTATTATTATTTTATTCTTTAAAATATACTCGTATGGTAGCACTTAATTGTGAATAAATTCAGAATTAATGGAATGATTTTTAATAAATTTAGCTCGTTTTTTTTATAACATATGAATGTATCACAATTAGTAATAAAATATAAAATTTTCTTCAGTTTAAAATTTTAATGAGACTTTTAAGAAACAAACGATTTTCTAAATTTTTTTAAAAAAATTTATTTTTTTTGTATAAAACTTTCTGAATATCTCTGAAACTATAAGACTGTTAAAAAATTCATAAAAAAGTAATTTAAAGGTCAATTTGTTTCCTAGCCTTCTGTGTAATTTTTTATTTAATCGAAGAACTGGTTCTCGATTTAATACTAATTATGTGATACAGCATCCTCTTTTTTTTATAACGGAAAATCTCGAGATACAGAGCCAATTCAAAAAAACTAATTTAAATGGATTGATACTCAGTACTTAGTATATACAAATTGACTATGAAACCTTTGACCTTACATAATAAATTTCATTTTGTTGACCTGTGTTATTTGTTATTTTTATGTATTTTTACTTTGGATTTATTCAATCCATTGCTTATAACTTTTTAATTTTTCGGTCGATTTTCTTCTAGTTGGTCTTAGTTCTTACGTAAAAGTATTATCTTTACGTACATGAACAGAAACCAGATGATTTTTTTACGATTTCTACTTTTCTGTCAACATATAATCACTGTAAAATATGATTTTTGTAAAAATGTGCCCTATTTTCATCGATATATTTTGAACCGCTATACCAATTAAAGATCCGATTATACATATTTATTTATCATCTCAATACCTGTCATTTGAGTACCAACAACGACCCAACCGGACAAGTCTAGCACAAGATATTATGGGTCAGGTGAAAAAAGGTCGAAAAACTGAAAAAATCACAATATCTCAAAAACTGTTCCATAAAAAAAAATTTAACCTTGATTTTCGAATTCAGCGGAAAAAAATACATAAGGAAATATAAATCTTATCAAATGTACATGAAAAAAATTTTATTTTGTAAACTAGTGTAATTAGTGTTTTTATGGGAATTTTTAAAATTTAAGTTTAACATTTTTTAAACGCACTAATAATCCCAAATTATTATTTTACTTATTAAGTAA
This sequence comes from Tachina lurida, assembly GCA_944452675.1. Taxonomy (NCBI): domain Eukaryota; kingdom Metazoa; phylum Arthropoda; class Insecta; order Diptera; family Tachinidae; genus Tachina; species Tachina lurida. The sequence continues at coordinate 96,453,681 of OX101752.1, forward strand.
AATATTTTTTATTAAAAATACATTGAAATTGATTATTGAGGGGTTTAGCTGGATCCTATGCGCATTTCACTGTTGCTAATGCAGATCATCAGGGAACCTTTACCCAAATTTCTTAGAACAACTAGAGTTATTATATTATAAACTTTCATTTAAACAAATGAGAAGCCTAACAACAAATAACAAAGTTGAAACAAGAACTCAATAATCAACATGTTTTTTTATTTTCTTACTTTACCATTTCAATGTATTTTTAATAAAAAATATTTTACTTAATAAGTAAAATAATAATTTGGGATTATTAGTGCGTTTAAAAAATGTTAAACTTAAATATTAAAAATTCCCATAAAAACACTAATTAAAACCCATGTTGTTTTTTTCATTGTTGTATTTTTTCATTGTTTTTGTGGTCCTGATATTACCTGGAAATGAATTTGCCTTGACCTAAATAGTAAATTTGTACAATAATACTATATATATATATATGAATATAAGCAAATATACTGTAAATAACTAAATACAGAGGCGGACAAATATATTCACACATAGACTTGTAATAACTATATCAGGACATACATACATACATATCGCTTTACCAAATGCATTTAGGAAAACAAGTTGTACACAGCAATTATTACTTCATTAATTAACTATTTGAAAAAATAAATGAACAAAATGTTTTGTTTTTATATAAATAAAAAAAACTTTTTCATATCCAAATAGTTCATTAATGAAGTAATAATTGCTGTGTACAACTTGTTTTCCTAAATGCATTTGGTAAAGCGATATGTATGTATGTATGTCCTGATATAGTTATTACAAGTCTATGTGTGAATATATTTGTCCGCCTCTGTATTTAGTTATTTTTACAGTATATTTACTTATATTCATATATATGTATATATATAGTATTATTGTACAAATTTACTATTTTGTTATTTGGTTATTTATTTGGTTGTATACATACATATGTATATTCATTTGTTTAAGATATTATTATCTACATATAAATAGGCAAGTGAAAAAAGTTAAGAACCATTTTAACTGACTTAAACTCAACGTATTCCCTTGATTTTTTTTTTGTTAGATAGATTGTCAATAGGAGCAGTGCAAAATGTATTTTTTCTTCTACATTTTTGTGTCTAAGATAGTTAAAAACAGTTAAGAATATTAGCCAATCATAAAGCCATGATCTCTCTTTCTCTCTTAATTTGCTAAAAAAAAAATTACAACAATTTGGCTTGGCAACTCCATAAACACTCAGAAGGAAAAACGTATTTTATTTGTTCATTCTATTCTTATTTCCATCTTTCTATGTACTTAAACGATTATTGCTGAAACTAATAAAATTTAGATATTTAAATAACGAGTGGTACTGTATTATTTTTCTTTAGATGCTTAAAAATAATATATTTTTTTAATTATTAATAACTTTGATTAAAGTTAAATTCACCTACAGCACAAAGTAAGTTTTTTATTTTTGGTTTATTTTGTGTTCGTTTTGTTCATTGTTTTCATTATTTTTCTGTGCTTTAAATTACTGAACATACTGGAATGTTGGAATATGATGGAATGTTGGAATATGATGGAATTTTAAATTCGTATTTAGTAGTTAAGAAAGTCTATACATATGTATATTTAAATATAGTTTTTAAATTGTGTTTTAAATTCATCAAACTTTAAATATTTTCATTCTATTCTCCACCTCTGTGCGTTAACGGTTGATTTTCAACCACTGGGCGAACACTAGTAATAATAAATTCCCGTCGTTTCTGTTACGAATATTATATTATTATGGGCTAAATTTTGTAAAACGAGCACGTTAATCGTTGACAAACTTTGTATGTATTTTGTTTTTGTAAGTTATATTTTTTCATATAAAATTTGTTTTCGTTTTACAAACTTTGGTACTAATTGTTTATTTTTTTTATAGCACTGGTTCATTTTTTTTTTATTTTCTGCCAGCACTATAGCTATTGCGTCTATTTGTCCTTGCAGCTTCAGCTTGAACTTCTGCTGCAACGGCTATTCTTTTCGCAGCATCTGAAAGAGCTTTTGTTGCTTCAGCCAGGATAACCGAAGCATCCGAATGCTGTTTTGCTACCGCAGCTGACTGTTCGCTAACCCTTAATTGTCGGCGAAGGAGGCATACTTGTTCTTCAGTTGTAGTTTTTCTCTTTTTAGCAGAGGAATAGTTGGCCATATTAATATCGTCGCCTTCATCTTTATTCTGCCGTTTATTGCGCTGCATAGGAGGCGAAAGGTGAGCTGGTTGTTGAGAGGGCTGTGGCAATTGCTCAACATCTTCCTGTCTGGAAGGTGTGACAACGCCTACTGCCTTACTACTCCTGGGTGGTGTATCCACCAATTGGGTGAAACAAGATTCAATCGAGTCTGTGTTTTTCGAAATTGTTTTATTCATAAGACCGAAAACGCTGCCACTAGGTGCTGCAGCTTTGGATAAAAACAAAGTCCTATCCACAATTTGCTCCAACTCAGAAAGTGAGTTCATACGGTAGAGACCACCACCAGTTTCTGTCAAACTTTTTTTATTTTCTGCAATTTTTTTCTTTGTTCGCGATTTTAAATCGGTCCAAGTCTGAAATTACACATACATTAATATGTTGCCCAGGCAGATTTAACTCCACATATTACGCCTCAAGTAAGCAACATGTTAAAATGCATATGCATATGTTGCTCTGAGATAATTTTGAAGCATTGTGAAGCTAACTTAGCCACATGTCGTGTACTAGTAACATACATATTTACGTACGATATGTGGCTGAGCAACATATATGCATGTGCCTTTTTACATGTCGTGTACTGCAGGCTTAATAATACAAAGATTTTGTAAGGCTTCACCCAAGGAAACTTTAATCTGCTTAAATTCCACCAACATCAAAGTTTTGTAAACTCATATTGCTGGGGATAGTTTTGTTCTATGAACAGTTGGGTACACTCACACTATTAAAAAAATTGCTGACCTTTTTCCACTCAACAATGGGACGCACAGGTGGCCCATGCGAATTCAATTTATTGGAGAGTTTGGTCCACTGCTCTTCCACAGAGAGTTTGCTGCTTCCAAAAACAGCGGATCCTCTAGCAAACTCCGGATTTGCCTCCATATATTCAACCAGAATCTGCAGCTGCTGCAAAGTAGACTTTTTTATGCTGAAAAATTATTTTGGCGATTAATAAAGATGTTTTTGCTGTGTAATAACATTATTTATATACTTACGACTTGTTTTCCATTATAAAATATATAAAATAATTCACTTTTTGCTTTTTAATGTATTGTTTTTTATTTTCTTATGCCTCTGTCGACAACCACAACACAAGTGACTGATTTTGACATTTGTGCTCGCATGATATTTTATAGTGAGGCGCAAAAATGTATGAAAATCATTACGTTATTGTTCGCATTCATTATCGATCGACTTGACGTGCTGATAATTTTAAGTGAGGCGCAAATCAGCTGTTTGTCGTTAAAAAGGCATGCGACCGATACCGGTCGACATCGTGAACCAGGCAGTTAGTGATAGCAAATAGTAATACAAGAAAGATGTACAAAAATATTCTCAAAAAGTTTCATTTGCGGTATTGTAAATTAGAGCCTTAGTGTCCTTCTTTTTAAGCGGATATGTCCAGTAAAGTTCAAAATATTACGAGCAAGCGGATTGGGATGAGACTCGAGTTTATTTAAATATTTGCCTGCGTGTTTTGCAATTTCTTCAGTCACTAGTGGCATATTTAAATCACGATGTATATTTGAATTTTTGACGTACCATGGAGCCGATGTTATTAACCGTAAAATTTTATTTCGCCTTCGTTGGGTTCTCTCTATATTTGAAGCTGAAGCAGTGCCCCATAACTGAATTCCGTAGCACCATATTGGCTTCAAAAGCGACATGTATAGTAAAAGTTTGCAGTCTAGGCTGATTGTTGAATTTCTGTCAATCAACCAATTTATTTGAGTTAATTTCAGTTTCATTGGTGTGAGCTTTGAGTCAATATGGGGTTTCCATGTAAGCTGTCGATCAAGGTGTATGCCAAGGTATTTCACTTGAGAATGTTGAGGAATATTTTGATTGTTGATTCGAATGGGGGAACAAGTATATTTTCTTAGGGTAAACGTAATATGAACACACTTTTGTTCATTTACTCTAACTCTCCATAAGGTTAACCATATTTCCAGCTGAGTAATATGTTCCTGGAGATTGCGGGATGCCTCATAAGGGCTTTTATGCATACTCATACAGGCTGTATCATCGGCAAATCTAGAGGTGTGTATATTATTGCTCACAGGCATATCACAAGTATATTTTAAATACAAGACTGGCCACAGAATACTACCCTGTGGTACACCGGAAGATAAAGATTCGGGCATACTCATGAAGGCTCCTTCTAGAACAGTGAACTTCCTATCAATAATATAACTCTCCAAAAGTATTTGTATGTTTATTGACAGATATGTTTTCAATTATAAAAATAGGCCTTCGTGCCATACTTTATCAAATGCCTGAGAAACATCAATAAAAAGGGCAGAACAAAACTTCTTTTCTTCAAATGTCCTCCTTACAACTTGAACCAATCTATGCGTTTGCTCAATTGTGCTATGTTGACTTCTAAAACCAAATTGATGGCCCGGGATGCACCCATTATCAGCTAAAATTTTGGACATTTTAGTCGTGAGCAGCTTTTCAAAAAGCTTAGAGATTGTTGACAGTAAGCTCATAGGCGTATATGACTCAGCATTGGTAAGGTCTTTGCCCGGCTTCGGAATCATTTTGATCTTGGCAAGTTTCCAGTTATGTGGAAAATGGATTCGTGAAATTGCATTAAAAATAAATAGCAGAATTCTTATTTCAATATGAGGCAAGTTCATCAGCATCTTGTAACTTATTCCTTTAATACCTGGACCTTTCTTCGGCTTAAGTTCAGCAATTAGTTTTTGTACATCACGCATCTTAAACTTTATGAGTCGTGGGGGTAGAGCAACTACATTCGGTAAATCAACAACACCAGTACATGTGATTGGGGTAAATACGTATTTTAAATTATCGGCGAATATGTTACCTTTTTCAGTATTGCTTCTAGCCAAACCTCCGGTAAATGTGCGTAGAGGAGATTCAAACTCAACGGGGATTTTCAGCTTTCTAGCAGTGCGCCACAAAGAGTATTTAGATGCTGGTGTGACATCAAGACCTTCCAGATAATTTTTAAAAGATGCAGTTTTTTCAAATGCAAGCAACTCTTGGAGTCGTTTAGTGCATTTTTTATATCTAGTTTTATGTTGAGGTGATCTGTGCTGTTGCCATTCCCTTCTTGCTCTTCTTTTTTTACACACTAGATGTTAAATACTATAGAATAAATTCTATTAAACCCAGTCTGCGGATGGGAGGTCGTAACAGGGTGCAATCATTTTGTTAAGGTTGGCTATGTTAGCTTCAATATCTTCGGGTGTTCTTAGCGTAAGGTTTTCTGTGCAATGAATACTAAGATATTTTTTGAATCGCAGCCAATTTACACGACTGATCATCTTTACATATGATTGAAGTAAAGCACTTCTCAGTGGGCTACATATTGTAACGATCGTGGGAGACATATTGTAACGATCGTTGATTCTACGATATATCAAGCGAAGCTTTAACGTGAATTAATTTCCTAGAAATATTTGTCATGACGCCGAAATCTATAACATCCGGAATTTTACGTATGTCAGTTGGCCAGTATGTGAGCCCACACAGAAAAAATATCATAAAAATGCAACCAACAAAAGAAATCGTTAATGTTTAATTTATATTCAAACAAATATTTCATTAATATAACAACTGAAGTTGTTGATATAACAAACAACGGTTTTTTTTCAACAAACTGACTCAATTATATGTTTTGTTGTATATGAAGCCAAAATTCAACAATTTGTATGATACATATGGTTGTGTGTATACTATGTAGGTAAGTATATGATATTTACATACATACGTGCTTATGTAGTTCTTGTGTATCTGTATATTTCCATTTCATATTTTAAAGGAAGAGCATATATATATATGTATATATATATATATATATATATATATATATATATATATATAAGTTAAACCACCTAGTAACATAAATGATTAACTTTTTCCTTCTTATTCAGCATTTCCAATATTTTATTTCTTATACATACATTCACTCAAAGGAATTCTCTTTAAACGAAACCATTCAATTTGTGTTCAAGAGCCACGATGTTTATCGGATAGTTGTTGTGATTTACACGTATACAATACGATCAATCAATTGAAACAACAACAGCAGCACAACTGTAAGTTGTACCGATCAACAAGCAAGACAAACACCAATACACTAAAATAACAAATTATTTCTCATTTATTTTTTAGCTCTGCTCCAAACATCCCTAAACATCTTAAAGAATTAAACATAATTTAAAGTCATAGTTTGCTTTAGATAGTGGTTGTCTTAAGTCGTTAATTTATGCAAGAGATTAATCCAGAAGTATATAAATACAAGAAAAAACTAAAAAAAAATGGCAAGTAATACCGTAAATTGTTTTATATGCAACAAGCTATTAATGTGTCCAAGGGAATTATTTAAGCATTTAAGCTCTTGCCGCTTTGTTAGGGACAGTGATTTATATCAATGCACTTTTTCAAAATGTTTTCAAAAGTTTTCCTTTAAAAGTGCATTCAAAAGACACGTTTTCAAACATTTTGAAAATGTTAGTGAACCTATTGGAACACCCTCTAGCTCCAAAAAGAATATTACATACAAAGAAGTAGAGGGTGAAAAAAACTCTAATACCAAACTCGATTTTCCTGAATTTGTATCAAATGTGCAACATAGTAATTCCGATGATGTAGAAAACATTGATTTTGAGGGTGTGGAAAACAATGTTTTCTACAATGATAACTTTAAGACGTTGTGTACTCATGCCAGCAATTTAATTATAAAATTGCATTCCTTCAATAACATTTCCAAAGCGGATGTTAATAAAATTAGAATAGACATTGAAACTTATGTAGTTTCGCCAATTGTAGCTTTTGTTGAAAAAACATTAGAACTAAATGGCAAAAAAGATTCAGTGTTTGCAAAAGCGCAAATTTTTTATGACATTAAATATATGTTTAGGAACGTAAATACATATTACACATTAGAAAAAACTATGAAGTCTATGGACCTCATTTCGAATCCTCAGTCTTTTGAAATAGGTAACACACATTGTGGTACTTTAATGCCAATTGAATTTCAATTGAAAAAAATGTTTGAAAGAAGTAATTTCTTTGAGGAAGTGTTACTTCATATGGATGTAATAAGCAAAAAGAAGGAATTTGTAAATTTTATACAGGGTGATTTGTGGCGGCAAAAATTAAGGATGTATCCCCGAGAAGTTTTGATACCCTATTTTATTTACATTGATGACTTCGGAATAAATAACTCCATTGGATCTAAAGCAACAAAACATGTCATGTGCAACGTATACTATAGCTTTCCTTGCTTACCTATCAAATCTTCAAAACTAGACACAGTTTTTTTGGCATGTACTTTAAAATCATCTCTTGTTAAGTTACATGGCAGTAACGAATGTTTCTTGCCATTATTAAACGTTTTAAAGAAACTAGAGGCAGATGGTATCGAAATTATAACAAAAACAGGAATAAAAACTGTGCGATTTGTTATGGGATTAGTTTTATGTGATAATCTAGGGCTAAATACGGCACTGAACTACTCAAAATCATTTTCAGCTCATTTTTTTTGTAGGTTTTGCGAAATGAAAAAACGTGACACGCAAAAGTACTGGATTGAAGATGCAAACTTAATTAGAAATAGAATTAAATATAGACTTAATATCAGCAATGATTTGTTTGAGACCTGTTGTACCTGTTGTATTGTATCTGACAGTATATATAATACAATCCCTTCTTTTCATGTAACCAAAAATTTTGCCGTTGATCTTATGCACGATTTGTTTGAAGGAATTTGTCACTATATTCTCTGTGAATCTATGCTCTATTTTATTAAAACTATGAAATATTTTAACTTGCAATGTTTTAATAATCGACTGAAAACTTTTTCGTATGTTAACCATGATAAGGGCAGCGAAAAGCATCAATTACTTATTAAAGAGTTGGAAAATCGAAGGTTGAAATTATCGGCCAAACAGATGATGGCATTTTGTCATTACTTCCCACTACTAATTGGAGACTTAGTTCCATTTGATGATATTGTCTGGAAGTTTCTCTTAAACTTCTTAGAACTAATTGATGATTTATTGTGTTATGAAATCAGTCACAACTTGTTAATTCAAATAGAAAAAAAAATTGAGGTAGTAAATCAACAATACATAAATTTGTTTAAAAAAAACCTCACCCCTAAATTCCACTTTCTTCTTCATTACAAAAGAATAATTCAACAATCAGGTCCATTAAGAAACTTATGGAACTATAAATATGAAGCTAGGCATAAAGGTTTTAAAATATTTTCACACGTAATAACATCAAGAAAAAATATTCCTAAAACGTTCTCTTTCAAAGAACAATTACGCTTTGCAAATTTTATTTTGGACCCTAAATCAAACAAAGAAATTACATATAAAAAATCATTTATAGATTTGCAAGCAAAGGAGCAAATTTGTCTCAAATTGGATGTTAATGTGCAAAACGTGACGTTATATAAATCAGCTGAAATTTATGGATATAATTATTCAACAGGATTGTTTGTAGCTAATTTCACAGATGACATGAATTTATATGGAATAAAGTATATTGCAGAAGTGCATGATTTTGTAGTACTTTTTTACTGTCAGAAAGTAACTACAGAGTTTAGTTTTCATTTTTCGGCATATGAAATTAAGAACTATACTGAAGTTTACGACATTATATCTCTAAAAGACATCTTGGGTCCTCCAACAGGTGTGATAAAAACATGTTCAGGAAACCAATTTATAAAATTAAAGGAATTTTTTAGCAGCATATATTAAATCGCTATACATAATATTATTTTTATTGCAGTAGCGAACAAAACTAAAGACACAATTTTTCTTTTTATTACAAAAACTGAAATGAAAAAAATTATTAAAAACACAAGAGCAAAGCATAATTAATAAATTGGCTCAAAAATTAGTTACAGCGTAGTGTGCCGTTAATTTTGCTAGCTACTGTATTTTATGTAATCTATATCCTAAAAGTATGAATAAACTACTTTCAATATTAATTTATTAAAGGAATCCGAAACCGATAAAGATATACAATTGGATTTATTTAACCTGTTGTCGGACTGGAAACTTCCTCATTTATATAATCATTTCCGAGGTGATTAAAAGACTTTTAGCACACAGAAAAAAGTTAATTTGGATTGAGTTTTGTTTGAAATATATTTTCTGTGTGTTATTTATACATATCGACAGCAAAATGTTTATATTTGTTTTTCCTAGATCAACTTATAACCGTGGAAATGCTAAAAAATTTGAATACAAGTCATATTGAAAAACTATTTAAAGACTTTACTGTGGGTGAACAAGTAATTTTTGAAAAAAAACTTTAAATGTGGAGAAATGATTTGGAGCCCACAATTGAAAACCTCCTTAAACCCTCTATATCTTTGGAAGTGAAAAATAGTTATCAAAGCAATCTTCCCTCACTCATGACAATTTTGAAAGATAGCCCAACAGGAATTAAGTTTTTAAAGTTCTACGAAGATAAACAAGTTCTTCATGAGCAACACCGCGACCTGTTGATAAGTACGTTGGCCAAATATTTGGACTTTAAAGGGTACAACTGTACAATAAGTGATTGTTCTAATATAGAACATCAAATTTGCTCCATATTTCCTACTGAAGAATTGGTAAATTATATTTGTAATTTTTATATTCTTAATTTCCTAAAGTGTTTATGTTTTTATTATAGAGTTATTACACTGTGGGCAAAAGGGGAAAATTATACAACAAAATTAATAACATTAGAAGACAAAACAAAGTTTTGAAATATTGTACCCAAGAAAATGTTGAAAATTCGATGGAACAAGGTAACAAGGTTTATTTAATAACACAAAACTTCGTATATTTCTTTTTTATTTTAGAACCGGAATCTGATTGGAAAAGTTCTTTAAAGGCGATTAGAGGAGGAAATCTAACTGCAGAGGAGTTCGACTTGTACTGGCGAAAATGTGCTGCCTACCGCTTTCACCAAATAAAAAGTTTGAGCAGTACTTCCGAAGTGTTTAAGGAATGGCCGGAGTACAAAAAACCTTCTGGATTTCAATTAGTATGTACAACTAACATACATATACATATATTGACTACTTTGCCCTATAAGAACACTACCAGTCAATTGACTGCTCATTTGATCGATAGCCATGCAGGATATATTCCTCAATGCGTAGAACAAAGTTTCTATCACATTATTAAAGGCAACATAAAAAATGTGATGGAAACTTTTGTGTATGTGTGAAGTTGCGTCTCACTTTCGATAGTCAATTGACTGTCATTATTGAATTCAATGTAAAATTGTTTTAAATGTTAGTGAAAAAATTTGTTTGTTAGTTTCGATCATTCATTCCTTGTAGGGTGGGTAGGGTGGGTATGTTAACACATAAGTTTTTATTTCTTTTCAGGTTTCTTTAGATTTCCAGCTGAAGTTTTCCCTTTCAAAAGACTTAAAAAAGAAATGGGTGGACTATGGTGAAAAGCCTTTTAGTTTACTGCAGTCAAAAATTTCTGCAGCTAATATCTCCACTTTATTGAGTCAATTTAGCAGCAGTAACGAAGGTAAAGCTACAGCCAATTACATTTGAAATTATGCTACATAACATTTTAATTTTTAGAGTCAAAAATATTTGCTTCATTTTGGTTTCTGCACCATATGTTTCCGCCACCACTGTCAGTTGTAACAGAGCCAAATGGATCGAAGCAGCGAAAGAAATATACCATTTCTGACTCTCAACAATCGTTTGCCCTAATTGGCAAAACCGCTGAGGAAGTGGAAGCAAAGTTTAAGCTGCTCAAGCTGCAGTCAGTATCCATACAACCACTCCTATTAGTAGTGGGAGAAATAACAAATATTAAATCTATTAATGTTTATTTTGATGGAATACGCTACCCCATCATGAGTTCCCTGTCCGCCGTGGACATATTATTCAAAATTATATTTCTATTTAATCTGGAATTTCCTAAACAGTCAGAACTTTTTTACTTGTTCATTCAAATTTTTTTCTATGAAATTCCAAATACCAAAAAAAATGTTAAAGTTTCCACGTTTATAAGTGAACTAATAAATTGAATTAAAAAATATTAAACTTTATACCTGTTCATACAAGTTTTCTCTGTTTTCCCAAATACAAAAAAATTTCAAAGTTTCCACGTTCATAAATAAATTAATAAAATAAATTAAAAATATTAAAAAATAAAAAAAAAAATTATTGGAATATTTACAAAAAAGGTAACTATTAATAAAAATTAATAAAAATTTTATTTAAAAATTCTCTAATTTCAACAATACAAATGTTTGATACAACAAAAAATTTAATTAAAAACAAAATTTTAGTCAACAATTAATATTGTTGATATTACAAAATATTTAATTAAAAAATATATTAAGTTTAAAATTTTTAAACGCACTAATAGTCCCAAATTATTATTTTACTTATTAAGTAAAATATTTTTTTATTAAAAATACATGAAATTGATTATTGAGGGGTTTAGCTGGATCCTATGCGCATTTCACTGTTGCTAATGCAGATCATCAGGGAACCTTTACCCAAATTTCTTAGAACAACTAGAGTTATTATATTATAAACTTTCATTTAAACAAATGAGAAGCCTAACAACAAATAACAAAGTTGAAACAAGAACTCAATAATCAACATGTTTGGGTACGTTCGTAAATTCAGCAAATTCGTGCATCTATGCAGCAACTCTGCCGAGTTTTACTGCGTATGCGTGATCAGCTGTTGCACATGCTATGCAACTGCTCATCATCTGTGCATAGTTAACATTTTTTAACAAACTGCAAACATGTTTAAGGTGGCAATTAATTCGATTTTAGAAAATCTTTGAACATCAAGTGACAATTTTCTTTTAAATTATAATAAAAAAAGATTGAAAAGAAAAACAAAGCGGATATTTCTTTTGAGAACACAATTGTCCAAAAACAAAAGAAGAATAACTAAAATAAAAAACTTCTTTGAAGTAATAAAAAACTACCAAGATGATGTGTTCCATAGTCATTTTCGAATGCATCGATCTTCTTTTTCGGTAAGATTGGAAACATGTAGTTTGGATATCAAAATATTTTCAAATTATTGTTACACTACAGGCATTGGTCAATTCTATAAAACCTTTCTGGACTAAAGCACTTCGTGGTCGGCTGGGACATTCATTGGAAAACTGTTTATACATTACGCTTTGGAAACTTTGTAATAGCGATGTTAGCTTTCGAGAACTCAGTGACCGTTTTAATATAGCAAAGGGAACTGTTCATAGTATTTTTTATAAGACTGTTGATCTGATTTGTTTATTAAAACATGAAATAATGTGGCCTTCTGCTTTAGAGCAACAATCAATTATGGAGCAGTTTCAAATGAGCAGACATAATCCATTTCCATTTGTAGTTGGATGTGTAGATGGAACACATTTTTCCATACCAATGCCACGGAAAGATGCTACCAGCTACTACAACCGCAAAGGAAACTATACAATAATAATGCAAGTAAGTACTTATACTGCAATATCAAAAAACTTAAATTTCTTATAGGTATGTACAAAGGTATATACAAACATATGTATGTATGTAAATTCATATTCTCTTTTAAGGCTATATGCGGTAGTGACTTCCGTTTTTTAGATGTGTTTATTGGATGTCCAGGAAGCTGTCACGATGTTCATGTTTGGAAGCTAAGCCCAATTTACAAGGGAATTGTTTCGAAACAAATAGAACTCGCAGAAAATGCTCTTATATTAGGTGATTCAGCTTATCCATTGTCAAAGTTTTTAATAACACCGTATAGAGATAATGGCCATTTAAGTCCTGAAGAAAAACGCTTCAACTATTATTTGAGCTCAACGAGAGTTTTCATAGAGCAAACGTACGGAATTCTAAAAAAGAAGTTTAGAATTTTGAAATATATAAATTTAGCTTCGATAAACAAAATATCCAAAGTTATATATTCCTGTACAATACTACACAACTTTATTATAAATAGAGAAAAACCTTCAGAGTTTGTTCCCGTGGTTATTGACAATATGAATGAAACACATCTCAACGATTCAATGCGCGCAGAAGAAAATGAAACTGAGCTTGATGGAATTGCCATAAGACGAAATTTAACCGCACTTTTCTCTTCTTAAGTTTTCTAGAATATTAGTTTTGGCCTAAATCACCGTTTGCAAAAATTTAAGTCCTTGATGTGCAACCTAAAATGTTTGTACTATACTTACATACATGTGTATCATATTAAATAAAACACATATATAAAGCATACATTTTTTTAATTTTTTTATAAAAAATCAAACAAAATAATAAGAAACAAAACAATTTTTTAGCCTTCAGTGGCATACATACATATGTATACTAAAACTAAAACACATACATACGTACTCGTATGTAGACATGTAAATTGAAGCGTTTAATGCTTCCAAAATTAAATTTGTAGTTACAAAATTTGCTTACTTCTCAAGAAGTTTTTGTAAAGCATTTTTGAGATCTATAGCAGCTTTTACTATTTCTTGTTCCACTTCTAGTTTACGTCTTTCTATTTCTATGATTTCCTTATGTCTTTCATCGTCTTTTTTAGCTTCTTCTTTTAAAAAATTTAACATGTTATTTTCTTGATTCAGTTTTTGTCTTTTTTTCTTTTGTGGGCAGTAATCATCAGTCGAAATTTCGGTTGATCCAAATGATTCCTCAAAATTTGTTTCTATATTTTCAATATCGCAGTTTATGTTTAATGATGACTGCAAATTCTTCAATGGAGGATTGATGGAATGTTTGGATCCATACACTTCATCAAACATATCATAGAACTCCCAAGTTGTTGCATTTCGACCTGTTGAATTATTACGACTCTTTATTCTCTTATATGTAGTATAAAGATTCAAATATTTTCTATTTATTTGCTCCCTGGTCATCATAATATCGGGTTTTTGCTCTTTCATTTTTGAAAGAACCTTCGCCCACAAGACCGACTTTTTCTTCTTTCCTTCTTGGAACTCCGGCTCTAAGTTCAGTCTTGTTCTTATTATTAACTTTTGTGTATTAAAAGTAAAATCTTCGATGCTAAAAGATAAATACGTTTTTTCACAATAATTTTAATAAAATTTGATTTTTAATATTCTTACTCTTCCATTTTTCAATAAAGTTTGTATTATGTTTTCCTATTAAGTTAAATTTAGCGTTCAACACCTTATTGCATCAGAAAATTTTTTACTGCGCTATTTGCAAAGAATTGCGGCAGGTATGCCGATTACTTGCATTAAATAACGTTTGACTCTAAACAGTGCTGCCAAGTTATGCATTTTTGAACGTTAGATGTTTGTGATGCTGCAGACGTGCACTATAAATGCTTTTACGAACGTACCCTTTTTTTTATTTTCTTACTTTACCATTGCTACATTGGCTGACTTTTTTTCAGCTTCAAATTGTAGTTGTAAGAGTATGTAAAAGAAAATAAATGTAAATAACAACAACAGCTATTAAAGAATAGAGTGTTGCCACACAAGTATTTTTTGTGACCGGGTGCAGTCAAGTTAATAATTAGTGTTTTTATGGGAATTGTTAAAATTTAAGTTTAAAATTTTTAAACGCACTAATAATCCCAAATTATTATTTTACTTATTAAGTAAAATATTTTTTTATTAAAAATACATTGAAATTGATTATTGAGGGGTTTAGCTGGATCCTATGCGCATTTCACTGTTGCTAATGCAGATCATCAGGGAACCTTTACCCAAATTTCTTAGAACAACTAGAGTTATTATATTATAAACTTTCATTTAAACAAATGAGAAGCCTAACAACAAATAACAAAGTTGAAACAAGAACTCAATAATCAACATGTTTTTTTTATTTTCTTACTTTACCATTGCTACATTGGCTGACTTTTTTTCAGCTTCAAATTGTAGTTGTAAGAGTATGTAAAAGAAAATAAATGTAAATAACAACAACAGCTATTAAAGAATAGAGTGTTGCCACACAAGTATTTTTTGTGACCGGGTGCAGTCAAGTTAATAATTAGTGTTTTTATGGGAATACAGCATCAACCATATCTGCATCAGTTAAGCTTCCATAGCATTCTAAATCATCATCACATCTTATATAGCTTTCATAGTTGGAAACTATTTCAAAAAATTCGTTATTCTCTGTTATTTGTGATACCATATCAGCAAAGTAAAATTTGTTTGCATATTTTTTCATAAGAGAACACATAATGATTTTTTGTTTTATGTGGGCACTTAAAAATAATATTTTGTACTAAAATTTAACATTATTGACCGAAATTGGAATGCTGTTATCCACAATATGCACTAAAGCAAAATGCAGGTACGCAATTTTTTTTCAACCAAAATTTAGCTATTAGACACAATTCTTTGCATTTTGTGCAGCTATGCGAAAAATGCAGTTAAGCGAAATGCAGCTAAACGAAAAATACTGTATAATTAAAGTTTGAGTGTGTATTTGTAGAATTATTTTGCGGTGAAACATTTTGTGTCGGAATAGAACTAGCCTTAGCAGCATCTGCATACGATACACGGGAAGTAACTGGTTGGCTCATTTGCTGAAAAGTGGCAGAGTAAGAGTTTGCTGATTGAGCTGGAGCTAATTTAGGTTTTTGCACCATAGTCTTCTTTACAAAAGAGTACACAGGACAACCTCTGTAGTTAGCGGTGTGATTACCTCCACAATTACTGCATTTTTTATCACTTTGATCTTTTGGTTTGTTGCAGCTAGCGGTGCCGTGTAATTCGCCGCACACAACACAAACAGAGGGTAAATTGCAGTATGTTTTTGTATGGCCATATTCTTGGCAATTATGGCACTGTACAGGACCTGAACGCTTATGTGGCTCTTCAACGGTTATTTTTCGATATAAGAGATATTTTTAATTATATATTGGATGGGTCTCATTTTTTTTCAATTTTATATCATTTGGCTCAAGTTCAACGTGAAATAGAGGTTGAGGGATCTTTTCCCTATTTATTATGTTCGATACATTTTTTACTTTAAAATCCTGAAGGAAGTGAGCATCTTTTACTTCTTCGGGAGTAACATAGGAATCTATGCCCTTCACCATAATCTGCATACCTTTAGCACTCTTGAGCTGATATGTGTAGAAATTTGTTTTACTTTTTTCAAATTCAGCAACCATTTTGCGGAAATCTTTTTCGTCATAAATTTGGATTTTAGTTTCATCGATGTTGCCACGTTTTATTGGAACAATGTGAAATTTATTCTCACCAATGACCGAAATTAATTTTTTAATAAGGGCATTTGAATTTTTTTGTCTCAAATAGATTGGTGGCGGCTTGGATGTTTTGTTCGAGGATACCTCGAGTTTGTCGTTGTCATCTTGAAAAATTTTAAAGCGGTTTTGGCGATTAGTTGAGGCTGCGCTGTTATCCCTAGACACTTTTGGAGCAGATGAGATTTTTGAAGAATTCGGGCTTCGCCCGCGCTTTAAAATTGTAATGTATCTGTCCATTCCAACTTGTACCTTGAGTTTCGAGCCGCTGTTATCTGTAGTGATAACTTTGTTAAGTGATAAACACGAGCCTGAAGGGGATGATATTACTGACTTATATGAAGAAGTACTGGGCAACTGTAATGTTAATGCATCATTACTATTTGGCATTGGACAAAGCGAAGTTGATCGCTGACGAAAAATTGGCGTTGCCGTTAACAAACGATTTTCATCAGGTTTATTTTTTATATTTTGTTCATTCAGAGTTTCAGAACTCGCAGTAAAATAAGCATTTCTGCCGTTAGAACTCACTTCAAGTTTTTCTGTATTTGAGGAATTCATACAAAGAATTCCTCAAGGGTTATTCGTTTATGTTTTTTTTTATTTTCGGTATTTTTTGTTTTTGTTATTTATGATTGTTTGTTTGACTTTGAGGTATTCCTCAATATCACTTGTTTAAGTTTTTTTTTGCGGTTTTTTTGTGTTTGTTATTTTTACTATGTAAAAAATATTAGCAAAGCAGAAAGCTTATTTATTAAAGACAGTATGTATGTACCTATTACGAATAATATGTACTACTAATATTTTTTTTTTGTATATGTAATTTTTGTTTGTTTGGTAAGTAAGTAAAATTCCGCTATTCGACTGTTCGCTATGAAGGTACTACGAGAACCTGTTAGATGGTGAGGAGAAAGTTTTTTTCTAATCATTAATTTGTAGACAGCAATTGTATCTGGGTCAACTCAACTCATAAATGTATTGTATACACACGCAAAGAAAAAATATGGTTGAGGTAACCATAATCAAACAGCAACATACTATGATTGAATTATATGGTTGCCGTCAAATCATATTATTGTCAATGGAAAAGCAAAGTTGAAATAATATTATTTTCTGAGTTAATAATAATATTATCTACAAAAACAATTAACTTTGTTATACCTAGGGCCCGTTTCTCAAAACTACAAATTACAAATTTACAAGTAAAATACACACAAAACAACAATAAAATTTGTAAAAGTGTTGTTGTTTTGTGTGTATTTTACTTGTAGATTTGTAACTTGTAGATTTGAGAAACGGGCCCCTAATCTTATTATTGTAAATAAGACAACACTATTATTAAATGTGACTAAAATATAATTGATACTTACCATACCATGTTCTAATATTATAATAATATTATTAAATATGACCATAGTATTATTTTATGTAATAATAATATTTTGTTTTGAATCATATATTTTTTAGCAAATCGTTTGTTTAAAACATCTGTGCGATAAATCCGAAATAAAAATAAATTAATATTGTTGAAAGAAAATGTATGTACATATGTATAGAAATGTATACTTACATATATGTGTGTACACGAAATACAGACATATCTGTATAAAGAGATATACATACATACATATGTATGTACATATTATTTTTTTTTATATACCCTTTTGTTTATACTTTTTTTATTTATTTAACACCACGCAAACGAAACACTGAACTGACAGAAGATGTTTCTGAAAAAGATTTTTTTAAAAACTTAACATAGTATGATTTTGGATAACATTATATTGTTATTTACATCATATTAGTTATGCACAATAATACAAATTGTATTGTAGTCATAAATTTTTAACAAAACCTTATTGTTAAACTCTAACCATATCACACTTTCTATGAATATAATAATGTAATTATTAAATTCAAACATTACTGTCTTTATCGTAACAAAATTAATATTTAAAATAACAGTAATTAGTTTTCAACGACCACACATTTGTTTCAGAGAACATAATATTGTTTTCTCAACCATTTTACAACCATATCTTTTCTTTGCGTGCAGGTATGATTGATGGTAATGAGGACTTTTTGCAAGTGAGAAATCATTAGATTTAAGGGGTCAACCAGCAAACCTCTTGTAAAAACACTTGAGGTAAAAATTCTCCCAACCATAGATATTCCAATGTTTCTGATACTTAATGAAAACACCGATGGTGAATTGATGATGGAGGTAACTGTGTTATTTTACATCGATTTTCTAGATTAGTTGGTTATTAAAGATGTTTTTCTTTTTATATCAACTAATTTCTCCACACATCCATTTACAAATTATACAAATATTCTCTATTTCAACTAGTAAAATCTGAAAAATAGTAGTGACACATTAGAAGAAAAATTAATAAAAAGAGAGACTGACTGAAAAACTGATACGTACACTCTGTCTGACAGGTACAAAAAGCTCACTTAAATATATTAGAAATATATACGCAATACGCTGAACTTTAGTAAAATGAGAAAAAAAAATCACAGAACATCAAATAAAAGATATAGGCGCTCACCCTTCATAAAATAAACATACACTCGTACCTTATTAATGTAAACATATTATGAGTATGAAGTAACACAATTTGAAGAATAAAAAGTTTAATATTTAATTAGCCCTAACGCTCACAAAGAGTTGACAGAAATGCTGACATACAAAGTTATATTTCATACAAGAAAAGTAGCTGAGATGCCAGACCTAAATTGTAAGAAAACGACATCGTTTTCTGTTGATCGCTATTAAAAAAGAAAATAAAATTGTTCATTATAATTTAACTAATTTAAAATAACAATTAAGTTCAGTATCATATCCATATGATGCTGATCTTGAAGTAAAATTTATAAATAAACGTTATGTAATTATATATATATATATATATATATATGTATATGTATGTTATGTGTTATATATATATATATATATATGTTATATGTATCTAAGATTCCAACAAAGCTATTATATGAAAGAATCTCAAGCGCTTCTAACTGTACCAGAGTTTAAGATAGAAAAGCTCCGTTTATTCAATAGCGGGCTAATTGAATAAAATTTTAATTTGAAACAGTAAGCAAAGACATCAGCTTACAGCACTCTTATTCATGATTATACACTAGAATATGTATATACTAGAGTTTTTCTTTTCCCGGACTTTTTCATTTCACGGGAAAGCGGGAAAGATTTTTCGGTTTCCCGGGAAATCCCGGGAAACACAATACCGTTTCCGTTCTTTATATAATAGTAATACATAGATACCAATTTTATAAAAAAAAATTATTCGAGTATTATTGAAAAAAATATTACGAAATATCCCCCTTATGAAAAAATCATTGTTTAGTTTAAAGTTGATTTAACAAACGAATTTTGTATGGCAAAACCAGTTTTAACGCATGCTTTAACTTGAACAATCGTTTTTGCATAAGGGCATATTTCTTTGGAAATAGGACTTTAGTACAGAATAAGCTGTTAATGATGTTAACCGTAGTATTTACCAAATAGAATCTGTAATTATTTGTAATTTTCTTTTATTTCCTAGCTCATTTCTGGTTTTTAATTTTATGAATTGTTGTAGAATTAAATTTTGAACGTCGCGTTCTGCTTTTTACAAATAAATGCATCTAAGTCTCAGAGCGCATGCGTGCCAGATGTAAGCTCGGCCTTAGTTGTTGTAAAGCTTTAGCTATTGTGATATTGCTATCACCTTATTATGGCACCATCGCATACATAAAGTGAATAACGACACTCATCAAGGAATGTGTAAATACATACATATTAAGTTGCCATAACAAAATCAAAAAATCCCGGGAATTCCCGCACAAATTTCCCGGGATTTCTTTCTCGGAAAATGCGTGGGATCCCGGGAAATTTTTCCCAGGAAATCCCGTATGAAAAACACTAGTATATACCTATCAAAGGTCAAATTCTAAAAGTCTTATAAATTAAGCAATATGGAAAATAACATAATTTTTACACACGTACAAGGTTTCAAAAATAACTCAAATTAATTTATTGAAAAGAAGTAGCGATTGTTTTCATCAATTACGAATATAATAATTTCAATATAAGACTCCCTTTTGATTTTAAATATTTATCAATAAAAAAAAGAAGCAAACTGTCTAACAAAAAAAATATCATTACCTAAGCTGGACTGCCGGATTAGTTTAATTTAAAAATTTTTGTAAATGTATAAAAGGTAATGCAATATGTTCTAAAATAAATGTACAAGGTGGTGAAAAAAGCCTACGGCTGGAAAAAATTTAATATCAAAATATTTCTATGAATGACTATTAGGCTGCATCAACTTTAAACAAATGTAAATTATATATAGGAAATATTTCTATTATAGTTACTAGTACTTTAAAGTATGTATCTTAAAGCATTCAGTTTTACTTAAAACAGAAAATCCTCACAAACTTTTAAGTAAATACAGATAAAAATTAAAACAACGTTTTTTAATTTCAAATAAAAAAACTATGAAGATATTTCACATCTATACATAAAAGATCAGGCGAATATTTACAACAACAACAAAAGATCGCACATGACATAAATAAATAAATTCAGTAAAGTGCGACTTTGACTCGCGCACGAAGGGTTCCGTACGTTGGCTTTGAGCATTTTTTTTAATACAGTGTTTTTTTTACGTTTTTTCAGCTGAAATAATTTTTTTTTTGATTATTTTTTGCTTTTTCTCGTTTTTGCAATTTTTTTAATTTTGGCGATTTTTTTTAATTTTGGCGATTTTTTTAATTTTGGCGATTTTTTTCATTTCGGCGATTTTTTTTTTCATTTTGGGAATTTGTTTAATTTTGACGATTTTTTTAATTTTGGCGATTTTTTCATTTTGGCGATTTTTTCGGTTTTTCGCGATTTATTTTCGATTTAGAAATTTTTTTTAATTTGGTGCTTTTTTTCGTTTTGGCGATTTTTTTTTTTGATTTTAACGATTTTTTTTCGGTTTGGCGATTTTATAATTTTGAGATTTTTTTGTTTAACCGTTTTTGAAAATTTCAGGAAGTTTGCTCTTACGGTTTCCAAGATACAGCAAGTTTTCAAAATTACATAGTCGAAATTACATTAACTGATGGTACACCCTTTAATTAAATTTTTTTAAATTTTAGTGTTAGTTGTTGTAGTCTGTATAAAAATACACGAACTTTACAAATTTCAAGTGCATATACATACAATTGTGTGTATATTAGATAGGATTTTAAAATTTTTCGTTGCTCGTTTTGGCACACCCTTTAATTTCCAACTCTCATGTATTTGTTGTTGTAGCGGCCAAGGGTCCCATGTAAAATACATACATATAATTGTATGTATATTACATGGGATTTTAAAATTTTTCGTTGCTCGTTTTGGCACACCCTTTAATTTCCAACTCTCATGTATTTGTTGTTGTAGCGGCCAAGGGTCCCATGTAATATACATACATACATACAATTGTATGTATATTACATGGGATTTTAACATTTTTCGTTGCTCGTTTTGGCACACCATTTAATTTCCAACTCTCATGTATTTGTTGTTGTAGCGGCCAAGGGTCTTATATAATATACATACATACATACAATTGTATGTATATTACATGGGATTTTAAAATTTTTCGTTGCTCGTTTTGGCACACCCTTTAATTTCCAACTCTCTTGTATTTGTTGTTGTAGCGGCCAAGGGTCCCATGTAAAATACATACATATAATTGTATGTATATTACATGGGATTTTAAAATTTTGCGTTGCTCGTTTTGGCACACCCTTTAATTTCCAACTCTCATGTATTTGTTGTTGTAGCGGCCAAGGGTCCCATGTAATATACATACAAACATACAATTGTATGTATATTACATGGGATTTTAAAATTTTTCGTTGCTCGTTTTGGCACACCCTTTAATTTCCAACTCTCATGTATTTGTTGTTGTAGCGGCCAAGGGTCCCATGTAATATAGATACATACAATTGTATGTATATTACATGGGATTTTAACATTTTTCGTTGCTCGTTTTGGCACACCTTTTAATTTCCAACTCTCATGTATTTGTTGTTGTAGCGGCCAAGGGTCTACACACTGTGTCCAAATTTCAGGTCCGTAGCTCTTACGGTTCCCGAGAAAATACCCTGTGACGGACAGACGGACAGACGGCCAGACGGACAGACGGACAGACGGCCAGACGGACAGACGGACAGCGTAGCGAAAACAATAGGGTTCTATTTTCACCTTTGGTGTACGGAACCCTAAAAAATATATTCCAGCACGTAGCCAAACACTTATTTGTATGTACATACATACATAAAATCAATTTGTAGATATGTATGTACACATAATATCAAATTTCTTATCAATACTCAAGTATTTATTAGATCTTGACAATCACACTTACATTCAAAGCACATGCCAAAGCTAAACGAACTTATTATGGACAGAGAAACTATAAATTTCCATGATCGTATGAAAAGAAGTTCAGCCAAAGAAGCCGGATGTAGTTAAATAAACAAAATCTGTAATATAAACAAATTTTTCACAGGCAGACTTTAACGTTGGACAATTTTAAGAATCAGAAAATATAAAGCAGTCTTAAGTATAAAAACATACTATGATAAAAAAAAAGTTTTGATATAGGCTAATATATCCAAATGTCTGGCATGACACACAAAGAGGTGATGACGTAATACACAAACATACATAATGAAATTTTATAATATTATGAAATTCATACACACACACATACATACTCAAATACACATACACACACATACAAATTCCCACAATTCATACGAAATCGTGTACTAGTCGTCAAATCTAATTTATGTGATGGTATTACGATATAAAATCGCTAGCATCAGCTTGTAATGCAAGGGTACGAGAAAAATCGGGACACGTTAAGGCAGATGCTTCTATAAGTTTTGGTGTATGTCTCCAAAAGCTATTTTCTATAATTGTTACATTAAAGTAAAATATACTGAAATAAAAATATCATTACCCCTATTCAAAAAATCTGCTTATCAACCTGATTTGATTCAAAATATTTAACATCTGAAATTCACTTGTACATATAAACCATATGTCAACACATTATTTTCTATCTCCATAAGAATAGCAACGTCAATAGCCTAGAAAACATATACACATTCATTTGTAAATACATATGTATGAAAAACTCTCGAAGGCCAAACAATACACACAAGCAATGATATTCTTCAAAGTAAAAATAGATACGGTCACATACATTAATACAACAACATATACATACATTACCAAATACATTTCCTATCCACTTCCATCCACAACAGGGTTGCCACTCTCTGTAGCTATTAGATTATTTCCCCAGAGATCGCAAACATAAATGCATACATAGAATAACCCTATATAAGCATACCAACGATAACTCAAAACAGCAACCTAAAGTCTATCAAATAACAAGTGGGAGCAAGTCTCTTTGTGGCAACACTAAAATTTTAGTTACAACTTTGGTATAATAAGTTTTCTTCTACCCGTCAGTATGAAAGAAGGAGAGAGGTGGAATTGTCAATATACACACATTTGTATGTTCGTAAATTATATATAACCAGTAAATAACTGTCTGGTTAGTATGTCTCAAGACCCCATAACAACTACGTGGTCACTACCTACTTAATTGTTTTAGAGTGACTAGTATATTTTCAATGACAAGCACATGCTAAATGTCTATAGTACAAAGTATTGCATGGGGTATAATTATATACTAGCACATTTTTCACCATCGACATTTCCTACTGGGTATAATGATTGTCCGCCACTACAATAAAAGTATCAGACACTATCAAAAATATACGTAAATACAAACACACACACACACATACATACACACATACATACATACGTACATACATACACTGTAAGCACAACGCTTCTCTACAATAACAACAAAAGCTGTACGCTAGTATACATACATACACATACACAAAGAATCAAACTCACACACACACACACATATAGCCAAGAAAATCTCAGCATGAAAATCCCCAAAATTCCCCTATTTGTAACAGGGTTGCCACCCTTTTTGATTTTCCCTGTTTTTAATTCCCAAAACATGTCTAAAGTCACCATTACCACTCTACTAATGAACTAACAATAAGTAATCAAATCTTAGGTCTGTATATAATTAATGGGCTCGACCAATGCCGAAAACAAATTTACTGCCTGGTTCACGATGTCGATCGATATGTTAAGCGAGCGTCATGAAGTCACTCATTATCGTTCTCTTAAGCGCCTCACTAATTATCGACTTGTCGGTCGTCAGGTGTTACGTTTCTAACGTAATCCATTTTATAATTGTCAAATTACTATACTGCCATACCAATTATTCCATAAATTAAACGCTTGTTTGAAAATAAAAATCGGTAAAACATGTAAATGAGGCTACAAAAATGCAGCTCTGCGCTACTTACAATTTGCTACAAATGACAACAAAGAAGTAAATAAAAGACATTTGTTTTCAGTTTTCAGTGATTAAACTTACAGTTAAAAAAGTGTAAAGTGTAGTAGTTAAAAAAAAAGATTTATAAATCAAAATAATAAAGCATACAAATATTTTAGTGCTGCAGTGACTTATTTTATTGATTTAAATTGCATCAAAATGTTTCTTTCCATGGCCGTTTATTTTTTGGAAGATATCGAGGAGGAGCATGTTTCTCGCAGATATTTGCGAGACAATTCCAATGTTCTGGATATGCCATCAACAGAGTAAGTAGTTGTATATACATAAATTTTAATATACATACGTACTTACGTACATAAAAACTTGTGTGTGCAAATGTATAACATTTATGTACATGCATACGTACATACATATATATGAGTATGTTATTTGTATATGCATACATAATTGTGTTCTTTTAGATTTGTGGCAAATTTTCGTGTGTCGAAAGATATTTTTGTTTTGTTGTTGGAAATGCTGAAAGAAAAATGGTCACCAGCATTCCGTAGCACCCAAATTCGGCCGGATATTAAAATTGTGACTTTCTTGCGCTTCTTGGCCACGGGGAGTTACCAACGAGCAATCGGAAACGAGAACGTTTCCTCAACATCTAAAGCAACAGTGCATCGAATAATTGCAGAATGCTTACAGATGTTCGAGGAATGGATTTGTCCGCAATGGATAAAAATGCCTCGTATTGAAGAAGAAGCGGAAATTATTGAGCATTTTTTCGACCGCACAGGGTTCCCGGGTGTAATAGGATGTGTTGATGGAACACACATTCGCATTAAGTCTCCAGGCGAGGAACTGAAGCGTTTGTATTATAACAGAAAGGGATACTGTAGTATAAATGCAATGATGGTAAACAAATACTTAAATAAATATCTCTGTATTATTTTCACGATTTATATTTATTTTAGATTTGTGACCACAAAATGACCATCATGTTTGTAGACGCTAGGCATCCCGGCTCCAATCATGATGCGTTCATATGGGAACACAGTCTGGCCAACAAAAAATTGCAGGAAAACTTTGAAAGTGGTAAACGTAATGTCTGGATACTAGGTAATGTACTTATATTGTTACAAGTATACATATATTCATACATATACATATGGATGTATACGGAAATCAGTTTGGATTAAGCAAATATAAAAACAAATTACTTTTCTTTGTTAAAGGGGATGGCGGATATAAGCTGAAACCTTTTCTGTTGACGCCGTTCAGGAATCCAAAAGATATTTATGAAAGACGTTTCAACACGAAGCATATCAGTACACGAAATGTGGTTGAGCGATGCTTCGGTGTACACAAAAACAGATTTCGTTGTATCATCGGCTCAAGAGGTCTCCATTACTCCCCTGAGCAATCAACAAAGATTATAAATGCATGTTGTGCGGTCCATAATATGTGCATCAGATACAGATGTGTGCAAGAAATTATAGATGAACTAGAAGTACGAGACGACCCTATAGACAATGATGACAACGAAGAAGCTACTGCGGCAGCAATTAGAAGAAGTGTTGCAATAAATTTGTAAAGCAAATATAAAAAGGCTCTTTTTAGAGCCACAAACAGTTTAAAAATGAGATAAAATTTGTTCAACAATATCTATATGTACATACAGTTACTCTCAAATATATTTTGCCTACATTCTTTACCCAAAAAAGTTAAATAAATTTATTAAAAATAAAAAAATTAGGCAACATGTTAAATTTATTTCTTTTCTAACTGAGAAAGCAAAGCCTATAGAATGGAAAATACAAAAAAAACAACAACTTTGAATTTAATTGTTATACTTTTTTTGCCTTTTCTTGTATCAACTACGCAATTTCAACATCACAAAAGTATTTTGCTTCTTTTAGCGTTCCCGTTATTTCTTAAATATTTGTGTTGTTAAATGTGTTTTTTTTTGCTATTCGTTTGTAATAGTAATTGTTATGCTTTTTTGTTGTCATAATTGGTTCCAATCTTTTTTTATTGAGTGGAACACGTGAAGTTTTTGTTTAAAAAAATGCCTAAAGTAAAGGAATTAAATTGATCTGCGAATAAGATCGTTCTATATCTGTATAATAGAACAAATCAATCCAATATGTTTGTGATATGTTTAGTCGATGTAGACAAACAATATAAAATACTTTTAAAGGTGCAAAAAAGCGCAGTTATATTCAAAATATTCCACGAAAAAGTCGAGGAAAGTTGTTAACGGTGAGAAACACAAGAAAAACTATTAAAAAAATAGGAAAAACCACCATTTATATGTTCCAAATCTTAAAGAAATGATAAAGGGGACCCTACGGGCATACTACGGACACACCTATGTGGCAAGTCCATCCGTAAAGTTCTAAGAACCAACAATACAAACGACAGCGTAGCTAGAAAAATACTTTGATTTCGGAAGTTAATAGACAGAAGCGTTAGTTATATGCTGAACTAAATAAATTTCAGACTTCTAATTTTGGGAACACGATAATATTTAGCAACGAGAGTAAATTTATAATTTTTGGGTCAGATAGACAGCTTATGGTGCGGCGCAAGCCAAATAAATCACTAACTATTAAGAATATAAGTCCAACAGTAAAACATGGTGGTGGTTCTCTCATGGTGTGGGGCTGTACGTCGGCACTAGGAGTAGGAAAGTTGGTGTTTATATAAAGCACAATGGATAAACATCTATATTTGTCCATTATTAGAGAAAACCTACATGCCAGTGCTGAACAAATGGATCAATATATCAATGGGTATTACTTTCAACATGACAACGACCTAGAACATATATCCCTGGACATTAAATTATGGCTATTTTATAATACCAAACATCTGCCAATAAAACCACAAAGTCTCGACATGAGTCCTATTGAAAAAATTTGGGCTTATTTGAAAAAAAAAATCCGGGAAAATAGCATTTTATCAAAAGTGTGCTTAGGACGAGTATAGGAAGAAGAAATGTATAAAAAAAGTACTTAAAAATTTCCGAAATTTAGTGGAATCTATGCTAGGACGTCTGCAAGTGGTCATATCTAACAATGAATATCACACAAAACATTAAAACATAATACGCTGCTTTAATAATGAAAAATCTGTGTAAAAAATTCAAAAAGCAAAATACTTTTGTGACCTGAAGAATAAGCGATTTTTTTCATTATTTTTTAAAAATTTCATAAAATAATTTTTTGTTTTTAAATTTTAATTAAAATATTTGTAGTTAAGACTTTTCCTATTTAATATGTAAAAAAATAAACATGAATTTTTCAAAGAAGACATTTTTATATAGCATTCTTTTTGCAAATTTGTTGAGATTTACATAAGCAAAATATATTTGTGAGTAACTGTATGTATTTTATTATATTTCAATTCATTTACATATACATACATACATATTTAAAAGCTAGTATAAGGAAAATTAATTTATTATGTATTGTTCATAAAAAATATTTTTGGTTTATACAAGGTTTATGAAACAAATTTCTATGGGAAATTTGTCAAATAAACGTGTAATAAACCTAAATCAAGGCACATTCACAAGGTAGTAGCGGAAATGCAGCTGAGCTATTTTTTTCCAAATTAAAGTTCATCCGAAACTTCAAAAAATTTTTACGAAAGAGAAATTAAAAGAAAATTTAAAAAATTTCAATATGAAAAATATTTTATTAAAAAAATTCTGTGAAAGCAAATTTAAAAATATGAAAAAAACTATTAAAAAATTGTGAGAAGTGCTAAACGTTGCAAATTTTGTTAGTGGTAGCTGCCGTGGAGAAATATTTTCAAATTTATGTGAATCAATTTTATTATTATTGTGTTAAACAAATTCTATTTTTGAAGTTTTGGATGAACTAAAACCCATGTTTAACATTTTTTAAACGCACTAATAATCCCAAATTATTATTTTACTTATTAAGTAAAATATTTTTTATTAAAAATACATTGAAATTGATTATTGAGGGGTTTAGCTGGATCCTATGCGCATTTCACAGTTGCTAATGCAGATCATCAGGGAACCTTTACCCAAATTTCTTAGAACAACTAGAGTTATTATATTATAAACTTTCATTTAAACAAATGAGAAGCCTAACAACAAATAACAAAGTTGAAACAAGAACTCAATAATCAACATGTTTTTTTATTTTCTTACTTTACCATTGCTACATTGGCTGACTTTTTTCAGCTTCAAATTGTAGTTGTAAGAGTATGTAAAAGAAAATAAATGTAAATAACAACAACAGCTATTAAAGAATAGAGTGTTGCCACACAAGTATTTTTTATGACCGGGTGCAGTCAAGTTAATAATTAGTGTTTTTATGGGAATTTTTAAAATTTAAGTTTAACATTTTTTAAACGCACTAATAATCCCAAATTATTATTTTACTTATTAAGTAAAATATTTTTTATTAAAAATACATTGAAATTGATTATTGAGGGGTTTAGCTGGATCCTATGCGCATTTCACTGTTGCTAATGCAGATCATCAGGGAACCTTTACCCAAATTTCTTAGAACAACTAGAGTTATTATATTATAAACTTTCATTTAAACAAATGAGAAGCCTAACAACAAATAACAAAGTTGAAACAAGAACTCAATAATCAACATGTTTTTTTATTTTCTTACTTTACCATTGCTACATTGGCTGACTTTTTTTCAGCTACAAATTGTAGTTGTAAGAGTATGTAAAAGAAAATAAATGTAAATAACAACAACAGCTATTAAAGAATAGAGTGTTGCCACACAAGTATTTTTTATGACCGGGTGCAGTCAAGTTAATAATTAGTGTTTTTATGGGAATTTTTAAAATTTAAGTTTAACATTTTTTAAACGCACTAATAATCCCAAATTATTATTTTACTTATTAAGTAAAATATTTTTTATTAAAAATACATTGAAATTGATTATTGAGGGGTTTAGCTGGATCCTATGCGCATTTCACTGTTGCTAATGCAGATCATCAGGGAACCTTTACCCAAATTTCTTAGAACAACTAGAGTTATTATATTATAAACTTTCATTTAAACAAATGAGAAGCCTAACAACAAATAACAAAGTTGAAACAAGAACTCAATAATCAACATGTTTTTTTATTTTCTTACTTTACCATTGCTACATTGGCTGACTTTTTTTCAGCTACAAATTGTAGTTGTAAGAGTATGTAAAAGAAAATAAATGTAAATAACAACAACAGCTATTAAAGAATAGAGTGTTGCCACACAAGTATTTTTTATGACCGGGTGCAGTCAAGTTAATAATTAGTGTTTTTATGGGAATTTTTAAAATTTAAGTTTAACATTTTTTAAACGCACTAATAATCCCAAATTATTATTTTACTTATTAAGTAAAATATTTTTTATTAAAAATACATTGAAATTGATTATTGAGGGGTTTAGCTGGATCCTATGCGCATTTCACTGTTGCTTATGCAGATCATCAGGGAACCTTTACCCAAATTTCTTAGAACAACTAGAGTTATTATATTATAAACTTTCATTTAAACAAATGAGAAGCCTAACAACAAATAACAAAGTTGAAACAAGAACTCAATAATCAACATGTTTTTTTATTTTCTTACTTTACCATTTCAATGTATTTTTAATAAAAAATATTTTACTTAATAAGTAAAATAATAATTTGGGATTATTAGTGCGTTTAAAAAATGTTAAACTTAAATTTTAAAAATTCCCATAAAAACACTAATTAAAACCCATGTTGTTTTTTTCATTGTTGTATTTTTTCATTGTTTTTGTGGTCCTGATATTACCTGGAAATGAATTTGCCTTGACCTAAATAGTAAATTTGTACAATAATACTATATATATATATATATGAATATAAGCAAATATACTGTAAATAACTAAATACAGAGGCGGACAAATATATTCACACATAGACTTGTAATAACTATATCAGGACATACATACATACATATCGCTTTACCAAATGCATTTAGGAAAACAAGTTGTACACAGCAATTATTACTTCATTAATTAACTATTTGAAAAAATAAATGAACAAAATGTTTTGTTTTTATATAAATAAAAAAAACTTTTTCATATCCAAATAGTTCATTAATGAAGTAATAATTGCTGTGTACAACTTGTTTTCCTAAATGCATTTGGTAAAGCGATATGTATGTATGTATGTCCTGATATAGTTATTACAAGTCTATGTGTGAATATATTTGTCCGCCTCTGTATTTAGTTATTTTTACAGTATATTTACTTATATTCATATATATGTATATATATAGTATTATTGTACAAATTTACTATTTTGTTATTTGGTTATTTATTTGGTTGTATACATACATATGTATATTCATTTGTTTAAGATATTATTATCTACATATAAATAGGCAAGTGAAAAAAGTTAAGAACCATTTTAACTGACTTAAACTCAACGTATTCCCTTGATTTTTTTTTTTGTTAGATAGATTGTCAATAGGAGCAGTGCAGAATGTATTTTTTCTTCTACATTTTTGTGTCTAAGATAGTTAAAAACAGTTAAGAATATTAGCCAATCATAAAGCCATGATCTCTCTTTCTCTCTTAATTTGCTAAAAAAAAAATTACAACAATTTGGCTTGGCAACTCCATAAACACTCAGAAGGAAAAACGTATTTTATTTGTTCATTCTATTCTTATTTCCATCTTTCTATGTACTTAAACGATTATTGCTGAAACTAATAAAATTTAGATATTTAAATAACGAGTGGTACTGTATTATTTTTCTTTAGATGCTTAAAAATAATATATTTTTTTAATTATTAATAACTTTGATTAAAGTTAAATTCACCTACAGCACAAAGTAAGTTTTTTATTTTTGGTTTATTTTGTGTTCGTTTTGTTCATTGTTTTCATTATTTTTCTGTGCTTTAAATTACTGAACATACTGGAATGTTGGAATATGATGGAATGTTGGAATATGATGGAATTTTAAATTCGTATTTAGTAGTTAAGAAAGTCTATACATATGTATATTTAAATATAGTTTTTAAATTGTGTTTTAAATTCATCAAACTTTAAATATTTTCATTCTATTCTCCACCTCTGTGCGTTAACGGTTGATTTTCAACCACTGGGCGAACACTAGTAATAATAAATTCCCGTCGTTTCTGTTACGAATATTATATTATTATGGGCTAAATTTTGTAAAACGAGCACGTTAATCGTTGACAAACTTTGTATGTATTTTGTTTTTGTAAGTTATATTTTTTCATATAAAATTTGTTTTCGTTTTACAAACTTTGGTACTAATTGTTTATTTTTTTTATAGCACTGGTTCATTTTTTTTTTATTTTCTGCCAGCACTATAGCTATTGCGTCTATTTGTCCTTGCAGCTTCAGCTTGAACTTCTGCTGCAACGGCTATTCTTTTCGCAGCATCTGAAAGAGCTTTTGTTGCTTCAGCCAGGATAACCGAAGCATCCGAATGCTGTTTTGCTACCGCAGCTGACTGTTCGCTAACCCTTAATTGTCGGCGAAGGAGGCATACTTGTTCTTCAGTTGTAGTTTTTCTCTTTTTAGCAGAGGAATAGTTGGCCATATTAATATCGTCGCCTTCATCTTTATTCTGCCGTTTATTGCGCTGCATAGGAGGCGAAAGGTGAGCTGGTTGTTAAGAGGGCTGTGGCAATTGCTCAACATCTTCCTGTCTGGAAGGTGTGACAACGCCTACTGCCTTACTACTCCTGGGTGGTGTATCCACCAATTGGGTGAAACAAGATTCAATCGAGTCTGTGTTTTTCGAAATTGTTTTATCCATAAGACCGAAAACGCTGCCACTAGGTGCTGCAGCTTTGGATAAAAACAAAGTCCTATCCACAATTTGCTCCAACTCAGAAAGTGAGTTCATACGGTAGAGACCACCACCAGTTTCTGTCAAACTTTTTTTATTTTCTGCAATTTTTTTCTTTGTTCGCGATTTTAAATCGGTCCAAGTCTGAAATTACACATACATTAATATGTTGCCCAGGCAGATTTAACTCCACATATTACGCCTCAAGTAAGCAACATGTTAAAATGCATATGCATATGTTGCTCTGAGATAATTTTGAAGCATTATGAAGCTAACTTAGCCACATGTCGTGTACTAGTAACATACATATTTACGTACGATATGTGGCTGAGCAACATATATGCATGTGCCTTTTTACATGTCGTGTACTGCAGGCTAATAATACAAAGATTTTGTAAGGCTGCACCCAAGGAAACTTTAATCTGCTTAAATTCCACCAACATCAAAGTTTTGTAAACTCATATTGCTGGGGATAGTTTTGTTCTATGAACAGTTGGGTACACTCACACTATTAAAAAAATTGCTGACCTTTTTCCACTCAACAATGGGACGCACAGGTGGCCCATGCGAATTCAATTTATTGGAGAGTTTGGTCCACTGCTCTTCCACAGAGAGTTTGCTGCTTCCAAAAACAGCGGATCCTCTAGCAAACTCCGGATTTGCCTCCATATATTCAACCAGAATCTGCAGCTGCTGCAAAGTAGACTTTTTTATGCTGAAAAATTATTTTGGCGATTAATAAAGATGTTTTTGCTGTGTAATAACATTATTTATATACTTACGACTTGTTTTCCATTATAAAATATATAAAATAATTCACTTTTTGCTTTTTAATGTATTGTTTTTTATTTTCTTATGCCTCTGTCGACAACCACAACACAAGTGACTGATTTTGACATTTGTGCTCGCATGATATTTTATAGTGAGGCGCAAAAATGTATGAAAATCATTACGTTATTGTTCGCATTCATTATCGATCGACTTGACGTGCTGATAATTTTAAGTGAGGCGCAAATCAGCTGTTTGTCGTTAAAAAGGCATGCGACCGATACCGGTCGACATCGTGAACCAGGCAGTTAGTGATAGCAAATAGTAATACAAGAAAGATGTACAAAAATATTCTCAAAAAGTTTCATTTGCGGTATTGTAAATTAGAGCCTTAGTGTCCTTCTTTTTAAGCGGATATGTCCAGTAAAGTTCAAAATATTACGAGCAAGCGGATTGGGATGAGACTCGAGTTTATTTAAATATTTGCCTGCGTGTTTTGCAATTTCTTCAGTCACTAGTGGCATATTTAAATCACGATGTATATTTGAATTTTTGACGTACCATGGAGCCGATGTTATTAACCGTAAAATTTTATTTTGTCTTCGTTGGGTTCTCTCTATATTTGAAGCTGAAGCAGTGCCCCATAACTGAATTCCGTAGCACCATATTGGCTTCAAAAGTGACATGTATAGTAAAAGTTTGCAGTCTAGGCTGATTGTTGAATTTCTGTCAATCAACCAATTTATTTGAGTTAATTTCAGTTTCATTGGTGTGAGCTTTGAGTCAATATGGGGTTTCCATGTAAGCTGTCGATCAAGGTGTATGCCAAGGTATTTCACTTGAGAATGTTGAGGAATATTTTGATTGTTGATTCGAATGGGGGAACAAGTATATTTTCTTAGGGTAAACGTAATATGAACACACTTTTGTTCATTTACTCTAACTCTCCATAAGGTTAACCATATTTCCAGCTGAGTAATATGTTCCTGGAGATTGCGGGATGCCTCATAAGGGCTTTTATGCATACTCATACAGGCTGTATCATCGGCAAATGTAGAGGTGTGTATATTATTGCTCACAGGCATATCACAAGTATATTTTAAATACAAGACTGGCCACAGAATACTACCCTGTGGTACACCGGAAGATAAAGATTCGGGGCATACTCATGAAGGCTCCTTCTAGAACAGTGAACTTCCTATCAATAATATAACTCTCCAAAAGTATTTGTATGTTTATTGACAGATATGTTTTCAATTATAAAAATAGGCCTTCGTATAGGCCATACTTTATCAAATGCCTGAGAAACATCAATAAAAAGGGCAGAACAAAACTTCTTTTCTTCAAATGTCCTCCTTACAACTTGAACCAATCTATGCGTTTGCTCAATTGTGCTATGTTGACTTCTAAAACCAAATTGATGGCCCGGGATGCACCCATTATCAGCTAAAATTTTGGACATTTTAGTCGTGAGCAGCTTTTCAAAAAGCTTAGAGATTGTTGACAGTAAGCTCATAGGCGTATATGACTCAGCATTGGTAAGGTCTTTGCCCGGCTTCGGAATCATTTTGATCTTGGCAAGTTTCCAGTTATGTGGAAAATGGATTCGTGAAATTGCATTAAAAATAAATAGCAGAATTCTTATTTCAATATGAGGCAAGTTCATCAGCATCTTGTAACTTATTCCTTTAATACCTGGACCTTTCTTCGCTTAAGTTCAGCAATTAGTTTTTGTACATCACGCATCTTAAACTTTATGAGTCGTGGGGGTAGAGCAACTACATTCGGTAAATCAACAACACCAGTACATGTGATTGGGGTAAATACGTATTTTAAATTATCGGCGAATATGTTACCTTTTTCAGTATTGCTTCTAGCCAAACCTCCGGTAAATGTGCGTAGAGGAGATTCAAACTCAACGGGGATTTTCAGCTTTCTAGCAGTGCGCCACAAAGAGTATTTAGATGCTGGTGTGACATCAAGACCTTCCAGATAATTTTTAAAAGATGCAGTTTTTTCAAATGCAAGCAACTCTTGGAGTCGTTTAGTGCATTTTTTATATCTAGTTTTATGTTGAGGTGATCTGTGCTGTTGCCATTCCCTTCTAGCTCTTCTTTTTTTACACACTAGATGTTAAATACTATAGAATAAATTCTATTAAACCCAGTCTGCGGATGGGAGGTCGTAACAGGGTGCAATCATTTTGTTAAGGTTGGCTATGTTAGCTTCAATATCTTCGGGTGTTCTTAGCGTAAGGTTTTCTGTGTAATGAATACTAAGATATTTTTTGAATCGCAGCCAATTTACACGACTGATCATCTTTACATATGATTGAAGTAAAGCACTTCTCAGTGGGCTACATATTGTAACGATCGTGGGAGACATATTGTAACGATCGTTGATTCTACGATATATCAAGCGAAGCTTTAACGTGAATTAATTTCCTAGAAATATTTGTCATGACGCCGAAATCTATAACATCCGGAATTTCACGTATGTCAGTTGGCCAGTATGTGAGCCCACACAGAAAAAATATCATAAAAATGCAACCAACAAAAGAAATCGTTAATGTTTAATTTATATTCAAACAAATATTTCATTAATATAACAACTGAAGTTGTTGATATAACAAACAACGGTTTTTTTTTCAACAAACTGACTCAATTATATGTTTTGTTGTATATGAAGCCAAAATTCAACAATTTGTATGATACATATGGTTGTGTGTATACTATGTAGGTAAGTATATGATATTTACATACATACGTGCTTATGTAGTTCTTGTGTATCTGTATATTTCCATTTCATATTTTAAAGGAAGAGCATATATATATATGTATATATATATATATATATATATATATATATAAGTTAAACCACCTAGTAACATAAATGATTAACTTTTTCCTTCTTATTCAGCATTTCCAATATTTTATTTCTTATACATACATTCACTCAAAGGAATTCTCTTTAAACGAAACCATTCAATTTGTGTTCAAGAGCCACGATGTTTATCGGATAGTTGTTGTGATTTACACGTATACAATACGATCAATCAATTGAAACAACAACAGCAGCACAACTGTAAGTTGTACCGATCAACAAGCAAGACAAACACCAATACACTAAAATAACAAATTATTTCTCATTTATGTTTTAGCTCTGCTCCAAACATCCCTAAACATCTTAAAGAATTAAACATAATTTAAAGTCATAGTTTGCTTTAGATAGTGGTTGTGTTAAGTCGTTAATTTATGCAACAAGCTATTTATGTGTCCAAGGGAATTATTTAAGCATTTAAGCTCTTGCCGCTTTGTTAGGGACAGTGATTTATATCAATGCACTTTTTCAAAATGTTTTCAAAAGTTTTCCTTTAAAAGTGCATTCAAAAGACACGTTTTCAAACATTTTGAAAATGTTAGTGAACCTATTGGAACACCCTCTAGCTCCAAAAAGAATATTACATACAAAGAAGTAGAGGGTGAAAAAAACTCTAATACCAAACTCGATTTTCCTGAATTTGTATCAAATGTGCAACATAGTAATTCCGATGATGTAGAAAACATTGATTTTGAGGGTGTGGAAAACAATGTTTCCTACAATGATAACTTTAAGACGTTGTGTACTCATGCCAGCAATTTAATTATAAAATTGCATTCCTTCAATAACATTTCCAAAGCGGATGTTAATAAAATTAGAATAGACATTGAAACTTATGTAGTTTCGCCAATTGTAGCTTTTGTTGAAAAAACATTAGAACTAAATGGCAAAAAAGATTCAGTGTTTGCAAAAGCGCAAATTTTTTATGACATTAAATATATGTTTAGGAACGTAAATACATATTACACATTAGAAAAAACTATGAAGTCTATGGACCTCATTTCGAATCCTCAGTCTTTTGAAATAGGTAACACACATTGTGGTACTTTAATGCCAATTGAATTTCAATTGAAAAAAATGTTTGAAAGAAGTAATTTCTTTGAGGAAGTGTTACTTCATATGGATGTAATAAGCAAAAAGAAGGAATTTGTAAATTTTATACAGGGTGATTTGTGGCGGCAAAAATTAAGGATGTATCCCCGAGAAGTTTTGATACCCTATTTTATTTACATTGATGACTTCGGAATAAATAACTCCATTGGATCTAAAGCAACAAAACATGTCATGTGCAACGTATACTATAGCTTTCCTTGCTTACCTAGCAAATCTTCAAAACTAGACACAGTTTTTTTTGGCATGTACTTTAAAATCATCTCTTGTTAAGTTACATGGCAGTAACGAATGTTTCTTGCCATTATTAAACGTTTTAAAGAAACTAGAGACAGATGGTATCGAAATTATAACAAAAACAGGAATAAAAACTGTGCGATTTGTTATGGGATTAGTTTTATGTGATAATCTAGGGCTAAATACGGCACTGAACTTCTCAAAATCATTTTCAGCTCATTTTTTTTGTAGGTTTTGCGAAATGAAAAAACGTGACACGCAAAAGTACTGGATTGAAGATGCAAACTTAATTAGAAATAGAATTAAATATAGACTTAATATCAGCAATGATTTGTTTGAGACCTGTTGTACCTGTTGTATTGTATCTGACAGTATATATAATACAATCCCTTCTTTTCATGTAACCG
Source organism: Tachina lurida (assembly GCA_944452675.1). Taxonomy (NCBI): domain Eukaryota; kingdom Metazoa; phylum Arthropoda; class Insecta; order Diptera; family Tachinidae; genus Tachina; species Tachina lurida. The sequence goes on from OX101752.1 coordinate 96,491,805, forward strand.
AAAATTTTGCCGTTGATCTTATGCACGATTTGTTTGAAGGAATTTGTCACTATATTCTCTGTGAATCTATGCTCTATTTTATTAAAACTATGAAATATTTTAACTTGCAATGTTTTAATAATCGACTGAAAACTTTTTCGTATGTTAACCATGATAAGGGCAGCGAAAAGCATCAATTACTTATTAAAGAGTTGGAAAATCGAAGGTTGAAATTATCGGCCAAACAGATGATGGCATTTTGTCATTACTTCCCACTACTAATTGGAGACTTAGTTCCATTTGATGATATTGTCTGGAAGTTTCTCTTAAACTTCTTAGAACTAATTGATGATTTATTGTGTTATGAAATCAGTCACAACTTGTTAATTCAAATAGAAAAAAAAATTGAGGTAGTAAATCAACAATACATAAATTTGTTTAAAAAAAACCTCACCCCTAAATTCCACTTTCTTCTTCATTACAAAAGAATAATTCAACAATCAGGTCCATTAAGAAACTTATGGAACTATAAATATGAAGCTAGGCATAAAGGTTTTAAAATATTTTCACACGTAATAACATCAAGAAAAAATATTCCTAAAACGTTCTCTTTCAAAGAACAATTACGCTTTGCAAATTTTATTTTGGACCCTAAATCAAACAAAGAAATTACATATAAAAAATCATTTATAGATTTGCAAGCAAAGGAGCAAATTTGTCTCAAATTGGATGTTAATGTGCAAAACGTGACGTTATATAAATCAGCTGAAATTTATGGATATAATTATTCAACAGGATTGTTTGTAGCTAATTTCACAGATGACATGAATTTATATGGAATAAAGTATATTGCAGAAGTGCATGATTTTGTAGTACTTTTTTACTGTCAGAAAGTAACTACAGAGTTTAGTTTTCATTTTTCGGCATATGAAATTAAGAACTATACTGAAGTTTACGACATTATATCTCTAAAAGACATCTTGGGTCCTCCAACAGGTGTGATAAAAACATGTTCAGGAAACCAATTTATAAAATTAAAGGAATTTTTTAGCAGCATATATTAAATCGCTATACATAATATTATTTTTATTGCAGTAGCGAACAAAACTAAAGACACAATTTTTCTTTTTATTACAAAAACTGAAATGAAAAAAATTATTAAAAACACAAGAGCAAAGCATAATTAATAAATTGGCTCAAAAATTAGTTACAGCGTAGTGTGCCGTTAATTTTGCTAGCTACTGTATTTTATGTAATCTATATCCTAAAAGTATGAATAAACTACTTTCAATATTAATTTATTAAAGGAATCCGAAACCGATAAAGATATACAATTGGATTTATTTAACCTGTTGTCGGACTGGAAACTTCCTCATTTATATAATCATTTCCGAGGTGATTAAAAGACTTTTAGCACACAGAAAAAAGTTAATTTGGATTGAGTTTTGTTTGAAATATATTTTCTGTGTGTTATTTATACATATCGACAGCAAAATGTTTATATTTGTTTTTCCTAGATCAACTTATAACCGTGGAAATGCTAAAAAATTTGAATACAAGTCATATTGAAAAACTATTTAAAGACTTTACTGTGGGTGAACAAGTAATTTTTGAAAAAAAACTTTAAATGTGGAGAAATGATTTGGAGCCCACAATTGAAAACCTCCTTAAACCCTCTATATCTTTGGAAGTGAAAAATAGTTATCAAAGCAATCTTCCCTCACTCATGACAATTTTGAAAGATAGCCCAACAGGAATTAAGTTTTTAAAGTTCTACGAAGTTAAACAAGTTCTTCATGAGCAACACCGCGACCTGTTGATAGGTACGTTGGCCAAATATTTGGACTTTAAAGGGTACAACTGTACAATAAGTGATTGTTCTAATATAGAACATCAAATTTGCTCCATATTTCCTACTGAAGAATTGGTAAATTATATTTGTAATTTTTATATTCTTAATTTCCTAAAGTGTTTATGTTTTTATTATAGAGTTATTACACTGTGGGCAAAAGGGGAAAATTATACAACAAAATTAATAACATTAGAAGACAAAACAAAGTTTTGAAATATTGTACCCAAGAAAATGTTGAAAATTCGATGGAACAAGGTAACAAGGTTTATTTAATAACACAAAACTTCGTATATTTCTTTTTTATTTTAGAACCGGAATCTGATTGGAAAAGTTCTTTAAAGGCGATTAGAGGAGGAAATCTAACTGCAGAGGAGTTCGACTTGTACTGGCGAAAATGTGCTGCCTACCGCTTTCACCAAATAAAAAAATTGAGCAGTACTTCCGAAGTGTTTAAGGAATGGCCGGAGTACAAAAAACCTTCTGGATTTCAATTAGTATGTTCAACTAACATACATATACATATATTGACTACTTTGCCCTATAAGAACACTACCAGTCAATTGACTGCTCATTTGATCGATAGCCATGCAGGATATATTCCTCAATGCGTAGAACAAAGTTTCTATCACATTATTAAAGGCAACATAAAAAATGTGATGGAAACTTTTGTGTATGTGTGAAGTTGCGTCTCACTTTCGATAGTCAATTGACTGTCATTATTCAATTCAATGTAAAATTGTTTTAAATGTTAGTGAAAAAATTTGTTTGTTAGTTTCGATCATTCATTCCTTGTAGGGTGGGTAGGGTGGGTATGTTAACACATAAGTTTTTATTTCTTTTCAGGTTTCTTTAGATTTCCAGCTGAAGTTTTCCCTTTCAAAAGACTTAAAAAAGAAATGGGTGGACTATGGTGAAAAGCCTTTTAGTTTACTGCAGTCAAAAATTTCTGCAGCTAATATCTCCACTTTATTGAGTCAATTTAGCAGCAGTAACGAAGGTAAAGCTACAGCCAATTACATTTGAAATTATGCTACATAACATTTTAATTTTTAGAGTCAAAAATATTTGCTTCATTTTGGTTTCTGCACCATATGTTTCCGCCACCACTGTCAGTTGTAACAGAGCCAAATGGATCGAAGCAGCGAAAGAAATATACCATTTCTGACTCTCAACAATCGTTTGCCCTAATTGGCAAAACCGCTGAGGAAGTGGAAGCAAAGTTTAAGCTGCTCAAGCTGCAGTCAGTATCCATACAACCACTCCTATTAGTAGTGGGAGAAATAACAAATATTAAATCTATTAATGTTTATTTTGATGGAATACGCTACCCCATCATGAGTTCCCTGTCCGCCGTGGACATATTATTCAAAATTATATTTCTATTTAATCTGGAATTTCCTAAACAGTCAGAACTTTTTTACTTGTTCATTCAAATTTTTTTCTATGAAATTCCAAATACCAAAAAAAATTTTAAAGTTTCCACGTTTATAAGTGAACTAATAAATTGAATTAAAAAATATTAAACTTTATACCTGTTCATACAAGTTTTCTCTGTTTTCCCAAATACAAAAAAATTTAAAAGTTTCCACGTTCATAAATAAATTAATAAAATAAATTAAAAATATTAAAAAATAAAAAAAAAAATTATTGGAATATTTACAAAAAAGGTAACTATTAATAAAAATTAATAAAAATTTTATTTAAAAATTCTCTAATTTCAACAATACAAATGTTTGATACAACAAAAAATTTAATTAAAAACAAAATTTTAGTCAACAATTAATATTGTTGATATTACAAAATATTTAATTAAAAAATATATTAAGTTTAAAATTTTTAAACGCACTAATAGTCCCAAATTATTATTTTACTTATTAAGTAAAATATTTTTTTATTAAAAATACATGAAATTGATTATTGAGGGGTTTAGCTGGATCCTATGCGCATTTCACTGTTGCTAATGCAGATCATCAGGGAACCTTTACCCAAATTTCTTAGAACAACTAGAGTTATTATATTATAAACTTTCATTTAAACAAATGAGAAGCCTAACAACAAATAACAAAGTTGAAACAAGAACTCAATAATCAACATGTTTGGGTACGTTCGTAAATTCAGCAAATTCGTGCATCTATGCAGCAACTCTGCCGAGTTTTACTGCGTATGCGTGATCAGCTGTTGCACATGCTATGCAACTGCTCATCATCTGTGCATAGTTAACATTTTTTAACAAACTGCAAACATGTTTAAGGTGGCAATTAATTCGATTTTAGAAAATCTTTGAACATCAAGTGACAATTTTCTTTTAAATTATAATAAAAAAAGATTGAAAAGAAAAACAAAGCGGATATTTCTTTTGAGAACACAATTGTCCAAAAACAAAAGAAGAATAACTAAAATAAAAAACTTCTTTGAAGTAATAAAAAACTACCAAGATGATGTGTTCCATAGTCATTTTCGAATGCATCGATCTTCTTTTTCGGTAAGATTGGAAACATGTAGTTTGGATATCAAAATATTTTCAAATTATTGTTACACTACAGGCATTGGTCAATTCTATAAAACCTTTCTGGACTAAAGCACTTCGTGGTCGGCTGGGACATTCATTGGAAAACTGTTTATACATTACGCTTTGGAAACTTTGTAATAGCGATGTTAGCTTTCGAGAACTCAGTGACCGTTTTAATATAGCAAAGGGAACTGTTCATAGTATTTTTTATAAGACTGTTGATCTGATTTGTTTATTAAAACATGAAATAATGTGGCCTTCTGCTTTAGAGCAACAATCAATTATGGAGCAGTTTCAAATGAGCAGACATAATCCATTTCCATTTGTAGTTGGATGTGTAGATGGAACACATTTTTCCATACCAATGCCACGGAAAGATGCTACCAGCTACTACAACCGCAAAGGAAACTATACAATAATAATGCAAGTAAGTACTTATACTGCAATATCAAAAAACTTAAATTTCTTATAGGTATGTACAAAGGTATATACAAACATATGTATGTATGTAAATTCATATTCTCTTTTAAGGCTATATGCGGTAGTGACTTCCGTTTTTTAGATGTGTTTATTGGATGTCCGGGAAGCTGTCACGATGTTCATGTTTGGAAGCTAAGCCCAATTTACAAGGGAATTGTTTCGAAACAAATAGAACTCGCAGAAAATGCTCCTATATTAGGTGATTCAGCTTATCCATTGTCAAAGTTTTTAATAACACCGTATAGAGATAATGGCCATTTAAGTCCTGAAGAAAAACGCTTCAACTATTATTTGAGCTCAACGAGAGTTTTCATAGAGCAAACGTACGGAATTCTAAAAAAGAAGTTTAGAATTTTGAAATATATAAATTTAGCTTCGATAAACAAAATATCCAAAGTTATATATTCCTGTACAATACTACACAACTTTATTATAAATAGAGAAAAACCTTCAGAGTTTGTTCCCGTGGTTATTGACAATATGAATGAAACACATCTCAACGATTCAATGCGCGCAGAAGAAAATGAAACTGAGCTTGATGGAATTGCCATAAGACGAAATTTAACCGCACTTTTCTCTTCTTAAGTTTTCTAGAATATTAGTTTTGGCCTAAATCACCGTTTGCAAAAATTTAAGTCCTTGATGTGCAACCTAAAATGTTTGTACTATACTTACATACATGTGTATCATATTAAATAAAACACATATATAAATATATAAAGCATACATTTTTTTAATTTTTTTATAAAAAATCAAACAAAACAATTTTTTAGCCTTCAGTGGCATACATACATATGTATACTAAAACTAAAACACATACATACGTACTCGTATGTAGACATGTAAATTGAAGCGTTTAATGCTTCCAAAATTAAATTTGTAGTTACAAAATTTGCTTACTTCTCAAGAAGTTTTTGTAAAGCATTTTTGAGATCTATAGCAGCTTTTACTATTTCTTGTTCCACTTCTAGTTTACGTCTTTCTATTTCTATGATTTCCTTATGTCTTTCATCGTCTTTTTTAGCTTCTTCTTTTTAAAAATTTAACATGTTATTTTCTTGATTCAGTTTTTGTCTTTTTTTCTTTTGTGGGCAGTAATCATCAGTCGAAATTTCGGTTGATCCAAATGATTCCTCAAAATTTGTTTCTATATTTTCAATATCGCAGTTTATGTTTAATGATGACTGCAAATTCTTCAATGGAGGATTGATGGAATGTTTGGATCCATACACTTCATCAAACATATCATAGAACTCCCAAGTTGTTGCATTTCGACCTGTTGAATTATTACGACTCTTTATTCTCTTATATGTAGTATAAAGATTCAAATATTTTCTATTTATTTGCTCCCTGGTCATCATAATATCGGGTTTTTGCTCTTTCATTTTTGAAAGAACCTTCGCCCACAAGACCGACTTTTTCTTCTTTCCTTCTTGGAACTCCGGCTCTAAGTCCAGTCTTGTTCTTATTATTAACTTTTGTGTATTAAAAGTAAAATCTTCGATGCTAAAAGATAAATACGTTTTTTCACAATAATTTTAATAAAATTTGATTTTTAATATTCTTACTCTTCCATTTTTCAATAAAGTTTGTATTATGTTTTCCTATTAAGTTAAATTTAGCGTTCAACACCTTATTGCATCAGAAAATTTTTTACTGCGCTATTTGCAAAGAATTGCGGCAGGTATGCCGATTACTTGCATTAAAAAACGTTTGACTCTAAACAGTGCTGCCAAGTTATGCATTTTTGAACGTTAGATGTTTGTGATGCTGCAGACGTGCACTATAAATGCTTTTACGAACGTACCCTTTTTTTTATTTTCTTACTTTACCATTGCTACATTGGCTGACTTTTTTTCAGCTTCAAATTGTAGTTGTAAGAGTATGTAAAAGAAAATAAATATAAATAACAACAACAGCTATTAAAGAATAGAGTGTTGCCACACAAGTATTTTTTGTGACCGGGTGCAGTCAAGTTAATAATTAGTGTTTTTATGGGAATTGTTAAAAAACATGTTGATTATTGAGTTCTTGTTTCAACTTTGTTATTTGTTGTTAGGCTTCTCATTTGTTTAAATGAAAGTTTATAATATAATAACTCTAGTTGTTCTAAGAAATTTGGGTAAAGGTTCCCTGATGATCTGCATTAGCAATAGTGAAATGCGCATAGGATCCAGCTAAACCCCTCAACAATCAATTTCAATGTATTTTTAATAAAAAAATATTTTACTTAATAAGTAAAGTAATAATTTGGGATTATTAGTGCGTTTAAAAATTTTAAACTTAAATTTTAACAATTCCCATAAAAACACTAAAAAATATATTATTTCCAACAACATAAATTGTTGATGCAACAAAAAATTTAATTAACAAGAAAATTTTATATCAACAATTAAAATTGTTGATATAACAAAAAATTTAATTAAAAATAAAATTTTAGTCAACCATTAAAATTGTTGTTATAACACAATAGTTAATTGAAAAAAAAAATTTTTTAACAATATAAATTGTTGATATAACAATGAATTTAATTAAAAAAAGAAAAATAGTCAACAAAATATATTGTTGATATAACAAAATATTTAATTGAAAATTTTTTGCTCTCATCTTACAATTTTGTTAATTGTATTTACAAATATTGTTGTAGGTTCAAAATCAATTAATTATTTAATTGATATAACAAAAAAATTAATTGTATTTACAAATTTTTTTTTTCTGTGCAATATGCCGTAATAAATTAGATTTGATGACTGGTATGCGATTCTCATATAAAATATATAAGTAGAAGAAAGAATTTAGATTGTCATCAGTCTGCTCTGATATCTCAATAAGTGACAACCTATTTTCCCAACGAAAATTTCTAAAGTGTTTAAAATCCAAAAACTATAAAAGTGTTAGAACTAATTACTGTTTGTTAAACAAGTTTATCGTGTATAAAAAATAATTAAATAAATTGTTTATAACTAAAATAAATTGATTATAAATAAAATAATTAAATAAATTGTTTATAAATAAAAGAATTATATTAATTAATAAACAAATGAATCAAATGAATACTACAAGTTGTACCATCTGCAATAAAGTCTTTATGACTCAAACGAAACTAAAGCATGATATTGAAACGCACTCCTATACTAACCAATCAAAGACTATGCTTGGAAATAGTAAGCTTGATCTTCAAAACAAATATATCCTCCTTAACAAAAATGTGGGTGATATGTTTCCGGAGGAGTTTCTGAAATCTGCCAAGAGCTCCACACTATAACAACTAAATGGATGACGTACTATACATACTACATTTAAATTTAATATGGAGCTCACATGTGATTATATGAAGACGGTGAATGATGAGATGAATGTTTCCCAACTTGTTCATATTTCGAAAATGATGTTGGTGACTTTGCCTGATGACATAGAGGATATGTACAAGAAACAGACCGAGGAGCTAAGAGCTAAAATGGAAGAATTTTATGAGAGGGATAGCGGATGGACCTTGATTTCAATAAATTCCCTTGAAGTTAATATAAACAAGGCGTCCATAATAAGAGAATCGAGCTTTATCCCGCTCCCAAAAAATATCGCAATGTAACGTGCATGCATAAATGTCGAGAACAATGATATTTATTGCTTCAAATGGTGTCTCATTGCGGCCTTGTACACAAATAGTACTTTAGATCGAAGACAACAGAAAAACTATAGAAATTATAATATAACAAACATTTCTGATGAGAATATTAATATAGGGGCAATTGTATTAAATTTCGAAGGTCTAGAGTTTTCACTCCCATTGAAGCAGATAAAACAATTCGAGCGTCAAAATAATATGAGCATCATCACAATGGAACATCGCTTATAGGACCATACTACTTAACAAAAGGAGAAAAACATGTTCATATTAATCTCTTATTGCTCCAGTATAATGAAAACTTCCGCTATGTACTCATCAAGGATATATCAAAGAAAGTTTCATTTGTGCATTTAAGCGAAATATATTTTCATCTCTATTTAAAAAGTTACTTCTTATTTTTATATTTATTTATTTCTTATTGGTATTTTCTATATTTTCTTCATTCTACATTTTTCTTTATTCGTTCCAATATTATATATCATGATCATAAGATACATATTTGCAACACCTGCCTTTATCATACACATGATGATTATGTGTATAATCATCATAAAAATGTTTGTGGGAAAAAAGGCATCAGAATGCCCGATGATGAATCTAGTATCAAGTTTTAAAGCTACTACAAACAGTTAGATGTATCATATGTAATCTACACAGACTTCGAGTCTATTTTGGAAAAATTTGATGATTCTGTGAGTAAAAGCACTACAAATGTACTGAAACATCATGCTTGTGCATTCCGTTATTTTATTAATTGTAGCTTTAAGAGAGAAAACAATTTATATTCGTGTATGTTCTGGCTTCCACATCGTTTTCAAATGTTTTCTTGTGAGTTCGGATGTTAAAACACATGATACGCCTGTTTAAGTTGAAATATAGAAAATACAAATTAATAGTACGTGTTCTAGCATCCGAATTTAGAAGAAAACTATTTGGAAATGGACGATTTCAAACTTTTAGATTTTTTCGTTTTCACTTTTGAGCAAAAAACTCGTATTTTGAAAAGAATACGAGTTTTTTGCTCAAAATCGAAAACGAAAAAATCTGAAAGTTTTAAATCGTAAATTTTTAAATTGTGCTCGTCTAAATTCGGATGCATTCGGAAAACATGTAAAAATTCGGCGAATATATTTATCAAAAAAAAAATAGTTGAAGATTGTACAGATATTTATCTAAATAATTTACTTAAAGTTAAGAAAATGTTCATGACCCCAATAGAAATAGCTCAATATAATAATGCACAAAATTGTCATGCATATATGTATATAAGAAAATGTTAAATAACGATAAAGTTAGAGATCATTGTCATCTTACGGGTAATTATCGTGGGGCAGCTCATAGCGACTGTAATTTGAATTATAAAAAAACCTCAGTTTATACCGGTTATCTTGCATAATCTTTCTGCATATGATATACGCTTATTTTTCAAAGAACTTTCTACTATAAAAAATTCCACAATAAAAGTGATTCCCCAGAGCACAGAGAATTATATTTCTCTTTCAATTTTCATCAGTTTAGATGCAAAACATGGATTCCAAATAAGATTTATAGACTCGTTTAGATTTATGGTTTCGAGTTTAGATACGTTAGCGAAAAATCTTGATAGCAATGATTCTAATTCTAATGAGTTCTCGTTGTACCTTCATAGTGACGTATTAGCGGAATTTTTTTTTACATAAATGCTAAACATAAAAAAAACCATACAAAAAAATATTTGTAGTACATAACATTCGTTGTACATTAACTTTGATAAACAAGCTTTTTTTGCTTTGCTAATATTGTTTACATACAAAGTAATAACTAAAACAACAAAAAAACAAAAACAACCGTAAACAAAATAACTCAAAGTGCCCTTGAGGAATACACTTACAAAGTGCCCTTGAGGAATACTCTATATGAGTACTTCAAAAACAAATAATTGTGAAGTGAGTTATAACGGTAGAAATGCCTATCTTACTGTGAGCTCTGATGATCTTAATGATAACAATAAAAATAAAAAATCTGGTGATAGACTTACTGTGAGTTCTGATGATCTTAATGTAAACAAAATAAATAAAAAACCTAATGATAGACTTTTTTTAACGGCTAAGCCAATTTTTCGTCAACTTCGCTTTGTCCAATGCTAACTAGTGATTCGTTAACATTACAGTTGCCTACTACTTCGTCATTTAAATCAGCGATATCATCCGATTCGTCACTTGCCCAATTAGTCACTGTAAATAAGAGTAGCCCAAAACCCAAGGTCCAAGGCGGAATGGACTGATATATTATTGTGGGAAAGCGCGGGCGAGGCCCAAAGTCTACTAAAATTGCATCTGCTTCAAAGGTATCTAGGGATAACAGCGCATCCTCCACTAATCGTTTTCAAATATTGCAAGATGACAACGACAGACCTGATATATCCGCGAACAAAACCTCCAAGCCGCCACCAATATATTTGAGAGAAAAAAATTCAAACGCTCTTATTAAGAAATTAATTTCGGTCATTGGTGGGAAAAAATTTCACATTGTTCCAATAAAACGTGGCAATATCGATGAAACGAAAATTCAAATTTATGACGAAACAGATTTCCGCAAAATGGTTTCTGAATTTGAAAAAAATAAAACAAGTTTCTACACATACCAGCTTAAGAGTGCTAAAGGCCTGCATATCGTATTGAAGGGCATATATTCTTATGTTGTTCCCGAAGAAATAAAAGATGCACTCGTCCTCCAGGGATTCAAGGTAAAAAATGTTTCCAATATAATAAATAGGGAGAAGATCCCCCAGCCTCTATTTCGCGTTGAACTTGAGCCGAATGATATAAAATTGAGAAAAAATGAGACGCACCCAATTTATAATTTAAAATATCTTTTATACCGAAAAATAACAGTTGAAGAACCACACAAGCTTATCAGCAGCTGGTCTGGTTTTCAGATCAGCTTATCAGGAGCTGGTCTGGTTTTCAGATCAGCTTATTAGGAGCTGGTCTGGTTTTCAGATCAGCTTATCAGGACGTGGTCTGGTTTTTTTTCAGATCAGCCTATCAGGTAGCTGGTCTGGTTTTCAGATTAGGTTATCTGATTCATAATGAGTTATCAGCTTACAAGTAGTAAGTCATTTATAACGTTTAAATGAATAAAGTTTCAGGTCAGATGAATAACTAAAGTCAATATCTTATGAGCAGTAATTTATATAGTTATAAAATAGTCAAATTGTTTTCTATAACGAACATCATTTAATTTATCATCAAAAATTCATATTTATCCTTCCAACACTATACAAATTTCTTGAAACTTTTCAAAATTCATATTACTGACAACATGATCCCTATAGACGAGCTTATTATATTTCTCATCTTGCTTAAACATTATAATAACATTTGCATTGTCTCTTGTTAAATGCTTACAGCCGTATTCATAAAAATTTTAAACAGCATTTTGAATGTTGTTTAACCAAAATTCACTAACATTGTATTTATAATAGAATTTTAGCTTAAAAAAAGTTTTTTTTTTAAACCTTGTGTAAATCACCAAATCTTAAAAATTAACTGCACCCATACTTAAAATAATTTTGAGTTGACGTCGTTGTAATTTTGCTTCATGTTTTTTTGCATTTTTAACTTTGCCTATATGTATGTATGCATGTATGTATGTATGTATGTATGTATTAGGAATTATGTTATAAGTTGGGCACAAGTAGATTGAGTCATCATTCTTCTGTCGCCGCATACAAAAATATACACGTACACGTATGTATGTATATTATTCTGCTTTTCACATGCAGCATCAGCAAATATCATACTTGAAATTCTTTAAGCTTCATTACGAGAAAAAAATACAATTCTTTTAATTATGAAATTAACTTCTTCAGATATTCATATTTGACTTGATGTAGATAATTTTAGTATAAATATACATATGTTTTTAAACTATAGATAGTAGTAGTGAACTGCCAATCGGAGGACAATTAAAATTTGAAATTGGGGTAATTACAATTTTAAAATTCTTGGAAATTTGTGAAATTTGATACCTACGAGGGTGGTTCAAGAAGTCCGTCCAATTTTTTGTTTACATAAGGAGTGTTTTGTTTACATAAGGAGTTTTGTTTGTTTACTACATACGAGGGTGGTTCAATAAGTCCGATTTATGTGAAAATGCTTTTTCGTAAGGATGACGGTAAAAACGTGAAAACAAATATTTATGTAAATCTGACGGAGAAAACGTGGAAATAAATATTTTTGTAATGCCGATGGGAAAAACGTGAAAATAAATATTTTTGCAATGCCGACGGAAAAACGTGAAAATAAATATTTTTGTAATGTCGACGGGAAAATCATGAAAATGATTTTTCCTAATGCCAACGGAAAATTATGAAAATGATTTTTCATAATGTGGACGGGAAAATGTGAAAAAAAACATTTTTAATAATACCGACGGGAAATACGTGAAAATTAATTGTTTCTAAAGCCGACGAAAAATTTGTTGATACCTGTCTGTCTATGGAAATTATGGGTAATTAAACTTTAAAATTTTAATCTACGCCCGTATCGCCATTTCGCTACTACTATCTATAGTTTAAAAACATATATTTATACTAAAATTATCTATATCAAATCAAATATGAATATCTGAAGAAGTTAATTTCATAATTAAAAGAATGGTATATTATACATTTATTTTTTTCTCGTATTGAAGCTTAAATAATTTCAAGTATGATATTTGCTGATGCTGCATGTGAAAAGCAGAATAATCCCAGTAAAAAAAGACACTCCAAAAAAGTCATGAAAATGTAGAGTTTGCGATCTGGAAGTAGTGCAAATTTTGATCCGATCTAATGATTTTTACATAGGGTTGTCATTGCAAGAAGTTCTCTTTTTCGATGCCTGGTCACCGAATTGGAAGCGATTTTAAGAAAAATTTCCTTTTTTGTGTTCTATGATAATATTTTCAACTAGGAAAAATGCTTAATAGTTACATATTTTAACAATTAGTTTCTTTTTATAGGAATTTAAACGCGAAACAGTATTTCATGTAAATTTAAGCAAATAACTTCAAAATTTTAGACCAAAATTAGTTCATAAATTTCTTCAAAAAAATTGATTTTTTAAAAATTCTGGTGAGTAATTTCTAAAACTAAAGAGGAATTACAAGGTTTTGTATGACTAAAATAAACTTCTACTTGGTTTTCTACTAACTATCGGCAAATTAAAAATATCGATTTTTGGAAGCAATGAAAATGTAGTTCCTTTAGAATGACTTCCAATTTTTTTCACTGGGATATAGATACGTATGTACGTGTATATTTTTGTGTGCGGCGACAGAAGAATGATGACTCATTCTACTTGTGCCCAACTTATAACATAATTCCTAATACATACATACATACATACATACATGCATACATACATATAAGCAAAGTTAAAAATGCAAATAAACATGAAACAAAATTACAACGACGTCAACTCAAAATTATTTTAAGTATGGGTGCAGTTAATTTTTAAGATTTGGTAATTTACACAAGGTTTAAATGAAAAAAAACGTTTTTTAAGCTAAAATTCTATTATGAATACAATTTTAGTGAATTTTGGTTAAACAAGATTCAAAATGCTGTTTAAAATTTATATGTTTCTGGAACGCAAACGGCATTCGCCAACATAAAAATGCACTTGAGCACTTCCTCACGGAAAAAAATATTGATATAATGTTGGTCTCTGAGACTCATTTGACTTCGAGAAGCCTTTTTAAAATTTATGGCTACACCTTATATGATTCAAAGGATCAGCAATTTTAATAAAGTCAAGACTCAAGCATTATATTATTGACAACATTTGCGAAGAACATTTACAAGCAACGAATATTTGTGTCGAACATTTTTGCACTAGTTTTGTCATATCATCAATTTACTGCGCTTCTAGATTCGCAATTACTGAGGACCAATAAGAGGATTTCTACAAATCCCTTGGACCTTGCTTCGTAGCAGCTGGCGACTACAATGCAAAACATACGTTCTGGGGTTCGCGTCTTATTACACCCAGAGGTCGAGCGTTGTTCAATACAATTTCCAAAATGGGCTTGGATGTCATTTCGAGTGGGGAGCCCACTTATTGGCCTACTGACATGCATAAAATTCCGGATGTAATAGATTTTGGCGTTATGAAAAATATCTCTAGGGATTTAATTCAAATTGAAGCTTCTCTAGATCTCTCGTCCGATCACTCTCCCACGATCGTTACAATTTGTAGCCAATTAAGAAGTGACTTACCTCACTCATATGCGAATTTGATAAATCGTGTTAATTGGCTGCGATTTAAAAAATATCTTAGTAGTCATTGCACGTAAAATATTACGCTAAGAACACACGATTATATTGTATCTAACATTGCCAACCTTAATAAATATATTAAACAGGCTGCTGAACATGCCACTACCAGCCATCCTCAGACTAGGGTAAATAGAATATATTCTACGGATATTGAACGTCTCGTAAGTGAAAAAAGAAGAGCTAGAAGAGAATGGCAACAGCATAGATCACCCCAACTTAAAATCAGATTTAAAGAGTGTACTAAACGACTCCAAGATTTGCTTGCATTTGAAAAAACTGCATCTCTTAAAAATTATTTGGAAGGTCTTGATGTCACACCAGCATCTAATTACTCTTTGTGGCGCGCTGCTAGAAAGCTTAAAACACCAGTTGAGTTTAAACCACCTCTGCGCACATCTACAGGAGGTTGGGCAAGAAGCGATCCTGAAAAAGGTAAAATATTTGGCGAGCATTTAAAATCTGTATTTACCCCAAACACATGTTCTGGTGCTGTTGATAGTTGCGCTACCCCCTCGACCAATAAAATTTAAGACGCGTGATGTACTAAAACTAATTGCAGAACTCAACCCGAAAAAAGCTCCGGGTATTGATGAAATTAGTAACCAGATGCTGATAATGTTGCCTCGTATAGCTATTAGAATCCTGCTATTCATTTTTAATGCCATTTTACGACTGGAGTATTATCCAAACAGCTGGAAGCTTGCCAAGGTTAAAATGGTTCCAAAGCCGGGCAAAGATCTTACCAAAGCTGAGTCATATAGGCCAATAAGTTTACTGTCAACAATGTCAAAGCTCTTTGAAAAGTAACTCATGATAAAATTGTCTCCAATTCTAGTTAGTAGTGGGTGCATACCGGACCACCAATTTGGTTTAAGAAGTCAGCATAGCACCATGGAACAAACTCATAGATTGGTTCAATTTATAAGAAAAACTTTTGAAGAAAAAAAGTATTGCTCTCAGGCATTTGATAAAGTGTGGCATCAAGGCCTAATTTTAAAATTAAAGACTAACCTACCAATAAACATTCTAAATCTGCTGGAAAGTTACATTATTGCCCGGAAGTTCACTGTTGTGGAAGGAAACTTTATGAGTACGCCTGAAATAATCTCATCCGGTGTGCCACAGGGGAGTATACTGGGGCCAGTTTTGTATTTGATTTATACTTGTGATATGCCATTGAGCAGTAACATTCACACATCTACATTTGCCGATGATACATCCTGCTTTAGTATGCATGAAAACCCTCACGAGGCTTCCCGATATCTTCAGCAACATATTACTCAGCTAGAACTATGGTTAAACATGTGGAGAATAAAGGTAAACGAACAGAAGTGTGCTCAGGTAACATTTACCTTAAGAAAGGACACTTGTTCCCCCATTACAATCAATAATCAAATTGTTCTTCAAAACTTACATGTAAAATACCTTGGTATACATCTTGATCGAAGGCTCACATAGAAATACCACATTGACTCTAAGCTAACACAAATGAAACTTAAACTAACTCAGATACATTGGCTGGTTGGTAGAAATTCAACCCTCACCCTAGATTGTAAACTTTCAATATACAAGTCGCTCTTAAAACCTATATGGTGCTACGGAATTCAGCTTTGGGGTACTGCTTCAGCTTCTAATGTCGAGAGAATCCAACGAAGGCAAAACAAAATTTTACGGTTAATATCATCGGCTCCATGGTATATAAAAAATTCAAATATACATCGTGATTTAAATATGCCACTAGTGACTGAAGAAATTGCAAAATACGCAGGCAAATATCTAACAAAACTCGAGTCACATCCGAATTCGCTTGCCCGTAATATTTTGAACTTTACTGGACACATCCGCCTAAAAAAGAGGGTCACAATGGCTCTTATTCAGATCACTCCAGATAAGACTTCTTGAAAATACTTTTATTTTTTTCCTTTTGATTATCACTACTTACATATGTATATACATATAACTATTACTAAGCTTATGTCCGACACTGGTCGGGCCTAATTATATTTTTAGATTTAAGATTTGAATACTTATTGTTAGTTCATATATGAAGATACAATAAATAAAATTCATGCATTAAAAAAAATGATTCTAATACTATTCGATCATGTTTCGTTGATGAAGCTCATTTCAACCTGATTAGAAGAAAGGGTGTATTTGCGTACTCTTACATGGATTCCATGACTAAGTTTAAGGAAACTAAACTCCCTAGTAGAGAAGAGTTCTTCAATATTCTAACGAATGAAGAATGTGATGTAGTCGAGTATGAACATGCTCAAAAAATATGGAGGGATTTTAACTGTAAAACCCTCCTTGACTATACTGAGCTCTACTTAAAGACAGATGTTCTTCTTCTAACCGACGTGTTTGAAAGTTTTAGGGCAATTTGTAGAGATATATACGATTTGAACCCCTGCCACTATTATACAGCACCAGGCTTATCTTGGGATGCAATGTTGAAAACCACAGAAGTTTCACTCGAACTGTTCACTGATTCCGAAATAATAGAATAAGAGGTGGACTAGTTCAATGCTCGCAAAGATATTCGAAGGCCAATAATAAGTATTTGGAAGATTTTGATGCATCAAAACCATCGAAATTTCTTGTCTATTTAGAATTTGGTGAATTTGAGTGGGTATATGATACTGATTTTGATGTTAAAAAAATTTCTGATACTGCAGAGTGTGGGTACATTTTGGAAGTGGATATAGATTATCCCTATTCAGTGCATGATATACATAATGATTTGCCATTTTGTTCTCAAAGTAAGCCCGTGGGGGTATCAAAAATCAACAAATTAATTGCAGACTTACACTTAAAAATAAATTACACCATACACTATAGAGCTTTAAAACAAGCCATTTCAAATGGCCTCATCTTAAAACAAATCCATAGAATACTCAGATTTAAGCAATCCCCTTGGTTTAAAAAATATATTGACTTAAACACATTTCATAGGACAAAAGCTAAAAATAATTTTGAAAAAGATTTCTTCAAACTTTTAAACAATGCTGTTTACGGGAAGACAATGGAAAACATTTAAGAACGTAGGGACATTAGAATTACTTCATCTTCGGAAACAACAAACAGGAATCATTTAGGTCTCAGAGCATTAATTGCGAAGCCAAATTTTAAGCAGTTAACAAAATATTCTGAAATTTTAGAAAAAATGGAACCACTATATGATAAACCAATATATGTTGGAGACAACATTTCTCTCAACTATGTGGATACTGACTCATTTATTTATTCAATTAAAACTGATGATTTTTACGATGACATCCGTAATGATATTAGTTTGAATTTTGATACGTCGAATATCTTATAGATAATCTATTTCGTTTGCCGCTACTCAATAAGAAGGTTTTGGGAATGATGAAAGATGAAAACAATGGGGATAAATTGATAGAGTTTGTTGGCTTAAGAGCTTTTTTGAATCCAAAATTATCTCGGATGAAATGTTTTTGTTTAGATCTAAAACAAATCAACTATATACCAAAAAAGTACATCAAATAGCACTTAGCTTTTCTGATGATAAAAGAAATATAATGAAAGGTAAAATTAAAACGCGCGCTTGGGGACATTACATAGACCGAACCAATGAAACAATGAACGTAAAATAGAATGCTTCCTACTAAATTGCATGTAAGATGACAACGACAATTTAATTTTGTACTAATTGTATTTATTAATGTATTTCTTTAACTATTTATTATTTACTTATTTGTTTATAATTAAATTTATATATTTATTATTTACTTATTTGTTTATTGATTAATTTATGTATTTATTATTAATTTATTTGTTTATTAATTTATTTATTAGTTTATTTATTTATTTGTTTATTAATTTATTTATTGTTTATATACTTGTTTATGAGTTTATCTATTAATTTTAGTATTTTATTCACACAAAAGCATGTTAAAATTAAAGACTTCTATCTTTTTACCTATACCGTAATTACTTGTAAATAAAAATCAAATATTAGATTTGTTCTATTTACATCTTTATATTTTTAATTATACATAGAATTAAATTTGTATTAGTACTAAGATTTTTAAGACAAAATTTGAAATAAAATATTAAAAAAGTAATACAATATGTAAATGGTTTTTATTTCAGCTTAAATTTACAAAATATAAATTTTAACTACAAATGGCTACATTTTTATATTTTGTTTCTCTATTAACTAACTTCACTATATCAAACAATTTTTCTTTTTTGTTTTCATATCGCTTAAACATGCACAATCTTTTAATTTTTGAGAGGTTCTACACAAGAGGAATTGATTTTCACAATATTATGAAATTTCATTAGATATTTTCTTATCAACACCAACTGTTTTAAAAATTTCTCATCCATGTTTAATAATAGCAAATAAGAGGTATCAGCTATTAGATACATATATTTATACTAAAATTATCTATATCAAGTCAAATATGAATATCTCAAGTTAATTTCATAATTAAAAGAATTGTATTTTTTTCTCGTAATGAAGCTTAAAGTATTTCAAGTATGATATTTGCTGATGCTGCATGTGAAAAGCAAAATAATATACATACATAAGCACGTGTATATTTTTGAATGCGGCGACAGAAGAATGATGACTCATTCTACTTGTGCCCAACTTATAACATAATTCCTAATACATACATACATACATGCATACATACATACATACATATAGGCAAAGTTAAAAATGCAAATAAACATGAAGAAAAATTACAACGACGTCAACTCAAAATTATTTTAAGTATGGGTGCAGTTAATTTTTAAGATTTGGTGATTTACACAAGGTTTAAATAAAAAAAAAAACGTTTTTTAAGCGAAAATTCTATTATGAATACAATTTTAGTGAATTTTGGTTAAACAAGATTCAAAATGCTGTTTAAAATTTATATGTTTCTGGAACGCAAACGGCATTCGCCAACATAAAAATGCACTTGAGCACTTCCTCACGGAAAAAAATATTGATATAATGTTGGTCTCTGACACTCATTTGACTTCGAGAAGCCTTTTTAAAATTTATGGCTACACCTTATATGATTCAAAGGATCAGCAATTTTAATAAAGTCAAGACTCAAGCATTATATTATTCACAACATTTGCGAAGAACAGTTACAAGCAACGAATATTTGTGTCGAAATTTTTTGCACTAATTTTGTCATATCAGCAATTTACTCCCCTCCTAGATTCGCAATTACTGAGGACCAATAAGAGGATTTCTACAAATCCCTTGGCCCTTGCTTCGTAGCAGCTGGCGACTACAATGCAAAACATACGTTCTGGGGTTCGCGTCTTATTACACCTAGAGGTCGGGCATTGTTCAACACAATTTCAAAAATGGGCTTGGACGTTATTTCGAGTGGGGAGCCCACTTACTGGCCTACGGACATACAAAAAATTCCGGATGTTATAGATTTTGGAGTCATGAAAAATATTTCTAGGGAATTAGTTCATGTTGAAGCGTCTCAAGATCTTTCCTCCGATCACTCTCCCACGATCGTTACAATTTGTAGCCCACTAAGTAGTGACTTACCTCACGCGTATGTGAAGACGATCAACCGTGTTAATTGGCTGGGGTTCAGAAAATATATCAGTACTCATTGTACGGAAAACATTACGCTAAGAACATCCGAATATATTGAATTTAACATTGGCAATCTTATCAAAAATATAAATCAGGCTGCTGAACATGCGACTACCTCCTACCCGCAGACTGGATTTAATAGAATTTATTCTACGGATATTGAACGTCTCGTAAGTGAAAAAAGAAGAGCTAGAAGGGAATTGCAACAGCACAGATCGCCCCAACATAAAATCAGATTTAAAGAGTGCACTAAACGACTCCAAGACTTGCTTGCATTTGAAAAAACTGCATCTTTTAAAAACTATCTGGAAGGTCTTGATGCCACACCAGCATCTAATTACTCTTTGTGGCACGCTGCTAGAAAGCTTAAAACACCTGTTGCGTTTAAACCACCTCTGCGTACATCTACAGGGGGTTGGGCAAGAAGCGATACTGAAAGAGGTAAAATATTTGCTGAGCATTTAAAATCAGTATTTACCCCTAACTCATGTACTGGTGTTATTTATTTGCCGAATGTAGTGGCGCTACCCCCTCGACCCATAAAATTTAGAACGCGTGATGTACAAAAACTAATTGCTGAACTTAACCCGAAGAAACCTCCGGGTATTGATGGAATTAATAACCAGATGCTAATAAAGTTGCCTCGAAAAACTGCTCATGACAAAATTGTCCCCAATTCTAGTTAGTAGTGGGTGCATACCGTACCATCAATTTGGTTTTAGAAGTCAGCATAGCACCATTGAACAAACTCATAGATTGGTTTAATTTATAAGAAAAACTTTTGAAGAAAAAAAGTATTGCTCGCGCTGTTCATTGACGTTTCTCAGGCATTTGATAAAGTGTGGCATGAAGGCCTAATTTTAAAATTAAAAACATACCTGCCAATAAACGTTGTAAGTCTTTTGGAAAGTTACATTACTACCCGAAAGTTTATGGTTGTGGAAGGAGACTTCATGAGTGTGCCTGAATCTATATCATCCGGTGTGCCACAGGGGAGCATACTCGTGTCAGTTTTGTATTTGATTTACACTTGTGATATGCCTTTGAGCAGCAATATCCATACATCTACGTTTGCCGATGATACAGCCTGCCTTAGTATGCACGAGAACCCTTACGAGGCTTCCGGATATCTACAAGAACATATTACGCAACTGGCACTATGGTTAAATTTATGGAGAATCAAAGTAAATGAGCAAAAGTGTGTCCAGGTAACATTTACCCTGCGAAGAGATACTTGTTCGCCAATTCGAATCAACAATCAAGTTGTTCTTCAACATTCACACGTAAAATACCTTGGTATATACCTTGATCGACGGCTTACATATTGACTCAAAGCTAACACAAATGAAACTTAAACTAACTCAGATACATTGGCTGGTTGGTAGAAATTCAACCCTCACCCTAGATTGTAAACTTTTAATATACAAGTTGCTCTTAAAACCTATATGGTGCTACGGAATTTAGCTTTGGGGTACTGCTTCAGCTTCTAATGTCGAGAGAATCCAACGAAGGCAAAACAAAATGTAGTGTACCACATTTATAGTAATGCACTGTAGCAGAAATTACTTGCATTGCTGTAATATCAGTTCAATGCACAAGCATTGCAACACAACCCAAAATAATAAGAATGCTGAAATGCAAGAAATTGAGTGACATTCTTTTGAGTCACAATATAAATTGTGGATTACCAAATTCCTTTTTTTGATTGGTTAATAAAATAATGCTTACTATTTTCATGGTAAAGAAAAGAAACAAAAACATAATTGTAAATATGAAACGTAAGTTAGAAAGGCTAATTTAGAATTGTAAAAATAGTATATAAGCAGAACAAAATATTGAATAAATCAGACTTTAATTTGTGAACATAAACTGGCAACAACTTGCCTTGTTTCAATTAAATTCTCAAAAATCTTTTGGCACCTCTTTTGAGCGCCTAATGATAAGCTGGTCTCCCTGACAGCTGTATAAAATAACCAAGGGACTATAGGGCCACACTTAAATACACACATACTGAAATAGGGTCACATACACACTGTCAAAACACCTAACACAATAACATTACATGGCGATCCTGCGGACAAAAACCTGCGGAAAAAATCCTGCGGACAAAAAGAACCTTTTTTTACAACAAAAATAATCGCAACCACGAATTCGTGACAGATCCTTCAACCTCAATCCTGCAATCAGCGGACATTGAAAACATTATTTCACATTTCTACACACATATAAGTAACCTGTGACTTTTAACAAATGTCCGAAGAAATAGACGAGAATTTTACATTCGAAATAATTTGCTGAAATTACAAACTAATAATAGAACCAAACCACACTTTCTAAAGCCCAAACGAAAACTGGCTCAGTAATATCAACTCTCCCATTAGAATACAGGACTCCTATTAATTTACAAAACGTTTATGAAGATTAAAAAAAATATTGTTTTAGCAATTTGTTTTAAATTGTAAATGCTTAAATTTTCTTAATATTACTATAAATTATTCTTTTCAATAAAAAACTAAGAAAATATAATATTTAAAAATTATTTGAAATCAATATGGGTGGCAAAACATCCAAAATATCTAACCCAAATGCTAATGTAGTAAATAATGTTGAAATTATAGACCACACTAGACAAATAGATTCAGTATTTATACTTATGTTAATATTAGTTATATTAAGCGCATTAAATATATTAATTAAGTTATATATCTTACACAAAAGATCATTGAGAAAAAAGTATGCTAGCCGTAGTGACAATTTAGATAAAATTTAATTTTAAAATAAAACAAAATTAAATAAACATACATTTTTAATGGAATGGCAAAATATTGTTAGTAAAATTAGATTGATAAAAGAGAATTTTGATAAGTCCTATAAATGTTTAAACACTGATAGAGCAACAAAAGACGAGACAATTGAAAAACACATACGGAATTTAATAACCAAATTTGAAGAAATAAGAGTAATATTAAACGTAAACTATAATCAACTGACAGCTTCACACAAAGTCGCAGCCGACGCATTTTTCCTAGATATAAGAGACAAACTTACGAAAATTTCAACAAGAAAAGGATTAGAATTAGAAATACCTAGCTCTCTACATCAACAATTAATTAGAAAAATTTCAAAAAACTCAAACATGACACAACCAACTGCAACAATGACAATGAACGCTTCAGAGCTTGCATCAATTGCAAAATTAATTCCCATCTACTCTGGTAGAAAGGAAGAACTTAACCCATTCATAGCCAATTTAGAATTGATTCAAGAGACCCTAGATGATACAAAGAAACCCAATTTCTTTCAATTCGTTTTTAAAACAAGATTAGATCAAAAAGTACAAAATAGAATAAAGCAAACTAGCATACCAAACAATTTAGAAGAGTTAATAAAAGAACTAAAGAAAAATTATAAGACAAAACAAACACCAAATAGCATATTAAATGAGTTAAATAAAATATCACAACAAGGTGACATACGAAAATTCGCAGACAAAATCGAAAGTTTAATTTCAGAATTAAACGAATTACAAATATCAAGCATAGGTGAAGAAAGCAGAAATGCAATAATACAATCAAATGGTATCATTGCATTTAACGCATTTAAAAATGGATTAGCCAATAGAGAAATAGTAAAAACAATAGAAGCAAGCAGAGTAAAAACATTTGCAGAAGCTTTAGAAATTGCAGAAGAATCCAACATATCAAATGCCCAAGCACATATTATGCATCAGAGAATTAGATTTAATAATAATAATAGAAACCAAAATAGAAATAGTAGAAATTTTAACAACTCAAATTTCATGAATAACCACAATAATAACAGAAACAACAAAATTTTTAACTCCAGAAATAACAATTTTAATAGAGAAAACAATTTTAATAACAATAGGAACAGTACAAATTTTAATAGAAACAATAATCCAAACACTAGAAATAACACCTTCAATAATAGGAATGGAAACAGTAATAATATACAAAATAACACATACAGAAATAACAACAGACATATACACACAATACAAGATTCGGGAAACGCAGTAGGCTCGGAATACAGAGATATTCCGGACAGCCAAAATTAAAAATACACAAAATATCTGATAATAACACAAACTTCATAACCACTAAATACAAAAATAAAACTTTCACATTTCTTATTGACACAGGAGCTGACATATCACTTTGTCGAATGCAAAATGAATTCCAATATGAATTTTTAAACGAAGAAGAAAGATGCAAATTAACAGGCATTACTACAGAAGAAATCCATTCACTAGGTACAATAGAAATAGAACTAAATTTAGCAAATGAAATATGCTTACACCCATTTCATATAGTAGATTCAGACTTTCCCATAGAAACTGACGGAATAATAGGTAGAGATTTTCTCAAGAAATACCTTTGCAAAATAGATTACGAAACATTCACAATCTCAATATTTACAAATAATACAACTATAACACTTCCAATGCATACAAAATCATTTACGTCACTACAAATAAAAATACCACCAAGAACAGAAATAATACAAGCTGTTGAGGAATAAAACAATTTGATTTTGAATTTTATTTCAACACAAGGCAAACAATTTGATAATTTGTATTGGCTTTATTTGCGTTAAATAAAGTGTATTGTTCAAAGTACAAAGTAAAAGTAAGTTTTAACATTCAATACATCATAATGTAGAAAGCAAAAAGGGAATATGACATTTAAAGAACAAAGAAAAAGCGTAACAGTTATGTACATATGTACTTTTATGTATGTAATATATGAAGCAAAATTACATATATACATACTGACATATATGTACATGTAATAATTCAAAGTAATACGTTATGTACATAGCAAAGATTAACAATAATTATGAACCATAAAACAACAATAACAAAATGCTTCTACCGTAATCAATTGCGACAAAAAATAAGTTAAATTTGTACAAACGATACAATGTCGATGAAAACTGGTACAACGTGAGGTGTTCATCAACATCCCGCGCCGCCCTGAAACATGGTTTCAGAGTAAAGGTAGCTGAACTATTGCAGCAATGGGCCGTGTCATCTCACCATGTTGTGTTTTTAGTTTCACCACACGAACATTTCCATCAGTTCCTTTATATGACTCGATCACCTTAGCCATAAGCCATTTTGCAGGGGGCAAATTCTTTTCCTTCACCACAACTATGTTACCTTCTGTTACATTTGGCTGGGCTTGCTTCCATTTGTGTCGTTGTTGCAGGGACGTGAGGTATTCTTGATTCCATCGTCGCCAAAATCCCTGAAACATGTTTTGAACATTTTGCCAGTAATCAAGCCTATTGGTAGGCACTTCAACAAGATCACCTTCAGGTACTGTGGTATAGGGGCGACCAATTAAAAAATGAGCTGGAGACAAGTATCCAAACTCAGAGTCTGGGGCAGTGCCAAGCGGCCTTGAGTTTACAACTGCCTCGATTTGAACAAGTAGAGTGTGCATCTGTTCAAATGTTAAAATTGCGTTCATAGTCACCCGTTTGAGGTGTAGCTTCACCGATCGTACCGCCGATTCCCATATACCACCCCAATGGGGAGCTACTGGTGGAATATAATTCCATTGTATTCCGTCTTCGGCTAAAGATGCGGAAACAATTTCATTATGAGATTGCGACATAATTACTTTGTGCATCTCGTTTAGTAGCCGAGAAGCACCAAGAAAATTTCTTCCGTTATCGCTGTAAATCTGGCGACATTTTCCCCTTCGGCCGATAAACCTTCGTAAGGCAGCAAGGAAACAGTCAGTACTCAAATCTGTCGCTAGTTCCAGGTGGATAGCCGAAGTAACGAGGCAAACGAACAAGCATATATACCCTTTTGATCTACGTGCGTTTTTACCTGAAAATTGTTTCAAAATTAAAGGGCCCGCATAGTCACATCCAGAATTTTCAAATGGAAAAGCCTGACGTACACGAACGCGAGGCAAGTCAGCCATAAGCTGTTGCGTAGTAAGATGACGTTGACGAAAGCATCTTAAACATTTATGTGTCAAACTTCTGATCAAATTTCGAGCTCCTAAAATCCAATATGTCTGGCGTGCAATAATGAACAGACTTGAGACACCGGGATGTAAATTTCGTTCATGTAAGTCTTCTAAAATAAGCTTAGTAATTCTATTAGACTTTGGCAAGATGATAGGGTTTTTCGTAAAACCGTCCAGTTCAGAGTTGCGCAAACGGCCACCAACACGAATTAATCCACTTGCGTCTACATATGGATAAAGTTTCAGCAAACAAGATCTAGAGCTAATAGAGCGGCTATTTTGTAAATGGACTCGATCATCATTAAAACTGTTCTGGGCATATTTCAGCAGTACCAACTTAGCGCGTTGAATTTCTTCAAAATTGAGATTAGAAGCACACGATCGTTGGTGTTTAGTGGCATAGAAAAATTTTAGCATGTAAGCCACAACTCGTACCAATTTCGTCCATTTTGATACTCGGCTTACAAGAACTTCAAGTGGGCTGTAGTCTTCAACAGAAACTACCATGGAAGTGCTGCTTGGCTTTAGAGCGGCTAATGCTTCTGGTTCTGCAAATATATTAAACTTATTAGAACGATTTGCAATAGAGTTATATTTGAAATTATCGCTAAGCCAGCCTGGGCCATTCCACCAGAGCTCAAAACTTAAAAGTTTTGTTGCTGACATTCCCCTCGAAGCACAGTCGGCAGGATTCTCTTTGGATGCAACATGATCCCAAAATCTTCGAGGCAAAATTTCTAAAATTTCTGCGGTTCGATTGGCTTCAAACGTTTTTAATTTCAATGGCGGTTGTGAGAGCGAAGACAACACGATGGTTGAGTCACACCAAGCCCGAACTGTGATTGATTCATGTGGCAAAGCGCTAATAATTCGTTTCAGTAGACGTGATAACAAAAGAGCCCCACATAACTCCAGGCGAGGCAACGACTTTTGTTTTATGGGAGCCACTCGTGTTTTTGAGGCAAGAAGTGTAACGTGTACAGCACCTGTACGATCAACAAATCTAGAATAAACTACGGCGGAGTAGGCTTGAATGGATGCGTCTGAAAAACCATGTATCTCCAACCTTGAGGAGTCATTAGGCACAAAACGAGATATGCTAAAGTTCTCTAAAGACCGCAAATCTTCCCTATATTGTAACCACAAGTTTGCGAGACTATCTGGCAATATTTCATCCCATGACAGGTTGTGGGACCACAGCTCTCTTAATAAGATCTTAAACCTGACAACAATTGGAGATAAAATTCCCATGGGGTCAAATATTCTGGACACATCAGAGAGTACTTGTCTTTTTGTAGAGGGCGTATTAGTTGAAAGTTTTATTTTATAGCCAAGGTTATCGCTGGCAGGTTGCCAAAAAATTCCCAAAACCTTTTTGATGTCTTCGTCTGGCGATTTGAGAAACGTAAGATCATGATTACTGGCTGATATGCTCGGGCAATTTGAAATCCATTTCCTTAACTCTAGGCCTGCTTGTGACAACAGACTGATTAAATCATTACGTTTGGAAATGATTTCTTCTTCTGAAGCAGCACCAGTGATGACGTCATCAACGTAGAAATCTTCAAGCAGCACTTTTGACGCAACAGGAAAAGTAGATTTGTAATCATGAGCCAACTGTTCTAGGACACGAACTGAGAGGTACGGAGCACATGCTGTACCATAGGTTACAGTACATAGCTGGTAATGTTTTACTTCTTCTAGGGGAGATTCTCTCCAAACGATTCGTTGATAGTTTTTATGATTGTCAGAAATCCAAATCTGCCGAAACATCTTCACAATGTCGGCGGAAAAAACGTAGCGATGAAAACGAAATCGTAAACAGACTGAAAACAAGTCTCTTTGAATGCTAGGTCCAATATGTAGCGTATTGTTGAGCGAAATTCCATTGAAGTCCTGGAAAGAGCCATCAAATACCACGCGCAGTTTTTCACCAAGCACTGGGTGGTGGGGTAAGTAGAAAACTCTGCCGTCGTCGATATTTATCTCATTTGGGCTAATTTGTCGCATATGACCAAGATTTTTATATTCACGCATGAAGGTGTTGTACTGTTCACGAAGGCTAAAATTTCTTTGAAGTCGTCTTTCAACAGCGTAAAATCGTGCCATGGCGCCATTAAGTGTATTTCCAAAGCAAGGCTCAGTCATTTTAAATGGCAACTGGACCACATATTTACCGTCACTGCTACGAGAGTGAGTTGATTGAAAATGGGATTCAACAAAGACATCATCTGGATCCATTCGTACGTGATATTCAGGCTCCTCTATCTCCCAAAAACTTCGTAGGCTTCGGTCAATATCTATCGTGGAAATAAGGGACATTGTGTGGTCACTAATCTGCATTGTTTCTACATAAGTGACAACCCATCCAAATATTGTTGAGATGGCAACAGTGTTTCCATTTGAATCCAAGCGCCTATCGAATGTGAATATATTCCAGATGTGTTCCAGCCCAAACAAAATATCAATTTGAGACGAGACATTGTAAAATGGATCAGCAAGAGATAGTTCCTTCAAATACTTGACTGCTTTCCTGTCAAACGACTGACTTGGAAGTGATGTCGTTATTTGCGACAATATGTGAACTTCTGCACCTAAGGTATGTTGTGAGACTCGGGATTGTACCATAATATGACAGAATCCACGTGTGGTTTCCGCTTTGACAGATGAAATTCCGCTGACCAATATCTTCGAGGGAGACCGAGGAAGTCCTAAGCGTTGAGCACAACTTTCGGTTATGTAAGACAATTTCGAAGCGGAGTCTAATAGAGCACGGCATTGTATTAGTTGACCATAGCGATTCTTCACGTATATAAGAGCAGTAGGCATTATAAATTCTTTGTTGTTTCTTCTGTTAGACAGACGAGGTGCTAAAAGACATGATGATGAGACGGGTTGTGCAACGTTGGCGACAGTTGACCAGAGACCAGCGCCAGCTGCCGATGTACTGGGCAATTGTGGTGGTAATGCAGGAATGGACGAACTTGTAGCTTCTGAGGCAGCTTGAGCCTCTGAAGACGTGTGTAAAAGAGAATGGTGACGTCGACGACACTCTTTGCATTTGTGCTTAGACGGGCAGTTCCAAACAGTATGACCACTTCTGAGACAATTAAAACATAAAGAGGCTTCTTTTACAAAATTACGACGCTCATTGAGAGCCATATGGAGAAATGATGGACATTTAAATATTGAGTGATCTGTCAGTTTACACTTTAAGCACGAATTTGATTTTGAACTTGTACTCACCAGGCATTTTGTATTATTATTGTACAGCTTATGTGGGTTACCTTGTTTAGACTGGGAAGTTGACTTCCGTTGACAAAGCTCCAATTCTTCACATCTGTTGTCCAAAAAATCAAAAAAATCAGTAATAGTTGGACATGGACTATCATGGCTGTCATGAATCCAACGGCGTTTTGACTCGGCATCAATCTTACCAAGCAACAAATAAATGAGCCAACAATCACGCTCGTCTTTCCCAATAGCATCAAGACCTCGAATAATTTCATTGGCTTCATCCGATATTTTTCTCAATATTGATGCATTTTCTGTAGACATAGAAGGAAGAGCCATAAAGGCTTCGATAAATGAGCTGACTATATGTTTCGGACGATCGTATCTATCATTGAGTCGAATCCACGCTGTGTTATAAGCTGCATCTGTGACAGGTATATGTTGAATTAGGCGAGCAGCATCGTCTCTCAACAACGATTTAAGATAATGAAACTTTTGGGTGTTCGACAATGTAGCTTTGGAGTCTACTGTACTCTCAAACAAGTCTTTGAAACTGGGCCAATCTTTATATGAACCAGTAAAGACAGGAATATTAATTCGTGGTAAATCGTTTTCTTTCGCGGGAGTAGTTGAAGAAAATTTCTCTAAAAATGTTGCTTGTTGCTCTGCCAGCCTCTCAATAGCATCGCTATGATTGTTGCTTTCTACTGCCTTCGGCACATATCTAGCTTTAAGTGCATATAGCTTACCTCTTGCAGCCAAATATTTGTCCTCATATATTTCAAAGTCTACTTCAGGATCAACAAAGTTCTCTTGGTTTTGATATTGATGAAGATCATCAGTGGATTTCACAAACCCCTGCCATACCTCTTCCAAACGCTCCAAGCGGCATGCCACAATTTCAAAGGTACAGTCATCAGGAGGCCCTTCGGCAAATGACAGAATTCGCGTAAGCGATCCCTTAAAACGACCTCTAAGAACCACCAACGAGTTCATATCCATTAACGAGTTCATAGCCTTTGCCATTTTTTTTTACAAAAATATGACTTATTTTAACTGCCCAACTTGT
The DNA here is from genome assembly GCA_944452675.1 of Tachina lurida. NCBI lineage: Eukaryota > Metazoa > Arthropoda > Insecta > Diptera > Tachinidae > Tachina > Tachina lurida. The sequence continues at coordinate 96,522,455 of OX101752.1, forward strand.
ATATTAATTTTATATTTTATAAAAACAATCCTAAATTTCTGGATAGACTGGCTAATCCGGCTCCAAGAAGGACCAATTCTTATGTTGAGGAATAAAACAATTTGATTTTGAATTTTATTTCAACACAAGGCAAACAATTTGATAATTTGTATTGGCTTTATTTGCGTTAAATAAAGTGTATTGTTCAAAGTACAAAGTAAAAGTAAGTTTTAACATTCAATACATCATAATGTAGAAAGCAAAAAGGGAATATGACATTTAAAGAACAAAGAAAAAGCGTAACAGTTATGTACATATGTACTTTTATGTATGTAATATATGAAGCAAAATTACATATATACATACTGACATATACATATGTACATGTAATAATTCAAAGTAATACGTTATGTACATAGCAAAGATTAACAATAATTATGAACCATAAAACAACAATAACAAAATGCTTCTACCGTAATCAATTGCGACAAAAAATAAGTTAAATTTGTACAAACGATACAATGTCGATGAAAACTGGCACAACGTGAGGTGTTCATCAACACAAGCATTAAAATTAAACTTAACTGAAGATAGCGTAATTTTTAATAATGAATTAAAACCAGGCGTATTTTTAAGTAATTCAATAGCACCGAAAAACGGCATGACTCATTTAAAAATATTAAATACAACAAATGATGAAATAATTTTAAAAGGCATTAAACTCCAAACTGATCCACTAAAAAACTATGAAATATTAAATTACAATAATGTTAATAACCCCAAACGTTTTGAACAAATAATAAATGACTTGCAATTAAATAATAATGACAATTATGCAAAAACAGAATTAACAAAAAATTTTAGGAAATATCAAAATGTTTTTCACCTCGAAGACGAAAAATTAAGCGTCAACAATTTTTACACACAGAACATCATGACGTCAGACAATACACCAGTGTACATAAAAAACTACAGACTACCTCATGCACATACAGAAATAATAAACGAACAAGTACAAACAATGCTTGATGATGATATAATAGAACCATCAATTAGCCCATATAATGCTCCACTCCTCTTGGTACCCAAAAAGAACACTGAAGACAAAAAGAAATGGAGACTAGTAGTAGACTTTAGAAAACTGAACGACAAAATTGTAAGCGACAAATTCCCACTAACTAGACTAGAAGATATTTTAGACAAACTTGGCAGAGCCAAATGGTTTTCTACACTAGACATGACAAGCTCATTTCACCAGATTGAATTAAATGAAGAATCTAGACCACTTACAGCATTTTCTACGCCTCAAGGCCACTATCAATTCAAAAGACTCCCTTTCGGACTAAAAATTTCTTCAAACAGCTTTCAAAGAATGCTAACAATAGCACTTTCCGGACTAGAATCCGAAGCATTTCTTTATGTAGATGACATAATAGTATATGGATGTAGCTTAAACCATCACAACCAAAATTTAATAAAAGTACTGGACAGACTTCAAAAGTACAATCTAAAACTTAATCCAAAGAAATGTTGTTTTTTAAGACCAGAAGTGATTTACTTGGGACATTTAATAACAAAAGACGGTGTAAAGACAGACCCATCTAAATATGAAACAATAAAAAATTATCCAATACCTAAAAACACAGACGAAGTAAGACGATTCATTGCATTTTGCAATTATTACAGAAAATTCATACCTAATTTTGCTGACATCGCTAAAGATCTAAACGCACTTTTAAAGAAATCGACAGAATTCAAATGGACAGAACAATGCCAACATGCCTTCGAAACACTAAAAGAAAAGCTAATCAACCCACCTGTATTACAATACCCAGATTTTGAAAAACCTTTTATACTAACAACTGACACTTCAAACTACGCGTTAGGTGCTGTACTATCACAAGGAGAAATAGGACAAGATTTACCAATTTCATATGCAAGTAAAGCATTACAAAAACATGACATGAATAAACCAGTCATTGAAAAAGAACTATTAGCAATACACTGGGGAATAAATTATTTTAAACCTTATCTATATGGAAGACAATTCATAGTAGTAACAGACCACAGACCTTTAATTTCGCTCTTTTCACATAAGAATCCTTCATCTAAAATGACAAGAATTAGACTAGATTTAAGTGATTATGATTTTACAATTATTTATAAGAAAGGAAAAATAAACACTAATGCTGATGCACTTTCAAGAATAAAAATTGACTCTGACATATTAAGACAAATGATACCATTAGAAAACGATGAAAAAGAAAAAAAATTATTAGTAACTACAAGGGCAATGAAAAATAAAACTAATGAGGCAAATATAAAAGAAAACAATGAGGCAACTAACAATAATATAAATGAAAAGAATGAGCTCACAACAGAAAGAAATATGGAAAAATGTAATTCTCAGAAGTCTGATCAACTTCAAATATGGGAATGCATATCCACTAATGACGTCAAAAATATAAAAAATTTGAAATTTAACAAGCTTGAAAATATAGAAGAAAAAGATATAATTATTGAAAATAATATTGTGCACATAGGACGTAATGATAATTCATCGAAACCAGATTCGAACATAAAGAAATTGCGTACCAAAAATATAAATATAGGATGTAATGATAATTCATCGAAACCAGATTCGACTATGAAGAAGTTGCATACCCAAAATATGAATAATGAATTTAATAAAGAAATTAATAAGCTAGCAAGATTCAGCGATAACTCAGCGAAACTAGATTCGATTCTGAGGAAACTGATATCAAAAATGAAGAAAGAAAATATAAAAGAATTAGCGCTATCAAATAATGATGAGATATTTAAAATATATACAAAAGAAGAAATAAAAGAAGCATATGCCAAGATAAAGATAAATAACAAAAGTCCTCAACTAAAAATATTAATATACAATGCCCCAACAAAAATAACAGATGCAATATTGCAATACAAACTAATTGACGAATACCACAATGCCACACACGCAGGCCACTTAGGAATTAGAAAAACTATCATCAAATAAAAACAAAAATATATTTGGAAAAACATGTCAAAAATGGTAAAGAAATTTGTGTCATATTGTGACAAATGTACGAAAAATAAACAAACAAAACACATTAAGGAACCCTTTACACTAACAGACACCCCAAACAATAGTTTCGAAGTAATTTCAATTGACACCGTAGGACCTCTTCGTATTTCAAATGATTACCGATACATTTTAACCATGCAGTGTGAACTAACAAAATTTGTCGTTGCTCACCCAATGCCGACAAAAGATGCACTTACGACAGCTAAAACACTTGTAGAACAATTTATTTTAAAATACGGACAATTTAAAGTACTTAAGTCAGATAGAGGAACAGAATTTAAAAATGAAATAATGAGTAACATATGTTCATTACTAGGAATAAAACAAAATTTTTCAACACCTTATCATCATGAAACACTAGGATCAATTGAAAGAAATCACAGGGTACTTAACGAATTTCTATTAACAACCGCAAATGATTATGAGTGGGATAAGTGGATTCCATATTTTACTTTTGCCTATAACACGGCACCACACATTGACACAGGCTACTCGCCATATGAATTAGTATACGGAAAATTACCATCCCTACCATCTGACATTGTAGACAACAATACAAAATTTTATAACTATGATGACTACGCACAAGAACTACGACTCAAATTACAATTTACACTAAAAAGAGCTAGAGACTTATCAACAAAAGCAAAAGAAAATAGAGTAATAAACAATAAATATGAAAATAGACTTAATTTAAAGATAGGAGATTTAGTACTAGTTAAAGTAGAAAATAGAAAGAAAAATCAAAGCCCATACAAGGGACCTTATAAAATATTAAGTAGAAACGGTGTAAACACTACAATAGAATATGAAGGAAAACCAAAAGAAATACACAACAATAATTTGAAACCCTACAAAAATTTATAAATATAAATTCTAGAATAATTATATATGTAAATAAACATAAAATTCATAAGAATACTATTAATATAAACTGTAAATAATAAACAAAATTTTATCTGTAAGAAAATAATTTTTAATTTAGACTCAAAAATAATCAAACACATTTTATAACATTTTAAAATTTTATTACACTTTAAGAAAACATTATATACCATAATAAATTTATTTATATATTTTATATTTTTTTTATATACATTATCATATACATTAAAAACATTTTTTGTAACTTTACTATGAGAATGGTAAGAAAAATTACTTACATAATTTTTCTCTTAAGGGTGAGGGTGTAGTGTACCACATTTATAGTAATGCACTGTAGCAGAAATTACTTGCATTGCTGTAATATCAGTTCAATGCACAAGCATTGCAACACAACCCAAAATAATAAGAATGCTGAAATGCAAGAAATTGAGTGACATTCTTTTGAGTCACAATATAAATTGTGGATTACCAAATTCCTTTTTTTGATTGGTTAATAAAATAATGCTTACTATTTTCATGGTAAAGAAAAGAAACAAAAACATAATTGTAAATATGAAACGTAAGTTAGAAAGGCTAATTTAGAATTGTAAAAATAGTATATAAGCAGAACAAAATATTGAATAAATCAGACTTTAATTTGTGAACATAAACTGGCAACAACTTGCCTTGTTTCAATTAAATTCTCAAAAATCTTTTGGCACCTCTTTTGAGCGCCTAATGATAAGCTGGTCTCCCTGACAGCTGTATAAAATAACCAAGGGACTATAGGGCCACACTTAAATACACACATACTGAAATAGGGTCACATACACACTTTCAAAACACCTAACACAATAACATTACAAAAATTTTACGGTTAATATCATCGGCTCCATGGTATATAAAAAATTCAAATATACATCGTGATTTAAATATGCCACTAGTGACTGAAGAAATTGCAAAATACGCAGGCAAATATCTAACAAAACTCGAGTCACATCCGAATTCGCTTGCCCGTAATATTTTGAACTTTACTGGACACATCCGCCTAAAAAAGAGGGTCACAATGGCTCTTATTTAGAGCACTCCAGATAAGACTTCTTGAAAATACTTTTATTTTTTTCCTTTTGATTATCACTACTTACATATGTATATACATATAACTATTACTAAGCTTATGTCCGACACTGGTCGGGCCTAATTATATTTTTAGATTTAAGATTTGAACACCAGCATCTAATTACTCTTTGTGGCACGCTGCTACAAAGCTTAAAACACCTGTTGCGTTTAAACCACCTCTGCGCACATCTACAGGAGGTTGGGCAAGAAGCGATCCTGAAAAAGGTAAAATATTTGGCGAGCATTTAAAATCCGTATTTACCCCAAACACATGTTCTGGTGCTTTTGATAGTTGCGCTACCCCCTCGACCAATAAAATTTAAGACGCGTGATGTACTAAAACTAATTGCAGAACTCAACCCGAAAAAAGCTCCGGGTATTGATGAAATTAGTAACCAGATGCTGATAATGTTGCCTCGTATAGCTATTAGAACCCTGCTATTCATTTTTAATGCCATTTTACGATTGGAGTATTATCCAAACAGCTGGAAGCTTGCCAAGGTTAAAATGGTTCCAAAGCCGGGCAAAGATCTTACCAAAGCTGAGTCATATAGGCGAATAAGTTTACTGTCAACAATGTCAAAGCTTTTCGAAAAACTGCTCATGACAAAATTGTCCCCAATTCTAGTTAGTAGTGGGTGCATACCGGACCACCAATTTGGTTTAAGAAGTCAGCATAGCACCATTGAACAAACTCATAGATTGGTTCAATTTATAAGAAAAACTTTTGAAGAAAAAAGTATTGCTCTCAGGCATTTGATAAAGTGTGGCATCAAGGCCTAATTTTAAAATTAAAGACTAACCTACCAATAAACATTCTAAATCTGCTGGAAAGTTACATTATTGCCCGGAAGTTCACTGTTGTGGAAGGAAACTTTATGAGTACGCCTGAAATAATCTCATCCGGTGTGCCACAGGGGAGTATACTGGGGCCAGTTTTGTATTTGATTTATACTTGTGATATGCCATTGAGCATTAACATTCACACATCTACATTTGCCGATGATACATCCTGCTTTAGTATGCATGAAAACCCTCACGAGGCTTCCCGATATCTTCAGCAACATATTACTCAGCTAGAACTATGGTTAAACATGTGGAGAATAAAGGTAAACGAACAGAAGTGTGCTCAGGTAACATTTACCTTAAGAAAGGACACTTGTTCCCCCATTACAATCAATAATCAAAATGTTCCTCAAAACTTACATGTAAAATACCTTGGTATACATCTTGATCGAAGGCTCACATAGAAATACCACATTGACTCTAAGCTAACACAAATGAAACTTAAACTAACTCAGATACATTGGCTGGTTGGTAGAAATTCAACCCTCACCCTAGATTGTAAACTTTTAATATACAAATCGCTCTTAAAACCTATATGGTGCTACGGAATTCAGCTTTGGGGTACTGCTTCAGCTTCTAATGTCGAGAGAATCCAACGAAGGCAAAACAAAATTTTACGGTTAATATCATCGGATCCATGGTATATAAAAAATTCAAATATACATCGTGATTTAAATATGAAACTAGTGACTGAAGAAATTGCAAAATACGCAGGCAAATATCTAACAAAACTCGAGTCACATCCGAATTCGCTTGCCCGTAATATTTTGAACTTTACTGGACACATCCGCCTAAAAAAGAGGGTCACAATGGCTCTTATTCAGAGCACTCCAGATAAGACTTCTTGAAAATACTTTTATTTTTTCCTTTTGATTATCACTACTTACATATGTATATATATATAACTATTACTAAGCTTATGTCCGACACTGGTCGGGCCTAATTATATTTTTAGATTTAAGATTTGAATACTTATTGTTAGTTCATATATAAAGATACAATAAATAAAATTCATGCATTAAAAAAAAATGATTCTAATACTATTCGATCATGTTTCGTTGATGAAGCTCATTTCAACCTGATTAGAAGAAAGGGTGTATTTGCGTACTCTTACATGGATTCCATGACTAAGTTTAAGGAAACTAAACTCCCTAGTAGAGAAGAGTTCTTCAATATTCTAACGAATGAAGAATGTGATGTAGTCGAGTATGAACATGCTAAAAAAATATGGAGGTATTTTAACTGTAAAACCCTCCTTGACTATACTGAGCTCTACTTAAAGACAGATGTTCTTCTTCTAACCGACGTGTTTGAAAGTTTTAGGGCAATTTGTAGAGATATATACGATTTGAACCCCTGCCACTATTATACAGCACCAGGCTTATCTTGGGATGCAATGTTGAAAACCACAGAAGTTTCACTCGAACTGTTCACTGATTCCGAAATAATAGAATAAGAGGTGGACTAGTTCAATGCTCGCAAAGATATTCGAAGGCCAATAATAAGTATTTGGAAGATTTTGATGCATCAAAACCATCGAAATTTCTTGTCTATTTAGAATTTGGTGAATTTGAGTGGGTATATGATACTGATTTTGATGTTAAAAAAATTTCTGATACTGCAGAGTGTGGGTACATTTTGGAATTGGATATAGATTATCCCTATTCAGTGCATGATATACATAATGATTTGCCATTTTGTTCTCAAAGTAAGCCCGTGGGGGTATCAAAAATCAACAAATTAATTGCAGACTTACACTTAAAAATAAATTACACCATACACTATAGAGCTTTAAAACAAGCCATTTCAAATGGCCTCATCTTAAAACAAATCCATAGAATACTCAGATTTAAGCAATCCCCTTGGTTTAAAAAATATATTGACTTAAACACATTTCATAGGACAAAAGCTAAAAATAATTTTGAAAAAGATTTCTTCAAACTTTTAAACAATGCTGTTTACGGGAAGACAATGGAAAACATTTAAGAACGTAGGGACATTAGAATTACTTCATCTTCGGAAACAACAAACAGGAATCATTTAGGTCTCAGAGCATTAATTGCGAAGCCAAATTTTAAGCAGTTAACAAAATATTCTGAAATTTTAGAAAAAATGGAACCACTATATGATAAACCAATATATGTTGGAGACAACATTTCTCTCAACTATGTGGATACTGACTCATTTATTTATTCAATTAAAACTGATGATTTTTACGATGACATCCGTAATGATATTAGTTTGAATTTTGATACGTCGAATATCTTATAGATAATCTATTTCGTTTGCCGCTACTCAATAAGAAGGTTTTGGGAATGATGAAAGATGAAAACAATGGGGATAAATTGATAGAGTTTGTTGGCTTAAGAGCAAAAATTTATTCTCTGTCGACTCTTCGTTCGGAAGCTGTTAAAAAATCAAAAGGGGTCAAAAAGTCTGTAATTAAAAAGTTGTCCATTAATCATTATAAAAGTTGCTTTTTTGAATCCAAAATTATCTCGGATGAAATGTTTTTGTTTAGATCTAAAACAAATCAACTATATACCAAAAAAGTACATCAAATAGCACTTAGCTTTTCTGATGATAAAAGAAATATAATGAAAGGTAAAATTAAAACGCGCGCTTGGGGACATTACATAGACCGAAACAATGAAACAATGAACGTAAAATAGAATGCTTCCTACTAAATTGCATGTAAGATGACAACGACAATTTAATTTTGTACTAATTGTATTTATTAATGTATTTCTTTAACTATTTATTATTTACTTATTTGTTTATAATTAAATTTATTTATTTATTATTTACTTATTTGTTTATTGATTAATTTATGTATTTATTATTAATTTATTTCTTTATTAATTTATTTATTAGTTTATTTATTTATTTGTTTATTAATTTATTTATTGTTTATATACTTGTTTATGAGTTTATCTATTAATTTTAGTATTTTATTCACACAAAAGCATGTTAAAATTAAAGACTTCTATCTTTTTACCTATACCGTAATTACTTGTAAATAAAAATCAAATATTAGATTTGTTCTATTTACATCTTTATATTTTTAATTATACATAGAATTAAATTTGTATTAGTACTAAGATTTTTAAGACAAAATTTGAAATAAAATATTAAAAAAGTAATACAATATGTAAATGGTTTTTATTTCAGCTTAAATTTACAAAATATAAATTTTAACTACAAATGGCTACATTTTTATATTTTGTTTCTCTATTAACTAACTTCACTATATCAAACAATTTTTCTTTTTTGTTTTCATATCGCTTAAACATGCACAATCTTTTAATTTTTGAGAGGTTCTACACAAGAGGAATTGATTTTCACAATATTATGAAATTTCATTAGATATTTTCTTATCAATACCAACTGTTTTAAAAATTTCTCATCCATGTTTAATAATAGCAAATAAGAGGTATCAGCTATTAGATACATATATTTATACTAAAATTATCTATATCAAGTCAAATATGAATATCTCAAGAAGTTAATTTCATAATTAAAAGAATTGTATTTTTTTCTCGTAATGAAGCTTAAAGTATTTCAAGTATGATATTTGCTGATGCTGCATGTGAAAAGCAAAATAATATACATACATAAGCACGTGTATATTTTTGAATGCGGCGACAGAAGAATGATGACTCATTCTACTTGTGCCCAACTTATAACATAATTCCTAATACATACATACATACATGCATACATACATACATACATATAGGCAAAGTTAAAAATGCAAATAAACATGAAGAAAAATTACAACGACGTCAACTCAAAATTATTTTAAGTATGGGTGCAGTTAATTTTTAAGATTTGGTGATTTACACAAGGTTTAAATAAAAAAAAAACGTTTTTTAAGCGAAAATTCTATTATGAATACAATTTTAGTGAATTTTGGTTAAACAAGATTCAAAATGCTGTTTAAAATTTATATGTTTCTGGAACGCAAACGGCATTCGCCAACATAAAAATGCACTTGAGCACTTCCTCACGGAAAAAAATATTGATATAATGTTGGTCTCTGACACTCATTTGACTTCGAGAAGCCTTTTTAAAATTTATGGCTACACCTTATATGATTCAAAGGATCAGCAATTTTAATAAAGTCAAGACTCAAGCATTATATTATTCACAACATTTGCGAAGAACAGTTACAAGCAACGAATATTTGTGTCGAAATTTTTTGCACTAATTTTGTCATATCAGCAATTTACTCCCCTCCTAGATTCGCAATTACTGAGGACCAATAAGAGGATTTCTACAAATCCCTTGGCCCTTGCTTCGTAGCAGCTGGCGACTACAATGCAAAACATACGTTCTGGGGTTCGCGTCTTATTACACAAATGGGCTTGGACGTCATTTCGAGTGGCGAGCCCACTTACTGGCCTACGGACATACAAAAAATTCCGGATGTTATAGATTTTGGAGTCATGAAAAATATTTCTAGGGAATTAGTTCATGTTGAAGCGTCTCAAGATCTTTCCTCCGATCACTCTCCCACGATCGTTACAATTTGTAGCCCACTAAGTAGTGACTTACCTCACGCGTATGTGAAGACGATCAACCGTGTTAATTGGCTGGGGTTCAGAAAATATATCAGTACTCATTGTATGGAAAACATTACGCTAAGAACATCCGAATATATTGAATTTAACATTGGCAATCTTATCAAAAATATAAATCAGGCTGCTGAACATGCGACTACCTCCTACCCGCAGACTGGATTTAATAGAATTTATTCTACGGATATTGAACGTCTCGTAAGTGAAAAAAGAAGAGCTAGAAGGGAATTGCAACAGCACAGATCGCCCCAACATAAAATCAGATTTAAAGAGTGCACTAAACGACTCCAAGACTTGCTTGCATTTGAAAAAACTGCATCTTTTAAAAACTATCTGGAAGGTCTTGATGCCACACCAGCATCTAATTACTCTTTGTGGCACGCTGCTAGAAAGCTTAAAACACCTGTTGCGTTTAAACCACCTCTGCGTACATCTACAGGGGGTTGGGCAAGAAGCGATACTGAAAGAGGTAAAATATTTGCTGAGCATTTAAAATCAGTATTTACCCTTAACTCATGTACTGGTGTTATTGATTTGCCGAATGTAGTGGCGCTACCCCCTCGACCCATAAAATTTAGAACGCGTGATGTACAAAAACTAATTGCTGAACTTAACCCGAAGAAACCTCCGGGTATTGATTGAATTAATAACCAGATGCTAATAAAGTTGCCTCGTATTGCAATTAGAATCCTGTTATTTATTTTTAAGAAGGAGACTTCATGAATGTGCCTGAATCTATATCATCCGGTGTGCCACAGGGGAGCATACTGGTGTCAGTTTTGTATTTGATTTACACTTGTGATATGCCTTTGAGCAGCAATATCCATACATCTACGTTTGCCGATGATACAGCCTGCCTTGGTATGCACGAGAACCCTTACGAGGCTTCCGGATATCTACAAGAACATATTACGCAACTGGCACTATGGTTAAATTTATGGAGAATCAAAGTAAATGAGCAAAAGTGTGTCCAGGTAACATTTACCCTGCGAAGAGATACTTGTTCGCCAATTCGAATCAACAATCAAGTTGTTCTTCAACATTCACACGTAAAATACCTTGGTATATACCTTGATCGACGGCTTACATGGAAGCCCCATATTGACTCAAAGCTAACACAAATGAAACTTAAACTAACTCAGATACATTGGCTGGTTGGTAGAAATTCAACCCTCACCCTAGATTGTAAACTTTTAATATACAAGTCGCTCTTAAAACCTATATGGTGCTACGGAATTCAGCTTTGGGGTACTGCTTCAGCTTCTAATGTCGAGAGAATCCAACGAAGGCAAAACAAAATTTTACGGTTAATATCATCGGCTCCATGGTATATAAAAAATTCAAATATACATCGTGATTTAAATATGCCACTAGTGACTGAAGAAATTGCAAAATACGCAGGCAAATATCTAACAAAACTCGAGTCACATCCGAATTCGCTTGCCCGTAATATTTTGAACTTTACTGGACACATCCGCCTAAAAAAGAGGGTCACAATGGCTCTTATTCAGAGCACTCCAGATAAGACTTCTTGAAAATACTTTTATTTTTTTCCTTTTGATTATCACTACTTACATATGTATATACATATAACTATTACTAAGCTTATGTCCGACACTGGTCGGGCCTAATTATATTTTTAGATTTAAGATTTGAACACCAGCATCTAATTACTCTTTGTGGCACGCTGCTACAAAGCTTAAAACACCTGTTGCGTTTAAACCACCTCTGCGCACATCTACAGGAGGTTGGGCAAGAAGCGATCCTGAAAAAGGTAAAATATTTGGCGAGCATTTAAAATCCGTATTTACCCCAAACACATGTTCTGGTGCTTTTGATAGTTGCGCTACCCCCTCGACCAATAAAATTTAAGACGCGTGATGTACTAAAACTAATTGCAGAACTCAACCCGAAAAAAGCTCCGGGTATTGATGAAATTAGTAACCAGATGCTGATAATGTTGCCTCGTATAGCTATTAGAACCCTGCTATTCATTTTTAATGCCATTTTACGATTGGAGTATTATCCAAACAGCTGGAAGCTTGCCAAGGTTAAAATGGTTCCAAGGCCGGGCAAAGATCTTACCAAAGCTGAGTCATATAGGCCAATAAGTTTACTGTCAACAATGTCAAAGCTTTTCGAAAAACTGCTCATGACAAAATTGTCCCCAATTCTAGTTAGTAGTGGGTGCATACCGGACCACCAATTTGGTTTAAGAAGTCAGCATAGCACCATTGAACAAACTCATAGATTGGTTCAATTTATAAGAAAAACTTTTGAAGAAAAAAAGTATTGCTCTCAGGCATTTGATAAAGTGTGGCATCAAGGCCTAATTTTAAAATTAAAGACTAACCTACCAATAAACATTCTAAATCTGCTGGAAAGTTACATTATTGCCCGGAAGTTCACTGTTGTGGAAGGAAACTTTATGAGTACGCCTGAAATAATCTCATCCGGTGTGCCACAGGGGAGTATACTGGGGCCAGTTTTGTATTTGATTTATACTTGTGATATGCCATTGAGCAGTAACATTCACACATCTACATTTGCCGATGATACAGCCTGCCTACATCTTGATCGAAGGCTCACATGGAAATACCACATTGACTCTAAGCTAACACAAATGAAACCTAAACTAACTCAGATACATTGGCTGGTTGGTGGAAATTCAACCCTCACCCTAGATTGTAAACTTTTAATATACAAGTCGCTCTTAAAACCTATATGGTGCTACGGAATTCAGCTTTGGGGTACTGCTTCAGCTTCTAATGTCGAGAGAATCCAACGAAGGCAAAACAAAATTTTACGGTTAATATCATCGGCTCCATGGTATATAAAAAATTCAAATATACATCGTGATTTAAATATGCCACTAGTGACTGAAGAAATTGCAAAATACGCAGGCAAATATCTAACAAAACTCGAGTCACATCCGAATTCGCTTGCCCGTAATATTTTGAACTTTACTGAACACATCCGCCTAAAAAAGAGGGTCACAAGGGCTCTTATTCATAGCACCCAGATGGGACTTCTTGAAAATACTTTTATTTTTTTCCTTATGACTATCACTACTTATGTATTATATACAAGTATTACTAAGCTTATGTCCGACACTGGTCGGGCCTAATTATATTTTTAGATTTAAGATTTGAATACTTATTGTTAGTCCATATATGAAGATACAATAAATAAAAATCAAGCATTAAAAAAAAAAAAATTTAAGCGTTCAAAATGAACTATTACACAGTGCAATATTCAGCAACACATCATATTATCACTTTTTATAGTAAAAGTTGTACATTTTCGATTTCGAAAGCTCTAGCACACACAATTTTAAATTGTGAATTGTGAGAGGTTAATATAATAGATATTCACTCTGTTCATTTCTAGATAAACTAAGAAAATTGGACTTTGATATCCAATCTTTATGAATGTACATGTGTATGAATGGGTATCAAACAAACTTACTAAATAAAATGTAATGTAAACAGATCTTACTTTATATCTGTATCTGTATGAGTATGAAATAAATTTAGCGAAAAAAATATTGGAAGCATGCCGAAGCATGTATAATTTAAAAAAAATCCTCACGTCATACTTTTATAAGCAAAGATATGTTAAGACTTTGTGGCAAATCAAATACATACATATATATCTACTTTGTTAAAAATTTAAAAGAGTGAATTCGTAATTCTAATAGTATAGGTTTTTAATTAAAACACCACTAAATGACGGACTCTTGCGTCACTATCGATAGAAGCATGCTAAAGCATGCATGCTAGCAAAATAATTAACCTGTTAGATGGTGATGAGAAAGTTTTTTTCTAATCATTAATTTGTAGACAGCAATTGTATCTGGGTCAACTCAACTCATAAATGTATTGTATACAGGTATGATTGATAGTAATGAGGACTTTTTTCAAGTGAGAAATCATTAGATCTGAATGCGATACAACCCACCCTACGTTAACAGCAATAACTTTAAGGGGTCAACCAGCAAACCTCTTGTAAAAACACTTGAGGTAAAATTTCTCCCAACCATAGATATTCCAATGTTTCTGATACTTAATGAAAACACCGATGGTGAATTGATGATGGAAATGTAAATATGTTATTTTAGATCGATTTTCTAGATTATTTAGTTATTAAAGATGTATTTCTTTTTAAATTAACTAATTTCTCCACACATCCATTTACAAATTATACAAATATTTTCTATTTCAACTAGTAAAATCTGAAAAATAGTAGTGACACATTAGAAGAAAAATTAATAAAAAGAGAGACTAACTGAAAAACTGATACGTACACTCTGTCTGACAGGTACAAAAAGCTCACTTAAATATATTAGAAATATATACGCAATACGCTGAACTTTAGTAAAATGAGAAAAAAATCACAGAACATCAAATAAAAGACATAGGCGCTCACCCTTCATAAAATAAACATTCACTCGTACCTTATTAATGTAAACATATTATGAGTATGAAGTAACACAATTTGAAGAATAAAAAGTTTAAAATTTAATTATCCCTAACGCTCACAAAGAGTTGACAGAAATGCTGACATACAAAGTTATATTGCATAAAAGAGGAGTAGCTGAGAGGCCAGACCTAAATTGTAAGAAAACGACATCGTTTTCTGTTGATCGCTATTCAAAAAGAAAATAAAATTGTTCATTATAATTTAACTAATTTAAAATCACAATTAAGTTCAGTATCATATCCATATGATGCTGATCTTGAAATAAAATTTATAAATAAACGTTATGTAATTATATTATATATATATATATATATATATATATGTATATATATATATGTATATGTATGTTATGTGTTATATATATATATGTATATGTTATATGTATCTAAGATTCCAACAAAGCTATTATATGAAAGAATCTCAAGCGCTTCTTAGTGTACCAGAGTTTAAGATAGAAAAGCTCCGTTTATTCAATAGCGGGCTAATTGAATAAAATTTTAATTTGAAACAGTAAGCAAGGACATCAGCTTACAGCACTCTTATTCATGATTATATACTAAAATATGTAAATACCTATCTGTTGAGAAAACTGTTCTGATCGGTGCTATATATCTGAGTTAAAAGGCCACAAAATTTATTTTAAATTCAAGTTTATTATTACTAAATACATATATTGCTTATATTATGCGGTAAGTTTAACAAACGATTCTACTGCAAGAAACTGACTGAATAGGGAAAATAAAATTGCAGTCAGAATTAACAAGAGCAACGTTATGATATTTACAGTAGAGGACAAAAAAGTTCGAACATTCCGCCCGCCTCGTTACCGTAGGGACGAAATTTTAATAATTCCAAAAATTATTTAAAAAATATTTTTAATTTTGGTTAATTAATTTATTATAGATATAATCAGTTAAATAAAATATAGTACATTCGTAGATAAAAAAGATTACATACATTGTTGATCATTATTGAGATCATTGGGGTTACCAACTGGAAGTGGGCAGAGCTTTGCTAAAGGGCGCTTCAAAATTGATGTAGCGGTCTGCACAGTTGCAACTCTTATGAGTCCATGAGGCCCAGGATGAAGTTCTACAATGGCCATTTAGTAGGGGGGTATCTTTCATCAGCAATTAGAACCAAAGACCCCCTTTTTATTGAGTTTTCTTGTTGCTTCCATTTGGACATAGACTTAAATCGCTGCAAGTACTCACGAGTCCCACGCTTCCAAAAGCTTTCCATCATTTGTTGAATGAGTTGAAGACGGGACAATCTTGAAAGAGATAAATCAAGAACTGATGGTTCAGGAATGGCATTTAACGTCGAGCCAATTAAGAAATGAGCTGGTGTAATTGTGTTGACGTCTGTAGGATCTTCAGATAATGCACACAAAGGTCTTGAATTGAGAACCGCTTCGATCTGTGCTAAAAGTGTTAAAAGCTCCTCAAAAGTTAACGTATTGTCCCCGATTATTCTGCGAAGGTGAAATTTTACAGATTTGACACAAGATTCCCACTTTCCGCCAAAATGTGGTGCGGAAGGTGGATTGAACTTCCATTGAGTGCCATCATTCGCCAAAATTGTTGAGAGTTCTGAGAATTCCGCAGAAGATTGATTGAAAAGACGTTTTAGTTCTGCATCAACGCCTATAAAGTTGGTGCCACAATCACTAGTTAGCGTAGAACAAATTCCGCGGCGAGCCACAAATCTTTTGAAGGCTGCAAGAAACCCATCAACTGAATAATCTGAAGCAACTTCAAGATGTACGGCTGACGTTGATAAACAAACAAAAAGTGCAATATACCCTTTATATTGCTTGGCTCCACGACCACGCCACGTCTTAATGGACAATGGACCTGCATAATCAAAACCGGAGTGCAGAAACGGCCTTGTAGGAGTTGTTCGATTTGCTGAGAGCTGACCCATAAGCTGTCGAGCCGTTTCTCCTCTGATTCTTGCACAACGGACGCAGCGGCGGTTATATGCTTTGATCGACGAACGGCCTCCTAGTATCCAATAATATTGCCATAGATATACGCACATGACTTGAGTGCCACCATGAAGAGTCTTCTCATGAGCTTCCGCAATTATAAGGTAAGTTATTGCCGATTTGGATGGCAAAAGAATGGGGTGTTTTGCATCTGCATCAATAAAAGCATTACGTAGCCGCCCGCCAACACGAAGTAAGCCTAATGAGTCAATGAATGGTGTAAATTTGCTGAGAGGATGATTATTTGGCAAATAGTGTCCTCCTTGAAGAGCCTTTATTTCGGTCTGAAAATATGAATTTTGAGTTAACTTAATCCAAAACTTACGCTCACAGTCTAATTTTTTTGGACTAAATAGTTGCTGAAAAATAGATTTGTTCTCGTTTTTTGAACAAAATCGACGGCAGATAGCAGTAACTCTCAGCAGACGAGATAATTTTGAGAATTTTTTAATCTAGTCCCAGATTGGTTTTTCTTGCCAACGACGCACTAAATTGATGACGCGATTGCCAGCTCTTTCCTCTAGATTAATGTCGGGAGTCTTGAGTGCTGAAGCCGGCCAAGAAGACGAATGATGCAATAACCATTTTGGACCGTGCCACCACAAGGGGTGGTCGATAAGTTGCTGAACTGAAAGCCGTCGTGAGGCGCAATCAGAAGGGTTACACTTGCCTGGAACGTGATGCCATTTGGCGTGGGGTAGAGCATCCTGAATTTTTTGAACACGACTGGAAACGTAATCCTTCCAGCGAGAGGCATGTTCTTTTATCCAACTTAGTGCCACTGACGAGTCGGTCCATAGGTGCGTCGAAACATTCTTGTGATTTAAAATTGTCCTTAAATGAGCTACTCTTTTGGTAAGAATGACTGCAGCATTGAGTTCAAGGCGAGGAATGGACATCCGCTTTATTGGAGCCACTTTTGTTTTTGATTCGATGAGATGCACGGATACACTGTCGAACTCAGTCATTATTCGTAAGTATACGACGGCTGCCATTGCGTGCTCAGAGGCGTCTGAGAAACCATGGATTTCAAGGCCAAGAATTGTCGATGATGTGTCCACCCAATGAGGTATTGAGATATTGTTGATGTTTTCCAAATCGCTGATAAAATTCGACCACCTATCCGCCATGTCGTCGCTGAGCACATCATTCCAGTCTTATTTCGAGAGCCAAATATCTTGCATTCATATTTCATCTCTGATAGTGACAGGAGATATCCAACCCAGGGGGTCGAAAAGGCGCGCTATATTAGACAGAATTATTTTCAAGAAGTCCCATCTGGAGTGCTATGAATAAGAGCCCTTGTGTCCCTCTTTTTTAGGTGGATGTGTCCAGTAAAGTTCAAAATATTACGGGCAAGCGGATTCGGATGTGACTCGAGTTTTGTTAGATATTTGCCTGCGTATTTTGCAATTTCTTCAGTCACTAGTGGCACATTTAAATCACGATGTATATTTGAATTTTTTATATACCATGGAGCCAATGTTATTAACCGTAAAATTTTGTTTTGCCTTCGTTGGATTCTCTCGACATTGGAAGCTGAAGCAGTGCCCCATAACTGTATTCCGTAGCACCATATTGGTTTCAAAATCGACTTGTATATTAAAAGTTTACAATCTAGACTGAGTGTTGAATTTCTACCAATCAGCCAATGTATCTGAGTTAATTTCAGTTTCATTTGTGTTAGCTTTGAGTCAATATGGGGCTTCCATGTAAGCCGTCGATCAAGGTATATACCAAGGTATTTTACGTGTGAATGTTGAAGAACAACTTGATTGTTGATTCCAATTGGCGAACAAGTATCTCTTCGCAGGGTAAATGTTACCTGGACACACTTTTGCTCGTTTACTTTGATTCTCCATAAATTTAACCATAGTTCCAGTTGTGTAATATGTTCTTGTAGATATCGGGAAGCCTCGTGAGGGTTTTCGTGCATACTAAGGCAGGCTGTATCATCGGAAAACGTAGATGTATGGATATTGCTGCTCAAAGGCATATCACAAGTGTAAATCAATTACAAAACTGGCCCAATATGCTCCCCTGTGGCACACCGGATGATATAGATTCAGGCACACTCATGAAGTCTCCTTCCACAACCGTAAACTTCCGGGTAGTAATATAACTTTCTAATAGTTTCACAAAATTTGTTGGTAAATATGATTTCAATTTTAAAATAAGACCTTCATGCCAAACTTTATCAAATGCCTGAGAAACGTCGATAAACAGCGCAGAACAATACTTCTTCTCTTCAAATGTTCTTCTTATAAATTGAACCAATCTATGAGTTTGTTCGATAGTGCTATGCTGACTTTTAAAACCAAATTGATGGTCTGGTATGCACCCGCTACTAATTAGAATTGGGAAAAATTTTGTCATGAGCAGTTTTTCGAAAAGTTTTGACATTGTTGATAGCAGACTTATTGGCCTGTAGAAGATTCTAATGGACACCCATTTTCCGGGATGTCAACCTTGTAGCGTTATGCCTCGGGCGTATCCCTTACATGCTCAATCACATATATCCATCGACTTAACGGTGGAGAAAGTTAAATGGGCAATTAAAAGCTTCCATCCGTTCAAATCACCAGGACCGGATGGCATTATCCCAGCGGATCTACAACATAACGTAGAACTTGTAATCCCATGGTTACTTACCTTATATAAGGCCTGCTTTGTATGGTCATATATTCCAATTGCATGGACTAGAAGTAAAGTGATCTTTATTCCCAAAGGAGGAAAAGCATCACATACTAAAGCGAAGGATTTTAGACCCATAAGCTTAACTTCCTTCCTTCTAAAAACTCTTGAAAGAGTGTTGGATGTACACATTAGAACTTCCATAAACAGCTCTCTAATCTCAGTCTCTCAACACGCTTACACTAAGGGCAAATCGGTTGAGACCGCTTTACATTCGCTTGTAGGTTACATAGAGAAATCACTCGAGCATAAAAACTATACCTTGGCAGCCTTCATGGACATTGAAGGTGCCTTTAATAACATTGATCCAACGGTAATCATTCAGTCTCTCAGGGAGCTGGGGATTGACCGAGGGATTTATCGGCTCATTGAAAATCTGCTTATATGCAGAACCATCACTTCCACCATGGGAGCAGCCACCATCACAAGGCATGCCCACAGAGGTACACCTCAGGGTGGTGTGCTGTCACCACTACTGTGGAATGTGACAATCAACAATCTGCTTAGAAAATTGGAATCCTTGAGCATTAAAACCGTTGCATACGCAGATGATGTAGCGATAGCCATATCAAGATTTCACTTAGATACGATATCGCAAAGGCTAGCACTAAATGAGGTTAATGCTTGGTGCTCTAGTTGCGGCCTGAGTATCAACCCGACCAAAACGGAACTTGTACTCTTCACCAGGAGATACAAAGTTCCACAATTCATTCCACCGGCATTGAATGGTACTGTACTTACCATGTCGAAAAGTGCCAAATATCTAGGTGTTGTTCTAGATAGTAAACTCTCCTGGAGGGAAAATCTTCAGGTGAGGATAGAGAAAGCCGCTATGGCAATGCACATCTGTAGGAAAGCAATTGGCTCTACTTGGGGAATAAACCCCAAAGGAGTCGGTTGGATACTAGAGATGGTCATAAAACCTATCCTATTTTATGGGGTCTCGGTCTGGTGGAAAGCACTAGAATCAGCGGGAAACCAGACCCGTATAGAAGGTATTCTACGCAAAGCGGCACTTATGACAACAGGTGCCCTTAGATCCACGCCGACAAAGGCACTCTTCGCTATGCGAAGCCATTAAGTCCTGTGGACTTAATGGCTAGAAAACTGGCCCTACATACGGCCGTTAGGCTGAACGCAATGGGCGTATGGAACTATAGACCATGGGGTCACGCTAGTATCCTAAATACAGCAAACAATATACCTAAACCCATTGACTACTGCACTCCCAAACCCTACTTCAATTGGAATTTCAATATCTCTTTGACAGAAGGGTTCTCCCCAGTGGACAGAGCCGTTCAGGTTTTCACGGACGGCTCTATACGGAGGGGAAGAGTTGGAGGGGGGATATATATTCCAGATTTTGGAATTGAAATATCCTTCAGACTCCCGGACCAATGTAGCATATTACAGGCAGAAATATCCGCCATAAAAAGAGCAACACACTGGTTGAGTTATTATCGGATACACAATAGTAATATCGAGATAATAACGGACAGCCAACCCGCAATCAAAACCCTTGCAGGTGTATATTACTGAATGAATGAACTGGCGCAGCACGCAACCATCACACTATACTGGGTGCGTGGACACGGAACTACTTCAGGCAATATAGTTGCGGATGAACTAGCAAAGAGAGGAACCCTACTCGGGGAAGTCGATGACAATCTCTGTGGGCTCCCTCTTTTGTCTTGCTGGAGACGCCTCAATACTGCTATTCTTAATTCAGCTCAGGAAAGATGGCGTAATGAGCCTACCTGCGTTATATCGAGAACCCTTTGGCCTCGTCTAGATACTAAAAGAACCAGAAACCTCATTAGCTTTACCAGAAAGCATCTGAGGAATCTCCTGGCCACACTTACAGGCCACTGCACTTTCGGAACCCACGCTAAACGTATGGGTCTCCCGTATAATGACTACTGTTACAGCTGCAATGATGAGGAAGAGGAGGAAAGCATTTCGCATCTTCTCTGCTTCTGTCCTGCTTTGGAGGATCTCCGTCTGCACTTCCTTGGCAGAATATCCTTCAGTAGCTTGTCCGAGTTATCGGAAATAGGACTTAGAAATCTAAGTCTATACATTAGGAGCAGCGGCTGGTATGGCCGCTAGCCTTCACGGCATGTGTATGTACTAGACCCTCTCCTTGTCCCACTTTTTCACTTCTTCTCTACTCTACTCTCCATCTATATCCTCTCCATCTATATTCTCTCTATACTTCCGGTCTCCCCCCTTATTCTTATACTTTCAACTTACAGGCAGCAAAAAGGATTGGACCCAAGTGAGCTAGACTCCTATATTTTCATTCTTCACTAGCAGCCTGCTAACCTAACCTAACCTATTGGCCTGTATGACTCAGCCTTGGTAAGGTCTTTGCCCGGCTTTAGAATCATTTTAACTTTGGCAAGCTTCCAGCTATTTGGATAATACTCCAGTCGTAAAATGGCGTTAAAAATAAATAACAGGATTCTAATTGCAATACGAGGCAACTTTATTAGCATCTGGTTACTAATTCCATCAATACCCGGAGCTTTCTTCGGGTTAAGTTCAGCAATTAGTTTTCGTACATCACACGTTCTAAATTTTATGGGTCGAGGGGGTAGCGCCACTACATTCCGCAAATCAATAACACCAGTACATGAGTTAGGGGTAAATACTGATTTTAAATACTCACCAAATATTTTACTATTTTCAGTATCGCTTCTTGTCCAACCCCCTGTAGATGTACGCAGAGGTGATTTAAACGCAACAGGTGTTTTAAGCTTTCTAGCAGCGTGCCACAAAGAGTAATTAGATGCTGGTGTGGCATCAAGACCTTCCAGATAGTTTTTAAAAGATGCAGTTTTTTCAAATGCAAGCAAGTTTTGGAGTCGTTTAGTGCACTCTTTAAATCTGATTTTATGTTGGGGCGATCTGTGCTGTTGCCATTCCCTCCTAGCTCTTCTTTTTTCACTTACGAGACGTTCAATATCCGTAGAATAAATTCTATTAAATCCAGTCTGCGGGTAGGAGGTAGTCGCATGTTCAGCAGCCTGTGTTATATTTTTGATAAGATTGCCAATATTTAATTCAATATCTTCGGATGTTCTTAGCGAAATGTTTTCCGTACAATGAGTACTGAGATATTTTCTGAACCCCAGCCAATTAACACGGTTGATCGTCTTCACATACGGGTGAGGTAAGTCACTACTTAGTGGGCTACAAATTGTAACGATCGTGGGAGAGTGATCGGAGGAAAGATCTTGAGACGCTTCAACATGAACTAATTCCCTAGAAATATTTTTCATGACTCCAAAATCTATAACATCCGGAATTTTTTGTATGTTCGTAGGCCAGTAAGTGGGCTCCCTCGAAATGACATCCAAGCCCATTTTTGAAATTGTGTTGAACAATGCCCGACCTCTAGGTGTAATAAGACGCGAACCCCAGAACGTATGTTTTGCATTGTAGTCGCCAGCTGCTACGAAGCAAGAGCCCAGAGATTTGTAAAAATCCTCTTCTTGGTCCTCAGTAATTGCGAATCTAGGAGGGAAGTAAATTGCTGATATGACAAAATTATTGCAAAAATTTTCGACACAAATATTCGTTGCTTGTAAATGTTCTTCACAAATGTTGTCAATAATATAATGTTTAAGTCTAGATTTTATTAGAATTGCTGATCCACCGCATGCTCTTCCTCTCGGGTCCTTTGAATCATATAAGGTGTAGCCATAAATTTTAAAAAGGCTTCTCGAAGTCAAATGAGTCTCAGAGACCAACATTATATCAATATTTTTTTATGTTGGCGAATGCCGTTTGCGTTCCAGAAACATATTTTTAACGTGTTCATGGTTTGTTAACTAAAGCTTGAAGCAATGTATTCTGCATTCGCAGCATTTCTTGCATCATGCTAGTCATATTTGTTGTAAAATTGTTTATAGTTTGCACCAGATTTTCAATAGTAGCTTCAAGGCGATTAAAATTAAAGCCTGAGTTTGTATTTGTTGAAGTATTTGGCCGTGAAACATTTTGTGTGGGAAGAGAGCTTGTCTTTGCAGCATCGGCATACGATACACGGGAACTAACTGGTTGGCTAACTTGGGCAAGAGTGGCGGAGTAAGTGTTTGCTGTTTGTGCTGGAGCTACTTTAGGTTTTTGCCCCATAGTCTTTTTAACGAAGGAATATACAGGACATCCTCTATAGTTAGCGGTGTGATTATCTCCACAATTACTGCATTTTTTTTCTGCTTGATCTTTTGGTTTAGTACAACTATCAGTACCGTGCAATTTACCGCAAATAACACGAACTTTAGGTAATTTGCAGTAAGTTTTTGTGTGGCCATATTCTTGACAATTATGGCACTGTACGGATCCAGAACGCTTGTGTGGTTCTTCAACTGTTATTTTTCGGTATAAAAGATATTTTTAATTTTAAATTGGGTGCGTCTCATTTTTTCTCAATTTTATATCATTCGGCTCAAGTTCAACGCGAAATAAAGGCTGGGGGATCTTCTACCTATTTATTATATTTGAAACATTTTTTACCTTGAATCCCTGGAGGACGAGTGCGTCTTTTATTTCTTCGGGAACAACATAAGAATCTATGCCCTTCAATACGATCTGCAGGCCTTTAGCACTCTTGAGTTGGTATGTGTAGAAACTTGTTTTATTTTTTTCAAATTCAGAAACCATTTTGCGGAAATCTGTTTCGTCATAAATTTGAATTTTCGTTTCATTGATATTGCCACGTTTTATTGGAACAATGTGAAATTTATTCTCACCAATGACCGAAATTAGTTTCTTAATAAGAGCGTTTGAATTTTTTTCTCTCAAATAGATTGGTGGCGGCTTGGAGGTTTTGTTCGCGGATATATCAGGTGTGTCGTTCTCATCTTGCAATATTTGAAAACGATTAGTGGAGGATGCGCTGTTATCCCTAGATACCTTTGAAGCAGATGCAATTTTAGTAGAATTTGGGCTTCGCCCGCGCTTTCCTACAATAATATAACGGTCCATTCCGACTTGGACCTTTGGTTTTGGGCTACTCTTATTTACAGTGACTAATTGGGTAAGTGACGAATCGGATGATATCGCTGATTTAAATGACGAAGTAGTAGGCAACTGTAATGTTAACGAATCACAAGTTGGCATTGGACAAAGCCAAGTTGACGAAAAATTGGCTTAGCCGTTAAAAAAAGTCTATCATTAGGTTTTTTATTTATTTTGTATAAATTAAGATCATCAGAACTCACAGTAAGTCTATTATCAGATTTTTTATTTTTATTGTTATCATTAAGATCATCAGAGCTCACAGTAAGATAGGCATTTCTACCGTTATAACTCACTTCACAATTATTTGTTTTTGAGGTACTCATATAGAGTATTCCTCAAGGGCACTTTGTTAGTGTATTCCTCAAGGGCACTTTGAGTTATTTTGTTTACGGTTGTTTTTGTTTTTTTTTTTGGTTTAGTTATTACTGTCTATGTAAAAAATATTAGCAAAGCAAAAAAGCTTGTTTGACCATCACTTGCCGAAACATTTTTTCAACGTCGGCTGAAAAAACAAACTTAAATTGGCGCCACTTTGTAATTACGTCGGAGATTTCTAGCTGAAGCTTAGGTCCAGTGTACAAGATATCGATCAGTGAAACACCGCTTGAAGTCTTGTATGAACCATTAAATACAACCCGTAACTTAGTTGTAGTACTAAATTCTTTAATAACTCAATGATGTGGGAGAAAATATCCCGCTACAGAATTTACGTCGATTGATGCAGGCATCATATGGCCCAGCGTCTCATACTCTTCAAGAAAATCAGAATACAGTTGATAAAACTGTGGGTTTGATTCAGATTTTTTAAGCATATTTACAAGCATACGCTCTGCAGATTTACAAGAGTCACCAAGCTCACTGGGGGATCGTGTGAAGGCAATCTAACAATGTATCTGCCAGATGAATGCCTACAATGAGTAGCTTGAAAATGGACCTCGCACTCTTGCCCTTTGGGGGACAAAATTGCAGTATTGGTATCACCCTCTTCTTGTGTCCAAAAACGCTGCAACAACTCATCAAGGGTGCTATCTATATGACACTGAAATACTTGAACTCTGTGGGGTGAAGTTACATTGGACTGTGGGTGGACGCTCCCTGATAATATCCATCCCAGAGATGTTAGCTGTGCAACTGGAGAGCCAATGCCACCCTTAAGGATTTTTCCTTCTAAAAAATAGCCGTATAAGTCAGCTCCAATTATAAGGTCAATTTTGCTAGTGGCCATAAAGTTAGGATCAGCTAGTTGAATGCCTTCAAGATATCTAGTGTTGCAGAGCTTAACGGCACATGATGGCAATTTGGTAGTTAGTTTTGGAGGACGTACGCAGATACTTCACATTGAAAACTTGATTCAAAATGTGTACAAAGCTTGAAATGGACTAATCCTTTCGTCATACCAGATTGAAATGCACCGATGCCTATAAGGTTCAACTTTCCTTTGTGTCTTTGTAGATAAAGCTTTTTAACTAACTCTTCACTAATAAGAGTTACTTCTGATCCTTATCGAGCAAGGCACGAGCAGTAACATACCCTCCTTTAGATGATGTGATGCGTACTAATGTTGTAGCAAGCAAGATTTTGGACTCGCACTTTAAAGCTCCAGAAGATGCATGATTACTGACAGCTGTTGAATTAATCGTAGCCGTAGTTGAATTTTGAGAACTAGAGGGTTGAGGTTGACTCTTGTAACCGTGAATAGAAGAATGATGACGACCGTTGCAGTATTTGCAACGCTTTTGGCTCTTACATTGAGAAACCTGATGAGGACCAAGACAATTAAAGCAGAGTTTTTTTGAGATGAGAACAGCATGTTTTTGATCGAGTGTCGAATATATGCATCACAGCTCGAAATATAATGATTTGAGCTGCAAAGAGAACAAGAAATATTATTTGATTGATATGAAAAGTTATTTGAAACCTCAACAGGACGATTTTGATTTGCAGAGGTAGCCACATGTGAACTTGCGGTTGATTTATTCGGAGCCTTTGATGAAATTGTTCTTGATTCAACGCTTTCTAAGGCTTGAATGCGACCACTGAGAAAAACTTCTAACTCAGAGAATTTTGCAGGCTGTTTTGATGAACTTCGACAAAGTTCCCACGCTTCATGTGATGATGAGTCCAAACGTCGCACCATCATATAAACCATAACATTATTCCACTGTTCTACTGGTGAGCCCAAAGCTTTCAAAGCGCCAAGTGACTCTTTTACGACTGCTAGAAGATTTTTCAATTCTGATGATGATTTTCTTTGAATACGTGGAAGCTCGAATATAGCATCCAAATGCGAGTTAACTAACATTCGCGTATTTTCATATTGAGTGCACAAAAGATTCCATGCCGGAGCAAAATTCTCTGATGATACAGGCATATTGACAATGCACTGTAACGCTTCGCCATTCAGACTGCTTTTAAGATAATAAAATTTTTCAACAGCGGATAAGTCGCTATTTCCATATATCATGGAAGTAAACAAATCACGAAATGGCTTCCAATCATGATAATTTCCCGAAAACTTTGGTAAGGTGATTTTTGGCAAAGATCGCAAGTGTGAGGAGTTGCTTATATATTGATTTATAATACTGTTACTGGTATCAACAGAATTACTTCGGATTTCTTCTAAGGATGTAAGCATTTTTGACTTGGCATTAACGTATGTTTCTTCGCATGTTGAATACATATCCAATGTAAAATACTTGTTTTTCTTTATCTCCTCTGTTAACCTACTGCGAGTCAGTTTGTCATGAACGGCTTTAAACTTAGTCCAGTGAACTTCTAGAGTCGACAATCGTGTTTCCACTTGAGCTCTGGTACACTCTTCTTTCGGAAGCGCGTCAAATTTCGACAAGGCCGATACTATATGAGAAAATGTCAATTCTTGACTTACAATGAGCGATTCTTGACTTTCACTCATTTTAATTTAGTTGTCACTATTTTACACTACGATTTAAGTAAATATGTACATATGTAGATTAATTGACGACTTTGTTCTTTTTCCAAAGGTTACAACTTTCTATATTCATTTACATACATATATATGTATGTATATGTATACCATGTATGTATTTTTTATTTAATTTTTTGTTATATGTTTGTTCAGAGTGATATTATAATTTTGGTTTTACAAGAAATTGCATTAAAATGCAGTCGAGAGAAATAATTAACTGTGATAGTTACGCTAGCAGCGAAACGACGTGATGATAAGCAGAACACTTCAGTAATGATGATATACAGCAATGCAGCCAGATCAGCAGTAGGCAAACAGCAGCAAATTATGATTATGATGATGATGATTAAAAAACCGCTAGCATCAACAAGTTTATTGTTTTGTATACACAAAATTCCTTTTTATTACATTTAAAAATGCAAATTTCAAGTATTTCAGAAAACTGTTCTTTATGAACTTTGTTTTTGTATTTTTGCACTTCACAATGTCAGTATATAGAAAAAGCGGGTTGACCCACAAACCCATTAAAATAGATAACAATAGATAACGATAGATAACAAAATTTCACCACTAGAGGGCGCTTTAAGCATTAAAGGTTTGTGTCTTCGCTAAATACTGGTATGAGAGTTGCCAATTGTCGGTGAAAAAGGGTAAAAGGAATGTGTATTTGCTAAATAATGGTGTGAGCGTTGCCATATTGAGATGAAAAAAAGAGTAAAAGGATAGTGAATTGGCTAAATGGAGTATATTTACGTCAGACGGCAGCGCTGTAAATAGGTAATATGTGTGTGAGTTGGCTAAGTCTTGATCAATGTGTCTGAGCTTACCCCAAAAGTAATTAAATTTATCTTAATGGGTTTTGGGTGAGCAGCTGTGTGCTAGATAAGTCTAGGTGGCAGTAGTGGAGAAATAATAACTGTTTGTGAGTTGGCTAAGTATTGATCAATGAGTCTTGGCTTAACTAGAGGAAGAATAAGTTTATCTTATCAGTTGTATGCTAAATAAGTGTAGGTGGTAGTGATGGAGAAATAATAACGGTTTATGAGTTGGTTAAGTCTTGATAAATGAGGCTTGGCTTATGGTTGTGAACACTAACGGCCTGTCCCACGATGTCAGCAGAAATTCGTTTGATCGAATGATTTTTTGGTGACATCGTGGGACAGGCCGTAAATGGAGTTGGGATTTGTATTTAAATTATATCTAAAAGTATGCACGCATGAATTTTAGTTGAACTTGAATAGGTATTTGTGTTGTTATAGAGCGAACCGCAGCACAAAAAATATTAGAATTTGTTTTCGTGTTTTTTTCGCATGTTTTGAGAATGGTAATGGCTAACAATAACTTTTTTGTATGCAGGCAGGAAAGATTGAAAAGAAAGTATTTGATGATTTAGGGAAAATATGTACATGTATATGTATGTATGTATGTATGTATGTGTTCGTATAAAATTTCTAATTAATATTTTTGTATTGTTAATTTTGTTAGACAAAGTGTCTGTGTGGAGATTCATAGTAAAAAGGAGATGAATTCCTAGATTTGTGAGTGCATGTGCTAATAGAAAATATGTTAATTAGGGTTAGGATTTTATAAGTAAACGATTGTGAGTGAAATAGGAAAGGGTTTAAAATGTAGTGAATTTGGTCAGCGTTACACGTGTATGTATGTATGTATGTATGTATATATGTATGTATCTATGTATATATGTATG